>VWZO01008832.1:165250-263962 GCA_013396975.1 Bucco capensis | reverse complement strand
ATGGAGGAGAACACGCTTTCTCCCTCTTGCCGTCTTCTTNGCAAGATGGAGGAGAACACGCTTTCTCCCTCTCACCGTCTTCTTCCAGAAGGACCCGGGAGCTCCCGGCAGTCCCCGCAGTGGAATTCCCTCCCTTCAGGCAGGCTGTCCATGCTTCCACCTTCCACACCATGGCTGTGTCGCAGCTGCGTTGCCAGTTCTTCCTCTACTGCCGCTTGCAGTGGCTCCAGGACTCATGGGTGCAGGCTGTCACTGTTTGCCGCTCCGGAGGCTGCTGTGCTGCTGCCCGGTGCCTGGCAGGGTGTGCCCCTCTTCTGGCAGTGGTGGTGCCCTGCTTCCATGCTCGCCGGGGGCTGCTCCTGCCACCACTGCAGCCAGAGTGGCTCCACACTGAGCCGGCACTGCCAGGGCAGGGGTGCAGGTTACCGTGCCGACCCGTCACAGCCCGCTCAGCTCCTGCCTGCGCATCTCAGCTGGTGGGAAGGGCTAGTCCCCACCGAGAGTTTACAAACAAGCACAGTAACAGTCGGGGAGGGTGAAGGGGGAAAAAGATGGATACCTCCAGTCATTTACACACCCTATAACACCATGTTTCACGAAATGTTAAAATGGTGATTAGAAGTAGTGGCATTCACTAAATTCCATCCACTGATTTTTTTTTCTCCCCATTCGGAATTATGTATTTGTTTCATGTACCAAGAGGGCAGGCATGTACAGTGAAATACTGTAATAGATTTATATATGTGAGCATATGCATGCCTTTAAAAGGTCTGTTTCAAAGTATTTGCTCTTCTGAAAGCACAGGCATCACTAACGAGCTATGTGAATAAGAGGAATGTCTCAAGCCTGCATTTTAAGGAATTTATATCATAAACCCACGATTATATTTGGACCATAATCATAGCTCAGGCACCTAAGTGCTAATGAAGATGGGTTAGTAAGGAAGAATCACAGAATCACAGAATCATTAAGGTTGGAAGAGATCTCTAAGATCATCAAGTCCAGCCATACCTATCACTACCATACCACTAAACCATGTCCCTAAGTAGAGCATCTAAATGTTCCTTAAACACCTCCAGGCACAGGGACTCCACCATTACCCTGTACAGTCTATTCCAAGACTTAACAACTATTTCAGTAAAGAAATTCCTTCTTATATCTAATCTAAACCTCCCCTAGTGCAACTTGAGGCCATTTCCTTTTGTCTTCTCACTGTTAACCTTGGAGAAGAGACTCACCTCCATCTTACTATAACCTCCTTTCAGGTAGTTGTAGAGAGCAATAAGGTCTCCCCATAGCATCCTCTTCTCCAGACTAAACAACTACAATTCCCTGACCTGCTCCTCATAATACTTGTGCTCCAGACCCCTCACTAGCTTTGTTGCCCTTCTTTGGACACGCTCTAATGCCTCACACTGAAGTTCTGTTTCATATGTCTACCTATCATTTTTCCTTACATTCATTTAATTGATGCTAAATAAGATTTCATTTTATACCTCCGAAATCACTCATGTATCCTTATAGTTGATCTTTATAATTGACTGAAAACCTACTAATCTACATACACAATGGAGACACAAGCAAATACAAAAGAGTTTTGTTAAGCTAATTGCTGCAGGTAGTAGAATGATCATAACCTACAGCGTAACATTATGCTATTAATGCTGAGGCAGAAGGCCAGGGCAGAGAGAGATCTAAAGAACTGTAATTCATAAGTCCTTATCAGTAGACACACAATATATGCTATATGGAAATGTCCCCATCTACTTGATGAAAATAATGGGCCTCAACTGAAATGTAAAGTTCTTAGTGTTGTAAGAAAGCTGTAGCATTCAAAGGATCTCATGCAAGAAATGAATCTGTGGCAGCAGAAAATTATAGCTATCTCAGATTCCATTTCACAGTAAAGAAATGTGTGACAATTTATGGCATTTAGCACTGAGGTATGTGAGCTCTGAAAACAATTTTACTGGAAAATGAGTATGTATAAAGTTCCCCATTTTTTTTTGTAAGATCTTTTAACATTGAATGATAATTCCAAGTTAACTCCTTCCAAAACAGAATAAATAAAAATTGGACCCTCAGGCTAACAGTAAATAAAACTTCAAGGGAGCTGGAGTTTCTGCATCTCCTGGGAATAAGGGTGTTTTTACGGTCGTAGAATAATAGAATCATGGAATCATAGAACAGTTACAGCTGGAAGAGACCTTGGAGATCAAGTCCAGCCTTTGTCCTAGCCCTATCAACTTACTAAATGATGCAACATCTACCCGTCTCTTAAACACCTCCAGGGATGGTGACTCAACCACCTCCCTAGGCAGCCAGTTCCAATGGCTGACAACCCCTTCAGTAAAGAAATTCCTCCTAATGTCTAGCCTGAACCTCCCCTGGTGCAATTTCCATCCATTTCCCCTTGTCCTATCACTCTCCACTAGGGCAAACAGACCAGTCCCTGCCTCTCTACAACCTCCCTTCAGGTAGTTATAGAGAGCAATGAGGTCTCCCCTCAACCTTCTCTTTTCCAGGCTAAACAGTCCTCTCTTTTGTATGCACAGAATCTGGCCTCCAAGTTTTCTGAGTTCAGCGCCTATTTATTTTGCATACTATCATAGCACTGAGATATACTGAGATGTATTTTGTTAAAACATTAATACTTGCAAACACACACACACACAAATGTACTTTTTCTTGTTAGGAAACTAATAGTGTAACATCATCATTATATTTACTACAGTCCAAATTTGGTTATGAAAATATGGAGCCTTGTTGTATCTGCACCCAGAACTCCATGGTAGTGAGTGGGCAATCGTCAGCTGCTTCATTAGATGTTACAAAAGGCAGAGAACATCCTTTGTTCTAACTAGGCAACACGCTCAGCAGTGCTAAGAGTAGAGTACTTTGGCCCTTCTGTGGCACAGAACTGTGAAACCAAAAGACTTTTTTATTAGGCTGCATAGGAGATTAAGGTACATGTGTTTGCCCTTGCTTCCCTTCAGGTGTTTGCACTGTAGATAAAAGTAGAAAACAATAAAAACAACTGACTGTAGATATTTCCAAAGCACACTCATGTCAATGCATGGGGCCAAACACACTACTTGTGGCTATATAGGTATACTATATAGCAAATACAACATACCAAATGCTATGATGACTTTCAGAATATGTATATATGTAAGCAGCACTTCAGAAGATGAGATCTTTTCACTGAGTCTGTGCCAAAGTATGTAATGATGGATTGTAAACAAAACACTTTATCCTTTGGAAGCAATGAACATCTCATTTACTTTTTACCTCTTCTTTGTGCTTTTTGTCTTTTATAGTTTTCATTTACAAACAATCTCCTTGGAAATGACAGTGTTGTTGACTGCAGTGATGTCAGTGGAGTTATGCTGCTGTAAATGAGACCAGAATTAGATTATGACAGACCACCAGTGCTGCAGAGCTCTCCAGTTGAATAATGATATTATTTGCACTATGTATGCCTTTCCTACAATTATTTAATGTGGAAGACAATTTCAACAGGGGATTTGGAAGAACGAATTCATTCCTATGACTTTTGATGCCATGAACTAGTGAGGAAACATTAGGTCAGTTATGTTGTCAGAGAAAGAACTTCAAAGAAATAAGAATCATTATCTGAATAAATAGTACAGCTACTCAGATTTCAACAAAAATTTTCTAGCAAACTTTCATAAAGAAAAAATCTTAAGTTTTGACATCTAACAAGCACACCACAGTATCCTGCTTATATAGGATTTTTGCAATGAGACCACTCAGAGGCTTAAAATTAAGCAAGAGCTAAGAGCTTTACTGGACTACAGCCAAAATGCTCAGAAAACATGCAGTTTCTCTTAAGGTTAGAATAGTTCTGAGATATTTTCTATTATACTATTCATCATCTCTCCTTGATTATTGCTCAGTATAAGAAAAAGTATTGTACTTAATATAGGAGTATGAGATTTCCCACTGTTGACCATTTTCAATGCTTTAAATTAGTAATATATTCTTAATCTGTGAACTTGATTCTCCTCTTGATACATCAGTTTTATTCCAATGGAATTACACCAAATACCTCTTTATTCTGAAAATTGAATTACGTTGACCTTAGCTTATAGCCTCTGGTCACTGCTTTTAAATATGGGTTTACTCCCTATAACAAATATATTTTCAGCCATTTTACAAATACATGGTTGGTAAACAATTCTTGCTAAAATCTCTGCAGTGTTAACTTGCTCTATGAGCCATGAAAATGATATAAATACAAAAACTAAACCTAGAAAGAAAAGCACAGCAAAATCTCAACTAGCTCCAAAATCTGTAGTTACAATAGTAGCAGAGTAGGAACAGGTTAAAGCAAAATAACATGTTTGTTCATTAAAACAATCTGAATAACTAGAAGTAACCATGGCATCAAATTAGTAATTTAATGCCAATTTTTCTGATCTTCAACATAAAAACAATACAAAAACACCTACAATTTTTCATTTCTAATTTATAGTGGATCCATGTGCTAGTACCATAGCAATTATCCAGGCACTGTCAAGAATAAAAACTATTTTTTTTCCTTGGTAATCTTTAGCTTAGCAATTCAGAATAATATACTCACTCTAGCATAATTAAACACAATAAATATGAGAATGACTATTCTGATACTTTTTACAGAAAAGAAAAAAGGTATTTTTTCAGAAGAAAAATGCAATATGATATGGAGTTGTCATTTCTACCTTGCATATGAAAAGGATTTCACAAGCTTTGAGATGTAAACTATCATAAGAAATATCACTTATAGTGCAGCCAGCCTTAATGCATCTGCATATTTGAACAAGAAATCTCATGATGATGGGTTATCTTTGGTGAGTCTCTGCATAGCTCTTGCCGTACAAAATTTGAATTGCCCACAGTTACTACACAGAAACAAAATTCCACCTTTTGTTACCATGTTTAGAAGCAGGAGGTTGTCATAAAAAAAAAAAAATCCACAACCAACACTTTAGTATAACATATTCCAGGTGCAAAGGAATAGCATCAACTCTCTGATGTCTTAGTTGTTTTGAGTTCAGGGAAACAACTAATAGCAAGGGTAAAGAGACTGGAAAAAATGTGGGAACATGCATGGAAAAAAGTGCAAGTCTTGACAAAAAGGCTTAATATTGCCCAGTCTTGGCCAGGTGTAACTTAGGTGTAGCTGCTAACAACTTGCCTGGAGAAGTGGTGGAGATAAGGACCCAAATGCATAGAAAACTAATTGCTTTGAACATTTTAAATTAACTTAAAGGTATAAAAATGTGTCCAAACCTGTAGCCAAAGAGGAAATCTTGAAAAAGATTATGGCTGGAGAGCAGAAAGTTGGGAATTGTCTGGGGATTGTCCAGCAAGAGAAAATAGCTGAGTAACAGTTTCAATACCTGATCTATAGCTCCCTGAAGTCAGTGGGAATGCTTTAAAGGAATTTGGGGAAAATAAATTAAAAGCACAAGCCTGGAAGTAGACACGTACTGTCAGTACAAAGGTCAAAGGGTGGCCCTTTGAGAGGTAATTAGGGACCTTCAAGTGCCCCCCAAAATGAGTGGATGTAGAATATGCAAGTGGATTTTCTCCAGGTTCTTATGTCCAGATTGGTGCAGAGGGTAACAGGACACCTCTGAAACCAGTGCCTCTGGTATTTCATCACAAGTGGTAGGTAGTCTGTGGAGATCTTCTGGTACTACATGCTGATTGTGACAGCTGCTATCCTGGTTGTCATACAGGGGACTGCAACAAGAGCTCCAAAACTCAGAGCAAAACCTGCTGAAGCTTGTAATCAGGCTTTCTGGTATGGATTAGTACAATCAGATCCTGTGGAGAGTAAGCACAGATGGAGACCTGTAATACTCACACACCGGTGAGTTACACAGACATGGACAGGATGTAGCTGACCTTATGCTCTTGAATTCGTCAAGAGACACTAAAATTATTATCAGTGAGATTGTGCATCTGACGTGTGCTCTGAGAAACACAAAAGCTCATCTCTTCAATCACTAATTCACTATCACAAAGTCTATTCTTTAATCCCGTGAGAAAAAATAGCCTGTGGGTGTAACTGCATGCCTTGCTTAAAAGTTTGTGGGAATTGAATCTTCATAAATTTATTATCAGAGTAAAGTAACATGTTCTGGGGAAAAAAAGAAAAAAGAAAAAGCCATCCCGAGCCACTTAAACACACAAAAGCATGACCAAAATTCAGTGTTGATAGCTTTTTTTACCAGAGAAATGTCAACAGGCGTTATTGGTAACAAAACTTGATTTCCTGAATAGTATGAGATATAAACTTACAGAGAATGGATTGGAAAGAAATGCTGGCAGATCAGTGGTACTCTCTCCTTCAGAAGGAAATCTTGCACAATTGAATTTTATCTGAGAAAAGCTCTGTCTTGCTTGCTGATTTCCAGAGGAAACATTTATTGTACTAGTCTTTCTCCTTCTATTTAGTCTTTAAGTGGATGTTTGGGGAGGACAGTTTAATACAATACTCTACTGTGTATATGTGGATATCTTTTAATTACAATATATTTTAATGCAGTGTATTTTCATATATTGAATAGCAGTAAGGTAGCACTTATCCCAGGGATAAGGAGGTACTAAAAATCTGGTAATATTTTTGTTTTGATGTGTTAATATGAATAATAAGGAAGCCATTATCTTGTTTTAAACTGGCATGATACATATGTGAGAAAACTTGTTTAGCTGATTTATACAGAAATATGTAAATGTGCATAAAACCACCCAAACACGCACAGGCTTGTAATTTTCCTGTGCACAAGAACCATCCTGATGTGAACAGGCTTGTAATTTTCTTGGGCAGTTCTGAATAGTGACAGAGTTCAGTTTAATGTTGTCCTCATATATGTTGATGAGAGAAGAGTTGACATCTTGGAAGTAGGGGATCACCATATCTTTACACAGCAGCAGGACAGCAACTTTTCAAATGGTTTTGTGTGTTTGTAGAAACTGTGATACTCCTGTGTATCCCACCTAGTATGTAGCTGCTGGTGTAGAGCTCAGGTCTTGGGTAGGCTCTGCGTTGTACATGCCAACTCAAACAGCAATAGATGTTTAAGCAATTGCGTTGCCTTCTTTGCATTTCAAACGTAGCTGGAGATCTAGTTCCTACACCTTGGAAAGGTCACAGCTAGATGTTGGCTCAAGGCATGTCTTCTTTCTGAGGATGGTGGAAATAGCTGTGAAGACTGCAAGTTTTCAGTCCAGTGAGAGTAAGGTAACTTTCAGAAAAGTCTGCCCAGAATTTCCAAGTTAATACTGGACACAGATATGTATCACTATTTTTTCCTGTGTTTTCTTCTACATCTAAATCAAAATTTTTCTGTAGTTTCAGTGCAGTTGTAGCAGTATAATTTTTTGTATTCATCCTTTCCTCCACAAATTCAAAGAAATTGTCCTTTTAAGGTAATAACAACAGGACATTTCTTAGTGAGATATTCAAAAATAAGGTGTATTTCCTGGTTTTGATGGTTCTGAAGGATAGGGTGTTGAGAAGAACTACATCTATTTGACCAGCTGGAGTTTTTCCCAACTGCTCACAGGACACCTTCTATGTCCAGTACACAGGAAAATACAAATTTCTCAGCTTCCCTAAACTCTGCCTGAAATCATGAGAGGTTTTAAACTTTTAACTGCTATAGACATTTCTTACTTAAGACACACAGTTTTAGTGTAGATTTATTAAGAAGATTTGAACAGCTTAATCACGTTCAAAGTAAAAATATTGTCTCTGGGAGTCAAATGCTTTCTATTCTGAGACAAATTTGACCTGTGTGTGTTCCAGATACCATAGGCTCACTGCTTTCTGGTGGGAATTCTTTGCAACATGCAGCTTTTATTAAGGTTAGCAGTTATTGGATCAAATGGTGATGTAAATTCTCAGCTTAAAAAATAATTAAGAATGCCTATTTGTAGAAAAAAAAAAAAAAGCCACAACATTTATTTTACTGGAAACATTTGTTTCTCATTTTAGATGTTTTTGGTTTCACATTTTTCTGTCTTGTGAAGTTTATTTTCTTAATATTGATCATTTCAGCTTCCATTTGAGTTTTGTCACTGGAGTATATTGAGAAAAAACAGTATGTCTTTGTTGTCTTTCACCAAAACCACAGAATACAAGAGAGCTTGCTAAAATCCATCAACAGCAACTTGTGTGATTGTAGAACACTGCATATTAATATGCTAATCTCATATATTGAAAACTCTCAAGTTTCTAAAGGCATATCTTTGAAAAAAAATTGTCTCTCAGTCATGCATTTGCTTCTCGGTATGATTCTGAGGAGAAAGTACAACCATTATGGATCTCAAAATATATCAAAATACATTTGAAGTTAATACTTCTGTTCAGGAATCTTTGAGAATAATGAAGCTGACATGAAAAGAAAATGAGAATTCTGTCCCAGAGACATTTTATAAGGACTTTTGCTTTTTTTATTTTGTTTTTGCACACTTCCTTTCAGTTATTTCTTAATTTTACTTGTGAGGGAAACAGGAATGTTGACACAATCTTTGTAAGACTCATGCAGTCACCAGGATGGAGATAGCATAATTTTGCTCAGTCTTTATGAAAACTGAATGGTTCTTGATTTAACTCTTATGCAGTCAGTGGAATTCTTCCAAATGCCAAGGCTGAGATATATGTACTTACCCAGTCCTGGGAGGAATCTATGTTTGACACTGACAAGACACAATGATTACAGAAAAGCACAAGGCTGTAGCAGAAGCTTCTCTGGAGGTTTCCTACTCCAAAATAACACCAGTCTCTTCCAAGGTCTCTGCTGGCAGCTAGTTGTTAGAATAATGCTTTTATTTGCAGTTCATTAGGTTTTATTTTGGTTATATCTCTACAGACAAAATGGAACATTATAGTGAAGGAAATATGTTTAGATTATTTTATTTAAATAAATTGTCAGATAAATCTCATATGTCTGTCACTAAATTCTATATTGTATATAGTAATGGAGGAAATATTAATTTTATATTAGTTCAGTATTATCAATTATTTTAAAGTCTAAAAATTACCAGATACAATAGTATATTCCAACCTGGTTTGGCACATGAAGTTCCCATTCCAGCAACTATAGGCAGAAAAGTCAGATTTTCTAAAGAGGGTTTATCTGTTTCTGACTACTATCTGAAGTGGTCAAATTTAGTGCATACTAACACAGAGAATAATGAGACTGTTTCATTAGCATGCTCATGTGAAAATGCAACTAATAATTTTTTTAAAGTATAATTAGGAAATGTTCCCTTTCTCCGTGCATTTCTACATGGATTTATGGATGAGAGTATAGTATTCATATTGAATTAATAAAATACAGTTTACACCGGGTATCTCATGTCTTCCCTGTGTCATGTAATCTATTTATAAAACACTTAAGGGAGCATAAAACCTGTGGGATTACATAGCATAGAACTAGAGTGGAGAAAGCTAGTGTCTGAACAGTAATCAGGCTTAATTTGTGTTTGAATTTGTTCAATAAAGATGCAATCAAAGGAACAAAGTTAGTAGACTGATATTCAGCTCTGATACATATTCATCACATATAATATAATGAATCAGTTGTATAGGTAAGATGAATCACTAAAATGCAGGTTACTCAAAACATCAAGATACAATGTAATTGCAGAGCTGTTTTGGTACATGATGGACTATAAGGTTGCTCAGAGATTTTACTAGAATAAAGTTTTTTTTCATTTGATTTAGTTCCTATCTATCATAAATTATAATTACCCTTTTCTCACACTAATTTGTCCCTCCACCCTTCATATCTCATTTCATATAAGAACTTCACAGGTCACAAAATTATCATGAAGTACAGTAGAGATCATCTGAAATGTATTAACCTTAGCTAGTGGGTGGTTCCAGCTAATGGGAAAAAATAAATAGAAATACTTTTGCTGGTTTTGTCCCGTTCCTCAGGGTGTTAAGTGCTGATAAGATCAGAAGCAAAACACTACAATATGTGAATCTGAACATATGCTGTTTGTTTTTGATTAAGGCAGAAAGTCTAGGAAAGAGAGAAAATATCATTCATCGATAGTCTGCATTTGTTTGTATAAGCAAAACCTAACCCTGTGTGGATGTATGTAAAATACATACGAATCTTATACTAGGATTCAGGAAGTACCACATCTAAATATAACTCTTGCACATACAAAGTCATTATGCAGGAAACTACTCACATGCATATGAGAAAAGATATGGAAGAGATAATGTGCAACCTCAGCTGTGCTTCTTATGGTGTTTCTTAGCAAGTAAGTCTGTCCATATTATCTTTAAATTGAGTGTCTGATGTCCAAGGCAGATTTAAAGTTCTAGAGCTTGACTGAACCAATCCTTCATTAGTCCTGCACTATACAAAAACTTTAAAAGTGCAAGATTTTAGAGGTGCTTAATAAAAGTCCATTATTATCTCTCATGTATGAGCAATAAAAAAATATAAGAAGAGAAGGGCCCCAATTTTGTGTTCAGTTCCTTGGCAAATAACTGGAA
This sequence comes from Bucco capensis, assembly GCA_013396975.1. Taxonomy (NCBI): domain Eukaryota; kingdom Metazoa; phylum Chordata; class Aves; order Piciformes; family Bucconidae; genus Bucco; species Bucco capensis. The sequence continues at coordinate 253,428 of VWZO01008832.1, read as the reverse complement.
TGTTGTCATGATGATCTTTAATGCTCCTTTGAACCCAAATCATTCTATGATTATGTGATCTATATCCAGTCTTGAGCCAAAATCTGCAGATGAATTATGGGAGTTTCGCCTGCTCAAGGACCTCAGGCCGGTTTTGACTTAACAAAAATAGAGTGAAACTCATGCTGTGAAATATAAACAAAAAAGTTAAAGATCATTTCATACTCTATAATTCTGTATCTGAGCGTTCCCACAGTTAAGTCTGGCGGGCAACTCTTCCTACAACAGGGTTAAAAACCAGACATGAATTTGTTCAAAGCATTTATACTTGATAATTTGGGTCAAACTCATCTCTATCTGACGATGAAATATGTTGGATTTCCTATGACCTGCCAAAGTCCATGGAACCAAAATCACTATAAACAAAACTGAAACTGGAGACTATGAAAATTAGTTGTTCTCCAGTTCCTGCACAAGATGTTTCCAAAAGGCCAGATAGGTGGGGACTATTTCTCAATAAGTAGAATATGGGGATAGCTGAATTCCAGAAAAATCATTTATACCAAGATTATGAAAACTTCTAAAATAAACAAAAATAGCTGTGAAATGACCATGGAAAACACCAAACTGAAGGATAGTTTGGCAGAGGAAAATGATTAAGCAGTTTATAAAAGTCATATGAAAACCTCTCTTAATACTTTCTAGGCCCTCTGACAAACTACAGAGTCCCTGCTTTTATCAGCACAGATCTTGTATGTGTCATGCAAAGAGCAAGAAGTGGAATGTGGTTCTTATCTCAGCTTGTGATAGAAATGCCAATAAATCTCAGAGAAAAGACTACAAGTGAATTATAAGAGCCTTACTGTCTTATTTTTAATGTATTTTTCTTACACGAATAATGGTGCTGCTCTAAAAGAATGGACAGAAAGAGAAATGGAAAATAGGAAAAAGGAAGTGGAGGTTTTTTATCTTCTACCCAAAAAAAATTATGTTTACTATTTTCTTCTCATCTTTCAAGAAGAATTGCAAAAACACAATTCTATCATTTGTGGAAATGATGACTGTAGTACAGCAGGCAATGTTTTCAACTTTTTGCAGCTATATAACCATCAAGAAATTATGCTCCCATGTCTATATTTGTAGCTTTCTGAGCTCTGTGTGTTTGTCACTGTCATAGATANGGATCTTCGTTCGCTAAGCCTAGCCACGACGAGATATGCTGTAGCTCAGGTATGAGAATTCCTAAACTCTAGTTGTCATTGGGTAACAGGGTAACATGGGTAAAGTAGGTAACTTTTAAAAACCACTTTGATTCACACAACTTCCCAGTCTAGCCAGGCAGTTTAAGTGTCCTACAAGGAGATACTAATCCCTTCAGACAATGACTGAACTTGAAGTAAGGTAGTTTTTAAAAGACACCCAAAGTTCACTTACTGAATAATGGGTGAGCATGTTCATGAACTTGGGCCTGTTCCTGTCAGTATAGCTAAAATCTTGGTTGTCCAGAGAAAGCATGTCTCTCCAGGGGAGTATTTAAATAACAGGTTTAAAACAAACCACATAGCATTGTTCTGCACTGTGGGGAAAACACAGCAGCATTCTCAGATTACCTAGCTCCTCTTTCACAGACCATTAGAACGAAGGCCACAAGAATATCCGCTCTTTCAGAGCAGGTGCCTCCTGTGTTCAGTAACTTATTCTCCACTAATTAGAATGGTTGAGCATATAACTTGTTGTTGAAGCCACAGAAGACTCAAGAAAACTTTTAGCCAAGACCAATAAAGAAAGATTAAGAAAAAAACATAGCTAGACCTTCCAAAAAAAAAAAAAAGCTTTAAAGGAGTAATGTTTTTTTATAGGCAGTACATTTTTAACATTTCTAGATATAGACTTACTTTCCTTTAAAAAAATACCAATGTATTCTCATAATTTGTTAGCAATTCCAATTTGTGGAATAATCACAGCTCATATAGTATGATATATTACCACTGAAATAACTTCTACATATTAAAGTTCTTCTGAGCAGTGTAAGTACCTCCTGAATTCCAGAGGCATTTATGAAGTATCTGATACCCACAGCCTTGCAACCATAACGTCAAGTCTCTGCACAGTTATATAATCCCTTCTGCCAGATTTCCTCCTTAATAAGTTACAGTATTAATTTTTGAGCCCAACTACTGTGCTTTGAATGCATAGGTGGATTTCAAACATGCCTCATTTACAGAACATTTGCATGTATGTTAAATGTGAGATTGTGGTTTGGTTTAATCTAAGAAAAACCCTGACAAATATTTTTCCAAAGGATTCCACTTTCTTATCAAGAATAAAGTAGTCTAGAGGTGTCCCACAAAAACTTATTATGTTTCTAAGATTGCATACAGTAATATTGTGATTGGTTCATTTTAGCCTGTGGACTGCAGCTCCAGGATGAGTTAAAAGGCTTCTGAGATCCTATTTCCATTTTCCTCTGTCCCAGCTCTTGGGAAATATGCTTAGTTTGCAACTTTCATAGATGCCAAGAACCACAGCAGGATGTTTTTAGGGTACATGTGAGGAAGGGCTGGTTGAATGTGAGGTCATGATATGAAATATGTAATCAACTCCTTTCGAACTAGAACTCTATCCATTTAAAACATAAAACCTGTGGTTGTTACTTTTTGCTTTATTTTTTCTTTTATTTTAAATGCATCCTTTGCAGCAAAGCCAACTGGCTCTGTCTCCTACTAAAATACTCCCCCAGAACAAATGAGCATTTTTGTTAAAGCGTGGGATAGTGGAAGAATCATGATTCTGTTGGATAAAATCTTTTTGGTTTAAATAGTTACCATTTTTCCATGGAGAAATCAGACACCTTGTTGGTGTTTTCTTATAGTAAACACAAGGTCATTGAAAGGAAACAGGCTAGATGGAAGATCACCATGGCATTAAATTGCTTCCATCTGCAAACACTGTAAATCGTGTAGACATAAAAAGAGAAGTTATGATAAGAACTCTGAAGTGTCATGTTCCTGGACTTTAAATTGTTCTTCTGCTAAGGACTTTATTCTACTGCCAAGATTAAGAAACATGAAGTCATGACTCAGGAGCTGGGCCCTGTCAAAGAAATGTGCTCCTTCCTCTTGAGTTGAGTTTTTCATTGTCTGTAGGAAACATGATCTCAAAATATTGACTGTCCAATGTGATCTCTTATATATACATTTTCTAAGTTCCTGCCTTCACACTTGTTTGAGGAAAGACTGAAGCTGGGTAAGTGTTAGAAAAGTACAAGCTTATTTTCTTTTTCTGTTTGATAGTTGTCCCAAAACAGACGTCACATGTTCTTTTTCTGTTTAGTTCAAATATATCTCAGGCTATGAATGCAGACAAACTATTTTCTGTATATGCAGTTCTGCAATTGCTGGGTTTCCATATGCACAACTTTAAGCATCTAAATTACTTTCCATTACGAAGTTGGTTTTGTGATTTCATCATAGGTGTTTTGCTCATTCATTTCAAATAGTATTCTCTTGCTTGATGGTTATATGACTTCGGAAACTATAAAACCTTTCAAGATTGCTCTGTAAAGACTTCTACTGTATCATCTCATGGAAATGTGTTAATTATGTCTCCAAAATTGTATGACATACAAACACAAGGTGAAATGAAGGTAGTTTAAAACTCTTGTACTTCTTTTAGGTATTTCTTGGAACAGTTATATATAGGTCAATAAATACATTTAATCTCCATTCTTTGAGCATTGAGTACTTTCACTATTCTAATGAAAAATTCTTATCTCCGTTGTGATTTTTTTCTTCTTTGCTTTCTTTAAGGGAATTTACTTTCTTCAAGGGTGCATTTTTATACAAAAGGATTAATGTGTTCTGTGGATTTCTATCAGTTTAGAACAACTTGTTTGTTATAGTTCATTGCATGCACTGACAAAACTTGACATATGAATTAAAGTTTTTTCTCAAGGAGGTCCTTCATGCTTGCCTAACAAAATACATTACAAATATAACAAAAACATATATGCACAGACCACAGATATAAACATTTTACAAGGGTTACTCCCATTCCCATCTGTCTTCTTGTGTATCAAACAAATTACTGTAATGTAACAAAGGAAAGGCTGTTCCTTAAGTTGCTTTTCAATTGGAGCCTTGGTTTTTTCTATGCACAGAGAGAACAAAAATGTTTATTTATACATGTGGCTCTTCATAGTTGCTACCCAAAAAGTGCTGCGTACAAACATCCAGGATTTCTCCAGCAGAAGGAACACAAATGCACACATTGAAGATAATGACTATAGGTGAAAGTTCCATTTGGCAGTTGTCCACACAGCCTGAAGATATTAACAAGGAGATTTTAGAGAGAGATGCCAGATTTCTCTTCATCACTACCCAAAGCATTGTTACAGAGATGTCTGGCTCCAGGTTCAAGAATTTCTTTCCAGCTAAAAGGAACTCCAGGAGTTTTCTTTGATTCTGCCTTTGATGGGCCCCCCGGTAGCCCTCCCAAGGAGATGATGATGAAAGACAGTGATGAAGAAGGTTAGAAATTTTTTAAGGAAAATCACCCTCTCCAAAGACCTTTGGTCTTGAGGACTAAGCTAAGAAAAGAGGAAGAAAAGATGTAGACCAATGGGTCCCTGAAACTGATGCCTCTGACTGTGTTGGAAGAGTATCAGAATTACACAGTAGGAACAGAACCATTCTTTTTAGCCAAACCCTTTTTCATTCAAATTCTGGCTCCTTCCTGGAATATTTCAGCAATACAGAAAATATCTTCTCTCTTCAGTTCAAACTGTTAGATTCTGGCAGCCTTTTCCCTACTTTGGTCTTCTCCCCAGTTGATCAGTTAATAACACTTGAAAAAGATTTACAGGAAAGGATCATTGAATGTTAGGATTTCCATGTCATTTGAAATAATTGGAAACAAAGACTTTTTCTTTCATTCAATTACCTGAAAGCCCCATCTACCTTCTCAGTCAATAAAAGAGTATTTTTCAGTGAGCTAAGAATGTACAGTGAAAGCTAATGAATTTATTTCATTTAGTTGCCAGCAGAAAAGTAAGCTTAGTTGTTGCAGGAGACATATTGGAATATTTCCATGCCAAAATAGCAGTTGAGATACTCATACAAAATGTTGTAACTATTCTAAGTGGATCATGACGGAGAAAGGCAAAGTATTTTAGAGGTGGTTATTCGGTGATCTATTCTTTTATTTATAGCTCCTGAAATTTGTTTGAGCTAGTGAAAAAGTGAAATATTTATTCCAACTGTTACACCAACTATTGCAATATCTCTGTTTCTTTGTAGCCTGTTGATTAAAAGAGGTGGTGGAAAAAAAGGCTTTTTCTTAGGATGGGAAGAGTCAGTTACCTACTTCTGACAAATCTTGAATTTTAAGATAAACATCTCTATGGAAAACTATGGTGAAAATAATTCACCACAGAAACATAGCCAAATGATCCTCTCGTAATACTTTTACCTCCTTTAAATCCATAGCAGACCTATTTACTTTACCAAAATATAGACATCCATAACACAAGTGTTCGGTCTGAACTTCCAACCCTCAAAACCCTTTATGGTCATTAAAGAGGAAAAGCAATTTTTTGGTAAAATGAATGTCAGCCAACTGTAAATGCCAAAAAGAAATATGAAGATTTTAAATTTTAATGGACTATTTTTGCTTTCATGATATTCTTAGTGTATTTTCCAGAGAAAAACTGCTGACACAACAGAAGTATGAAGTTGTCCAGAATCATAGAATTGTTTTGGTTGGAAAATACCTTTAAGATTGAGTCCAACTCTTATCTTAGCACAGCCAAGTCCACCACTAAACCATGTCCCTAAACACCATGTCTGCATGTCCATTAAACATCTCCAGGGATGGTGACTCAACACTTCCCTAGGAAGCCTGTTTCAGGACTTGATAGCCATTCTTTCATTGAAGAAATTTTCCTAATGTCCAATCTAATCCTCCCTTGGTGCGAGTTGAGGCTATTTCCTCTTGTCCTATTGCTTGTTACTTGGAGAAGAGGCCAACACCACCTCCCTACAACCTCCTTTCAGGTAGTTGTAGAGAGTAAGGAGGTGTCCCCTCAGTCTTTTCTTCTTCACACTAAACAAACTCAGTTTCCTCAGCTGCTCCTCATAACACCTGTGCTCTCGACTCTTCACCAGCTTTTCTTTGGACACACTCCAGTAACTCAATGTCCTTCTTGTAGTGAGAAGCCCAAAACTGAAGACAGTGTTTGAAGTGCAGCCTCACCAGTGCTGAATAGAGGGGGACATTGATTCTTACCCATAAACATCCAACTCTATCACCACTGTCATGAAGCTCTAGATAATCAAAACACTCCCTAACATACAAGATTACCCCACCACCTCTCCTTCCTTCATCTATTCCTTCTGAACACTTTTTAGGCATCCATTGCAGCACTCTAGTTGTGTGAGTCATCCCACCATGATTCCATGATGGCAACGATCTCATAGCTATCCTGCTGCACAATGGCTTGCATCTCTTCCTGTTTGTTGCCCATGCTTTGTGCATGGGTGCATAGAGGGAAGAAGTGCTAAATCCTACGTGATCATTCTCAGGTACTTCCGTCGTTTCTAATATGAAGTTACTTGGTGTCTGCTCCTGTATGGATCTCCATCCCCTATCTTCATTGAGATTGTTGCATTTGTAGTGCTATGTTAATATAAATGTAAAATGAACAGAACTGAAAGTTAAGCTACATTAACAGTATTATAACTCCTCTGTTTTACACTGTTTGTTGTACCCAGTACTGCCCTCTGCCTTCCACTTTGTTACAACTCAACAGGACTTTTCTGAACTGCACAGTCACCACAGAGCCTACATTTATCTATGACTCAACAATGTGATAGCAATATGGCTCTATCTGTTGGTGGTAATGAATTGCTAGTCAACAGTCTGGAATAAGCAATTGAAATTCAAAATAATGCTATCCATGCAAGTACCTTACATTACAATACCTTCTGTGTTAGAAAATTATCCTGTATGGTTTCTTGCATATTTTAATGCTGGCTTACTACTGCCTGCCTGAAAGCATCACCATTTCTCTGTATGTGAGTCCTCCAATTTCTTTCTGCACAGTACAGACAGACATACAATTAGCACATCATGGTTTTGGTGTGAGTCTATGGTCTGTCACGAACTCCTACAGATCTACTTTTCTGGACGAGGTTCATAATCGTGCTTATCTGCAACTATCCCAGCATCCAACAATCCATACTATTAATAGTTTTACAATAGACAGCACTTGTCATAGAGAATGCCCCATTGTGCCCTCTGTCCTCCATTTTTCTACAAAACTTACAGCCTATGATTTTAGAATAACAATCATATGAGTCACCCCAGCTGGCTTCACATAACATTCTTCTTGTCAACAATAATTTCCAGTTTATCTCACTTGTTATCCAGATTCCTGATATCTGGAGGCTGAAAACACCCTTTGTGTTCTTCTCTGTTCACAATGCTCCAGGTCTTAGTTTGTTGATTGCTTGCCTTCCTCATCATAATTTCACAGTGTGTAGTTCACTCTTTGGGGAGATTAATGCTGTTTGAATGCCACAGTAACTACAGTAGAAGCTGTGAGATTAACGAGGATGTCCTTAAAATATTCTTTCTCTATGCTCTGGTAGCAATGCCCACCTTTAGGATATGAAGAATACCATCTGGCACCTGCTAGGCAGGAAAATGAGTCTGCTTGACTTAAGTCAAAAAGCTTGCAGAGCATTTCAGATTAGTGAAGCCATTTGATGTGTCAGGACAAAAATAGAGAACTTTTAAAGTTCTCCGTATGTGGAAAGTGAAAACTAGTACTCTGAAGACCAATGTTAGATATTAGTTAGTTCTGAAACTAACTTACACCATTTTACACATCCAGAACTTCAATGAAAAGCAAATGCTGCTGAGTGGAGTTCCATGCCTGAGGGCCCCTACCAGATCGCTATATGGTCATCTTAGTGTATTTCTATACAAAGCATTACTTGCCTTCTGCATGAGATTTCTTATCCTACTACCCACTGTATGCTTTTGCCTGTAGCTTACAGGGAGTTGGGGCCATAGGGAGGATGAGAAGGTAGAAGTTAGAAAGGGGACAGGATGCTTGCTCAGGAACTCTTACCAGACAACTTGTCTTCCAGTAGCCGCTGTCAGAACCATGTAAAAACATGCTTTTGATTTTATTCTGTCATGAAACATGAAATGCTGCCAGCATCTATTTTTCTCTGCCAAATATCCAACATATTTTGCCTTTTGTGGAATGACTGAAGCTGAAATCATTTCCCTATATGACTAGGATAATGTTCTTTACATTTTCAAATCATATTTGGACTTCTTCCATAAAGATGTTCTCTCGTTTATGGCAGTACCTACTGTGATGCCTGTTAGGCTCTGTCATCCCACCTGACCATCACCAACAGCTGCAGAGTAGTAACGAAACTAGCAACCTAATTCCAGTGTGTGGGAGGTCAATGCAACATCTGTCTTTCTTATCTTCTGCTTATTTGTGCATGACTGCACTTCTTTTTTTCCTCTTTTGCTGGTCAAAGAGTCTCTCAAGCATTTCAGTAATGCTTGCTTCACTGCATATTTTGTTAGGTTGTCAGATTTCTGTAACTCATTTAGAACTTGTTTTATTTCAAAGAAAGTGGGTAAAGTGCATGCAGATTTTTCAGCTTATGTATTTCTAGTATATCTCCTAGAGTTTAGATTATGATAATCAAATCAATAGTAAGCAGGCTTATGCAATTTATGTGTATGAAAAAGTAAGTAATTGTAGTTGCTACTTTTACACAGATGTACAGTTGAAAATCTCTAATAAAGAAGTAGCAACACTAAGAAAGAGTATGTAGGTGTTATGCTTCAGTGTTACTTGTCTAGTATATCTTTTTCTCTAAAGCCTTCTACTCTATCAGTGCTATGAACTAATAAACTAGCATTTTGGAAATAACATTAAATCAAAGGAATCTGAGTAAAATTACTGACATCTCACCACTAAATATAAAGGGAAGCCTAAGTAGCCAGTGTCACAGCACAAAAAAACCTTCAAAGATGATTTCTGGATTGTCCATGGTCATTCAAAAAAACCTCGAGTTAGTAAAGTTTAAATAGTAACAAGTTTAATTACCATTAATCTGATTAATGTTAGCTGCAAATGATCTATCATTCTTTGCCTCTATATCGTCTGCAAAGCACAGTTGCAAGGAGGTGGTAAGTGCCAGACTTACCTCTCCATCTGTGAAGCGTTCAGTGTCACTGCTTCTAGTAGGCTGCCCCTCAGAGATGGCTGAGATGTCTGTGAGATGTCTGCACTTGGATATATCACCCATCACATACACAAGGCAGCAGTGTAAGCACAAATAGGAAATGAGGACTGGCCAAGGACTTGCTTCTTCCAGGTTAGACACTTCCATTACAGTGTGGAAGTACCTGGCGATACTGATCATTGAATGAATTATTGTTACACCTTGACCTTAAAGTCTTGTTTGTGGGGGATAGGGAGTTGTGAGATGAAGTTGTAAAGAGAAGGTGGAATAACATGCTTTTTTTTTTTTCTGACTATCAGCTTCACATGGTACTTTGCATTGTCAAATCACCACTAATTGGTGGTGGAATAATAGGTGGAAGAAATGGGATTGGAAAGGAAAATGTTCACAGAAAGTACAAAGTTCTTGGAGGAAAAAAAGAGTCTGTGAATAGAGTAATGAAACAGTAAGGAATGACTGGAATTTACTAGAAACAAAGGAAGCATTTGAAATTATTTTTACTGAACTAAAGAGAGGTAATCTACTGAGGCTGCTTATGAAAGAAATCAAAGTAGCCTTGAATTAAAAGCCAGAGTAGATAGGAATCTCCTACTAAACATTATCCAGTTATTTTTGCATCCAGTTTTTGAAAACAAGTCGATACTGGCAGTCAGGGGAATCCATGAAATGTACAGTACAAACAATGTTAGAAATATCTTCCTGATGGGAGTGGATAGTGTCCAGAATCTATTTTTCCAATGACAAAGAAGAAGGCAAATGCAGAAACCAAAAGTTTTTTCTCAGTGTCTGGGAAATATACCAGTGTGACAAGTTTTATTAGTTGTGGAAAATGGTCAACTGGTGTAATAAGTTTCAAATTTCAGTTGAAAAAAAGAACAAATAAGAGTAAGGAAGAAAGAAAAGTGAAAAGTTATATAATTCTTATAGACCTGTGCAGAAGTCATAGGTAGGTCCATGTACCTAACAGACCTATACAGGAAGCTGTAGCTTAACAGAATGAAATAGAAAGGAGGTGGGGAATGTAGAATGAAGTAGGATGGGCATGTGAATGAATTTGTCTGTAATAGCACAGAAATAATTAAAACAGGTAGATGTGGCACTTCGGGGGGTAGTTTAGGGATAACAGTTGTGTAGGGCTGTTGGTTGGACTTGATGATCTTGAAGGTCCTTTCCAGCCCTGATGATTCTCTGATTCTATGAAAACTAACTATTTTGTAGTGATAGTGAAATAATTGCTAAAATATGTGGTTTAATAGAGTTGGCTGAAAGACAGGAGAAAATTTTTGCATAACAAAACCAGAGAAGATGTCCAACACAAAATGAGAAACTAAATCCAAAGAAACTTAGGGAGTATAGAAACAGAAAAATGTCTTGTACAACTGTCTGTATTAGAGGGGAAATCAAGGAAGACATAATTCTTTAAATAGTTAGGTTGCAGAGCGCCAAACAATCACACTTTAGTCATTACACTTTTTTTTAAGTTTGCAGGTTTCCAAGGTAATGTATAAGACTGATAGTAATGAATGATGTGAATTTCTCTGTAATCTACTCCACAGAAACATCAATGTTGGACTTTGTTTAAACCACATCCAATAAAGACTTGTGGAAACTAATCAGCTGTGAGGAGAAGGTTGTAAGATTTTACTGAGGTGCCAGGATACAGCTTTGATTAATAGGGTATTAAATAACACTCAGTAATTTGACTGGTCATGAATTAATCTCTTTTCTTCCTGTTGATAGATCTCATACCTCACTTATCACTATGTCAGATGTTTGATGTAAGGTATTAAATCATTTTGAACATTTTTTAGATTACTCATTTATAAACCTTGTGACTGTTTTATCTCATATCATGTTTGATGACAGCCCATTACATTAAAAAGTCTAGAGGAATCTAATGACTCACTTATGAAAATTTTGCAGTTAGCAGTAATTAACATGAACACCTGGTTATAAGCAAAAGACAGAAAATCAGCTTCTTAGAGAGATGCCCTCTTTACAGAATAGAGTAACAAAAAAAAAGAAAGAAAATCCAGAGACAACACTGAAAAAAAGACACATTGAAGAACTGATCATTTTTTATCCTGTAAAGTTTTCTTCTGACAAACCACAAACAGGAATAATAAAATGACAAAAATATGCATCCATGGAAATGCCCAGAATGTGCTAGGGTGGGTATATTTCCATTGAAGGACAAGTCCAAAATAATGGTATTTAATGGAGGAGTAAAAAGTGCAGTGAACATGTTATTTTTCAAATAAAGCATGCATTCATATTAGACAGGTTATATAAGTGAGTGAATATGCTATTTTTTCAAATTGGGATATATTCAGCTTTATTAAGGTACACAGAATTTTGCTTCAGTTTGGGGATAGTTTTCTCCAGCACAGATAAGAAATGTAGCCTCTAATCTTGAATTTTAATTGACTTAAACTGACTAGATTTATCCTGATAGATCACCACTGAAATCAATCAGGTATGCAGATATTTATGTGGAATGAATTGAAGGACCATGGCTTTTCTACTGCAAGATGAAAAGGCAGGAAAGGGAAAAGAGAGAACTGCAATAAGTCCTCATTACATATATTGCACTGCATTGTTTCTGCATGGGGAACCACAAGGGATGTAGTTCTGCTCCCAGAAAGAGAAATGAGAGACCTGGAGACCCACGCTCATCCGTTTTCCCTGTAGGCCCAGGATCAAGGAGTCGTGGTAATCATTGCCAGTAAAGAGAAGAAAAATATGTAAGAACATAATTAAATAGGGAAAGTAAAATAGTATTAGAAAATCTGTAATAATAATGACTAAAGCAGTTGACATCTGGCACCACTTTACATTTGTACAGAGTAATTGAGCTGACTAATTGAACTTGTGTTTCTTAATTGTCATGACAAGGCTTAGTATCTAAAACTCATACAAAAATATCCAGAATTCATATTATAATTTCCAGGAAGTGCTGGAATGACTCATGATCTTGTGAACTTAGTAGTCCCAAAACATATAATTTGACTATATAGACAGTAAAATTATAGGCCAAAATTGCCCTTTATTTTATCTCATTTCACCATGCAAACTCACAAACTTTATTTCCATTTTTTCTCATTTTTGCTATCATGGGGACAATTTTACTTTGTGCAAATAAAGCCAAATAGAGGATCTAGGCCTGAGAAAATATTATCTTAGAGCATAAGGTCCAAATTTAATCTCCTTAGGTAGTATCAACATAGAACTATGTTGCACTATTTTAAAAGCAGGCTCTGATCTTGAGCTTTCAATGTCCAGCTGTTCTCCATTTCCTCTAGAGAAAATGTGGTAATCCACCTTGGATTGGTAATTTTGAAATAATTTGAGTTACCGCAATTATGATAATCAGAATCTGGAATTAAATGCTTAAGATCTTATGCTAGAAAAGGAGAAAGTAGTTTAACAGTGTATTACATACACGATATTAAACCAGGCTAAAGAGGAAATGCACTGTAAACACCGTTGTCTAACTTTAGCTTAAGTGACTAACTCCATTCTGAGAAACCAATAACTACTAAATACACAGCTATCTGCTTGGATCATCTTCCATATGTACAGCTTCCTCTCTGTTAAGATAACTAGGCCAGCCTAGTAAATTTTATGATAAAACATTTATCTCCGTATAAATAATGCTAAAAATACATCCACATATGACCTGAGGCTCTTTAGCACACAGACAGCAGTATAAAAAACACCCAGTAGCACTTAAACAATGATTCAGAAAGAAACTGTTCACCAACCACCTGCAAACAAATACAGTTCATTGCCCCCCTCAGACTTAATGGAAAACTTGCTCTCATTCTTTTCTAAACTCACAGACAATACACATGTTTTGCACTATCCCCAGGAGAGCCTTTTAGTATTATGTGGGAAAAATAGAGCCCCAAATATGCTGAACTTTAGGGAGAGGTAACACAGCTTGATTGTTTGGGCTCTACACAGCTATAGCAGTATGGCAACAGGAGAAAGACTACTCTTTAGTCAGGTCGTATGCATTATGGGTCATAAAACAGCTATTGACAAAAGGATATCCAACTTGGATACTAAAACATGCTCACATGTGAGTACCTAATTCAACTTCAAGGCACTGCGCTGTGGAACAGCATAAAACTCAGAATGCTTTAAAATGATATTTCCATGCTGCTTTTTTCAAATCTTGAAACAAGGAAGCCATAGATAATATGGCAAAGTTATCTGAGAGACTGTAATTTCCAGTTAGAAGCTCCAAAAGCTACAGAGGTGTATTGCAATACACCTTCAATGAAAGTAGCAAAGGTAAAGAGCTGTCGTGAGTTCAAATTCTTTAAACTGGTGATGAAGACACGTTCTGTAAAATGATAGATATTCTGCCTGTCATTCTCCATGTGCATCCCCAAAGTATCCTGATCACATCAGTCTTATAAAGGTCAAGCTGAACTAATTTTTATCCCACCTCTTCAACCATCAATGAGAGATTATGTTGTTCTCTGTCCCAGCGATCCCTGGTATGAGAGGATGACAAGGTAAGATAGTACAGCACAACAGTAAACAAAAGGCTCCTAGTTTCCCACATCTTTCACATGGTGTGTACTTACAAACTGTAAAATTACAAAGACAAATTTTTATGCATGATACCATAGTAGTATTTAACACATAGAATATGGCAGGGAATAACAGAAGATAACAGACTGGCAGATCATATCTCAAAGAATACAAGGTCTTAGCAAGGTTACAAGAAGACAGAGTTTTTGACATAAGGTTTCAGTATATAATCCTCAAATCTGTGTATAAATTAATGTAGTATGGCTCTGTAGCAACTCAGTTTTGAGGCTTTGGTAAATTCTCAACTGAAGTTTGTATAGTCTGTTCAAATTAATTTTTCTATGTATTTGTACATAACTCCAAGCTTAAAAGATGGTTTATATGAAAATATTATTGCATTAAGAATAAAAGCAATTAATTTAAAAATAATTGCATGGAGCACATAATTACCATTCCAGCTGCTTAGGAAAACAAAATCAGCACCACCTTAGCATAGTCCTCAAATCCAACTTAAACCCTCAGGGCCATAGTGTCCACTGTGATGGCACATATGGGCCAATTGTCCTTGCTTAGCCTCACCTGTGCCTTCCCCCAACTCTCCACCAGCTCAGACCATCAGTCCCTGACCCAGCGACACTCTTATTCAATTCTTGACTTCTGCTCCTCCTGGACAGACCCTGGGCCTGGCTTCTCCCTTTGTTGTCTGCTGTGGGACCTTGTCATTGGCACCCGTCTTTCTACCCATCATGATGCTTCTTGGATAGGGCACTGCATGTGCTGGGTCACCACTGGCTACTGGATCATCCTATCTCATGGAACAACCTAGTACTCATTGGCACACTAGTCCAGCTCCTTTAAAGTTGCCAGAGCATAGATGTTCAGCCGCTTGAATCTGAGTTGCCTTTGCTGGAGCTTAATACACCCATCAAATTTCAGAGAGGTCTTCGGTCTCCTGTAGGAATTTGAATTTCATTTTGATCATCTGGGGTTGTTTTAAGTCCCAATTCTTTGGTTAGAAAGGGAGTAGAAATTTGGTACTTTAAATGCTTTTCTTATGATTCATCAATTAATTTATGCTTTAGGAAATTTTTGTTCACAATGTGCTCCCTCCTCCACCCAAGACACATGTTCTCTGCACAACAATTCACAATAAAAACATTATAAGCTGCAAAAACACTGATCTGACAAGGTACATTATTGCTATTGGCATGTGACTGCTGAGGTAACAGGAAATATTTGTTGCAAGTGTTTCTGCTATAGTTGTGAGAAGCTTTGTGTGATACTTTTCTTAGATGGAGTTTAACTACAACCTGACTAAGATAAACTGTTACTTCTGCTTCATAAGTAGTCTTAGATTTAAAAAGTGTTGCTTGATAAAAGGTCCAAGTGTATGCCAGAGAAACAATGAGAGAAAAAGGAATGACATTACTTCAAACACATTCCAGCAGCTGCTGAACAATGAGCACCCTGAAGTCCCATTTTTCAGCAAACCCTCAGACTGCATATCTTGTATGTTAGAAAGACGAGAGGCTTGGAAAAGAAGATTGAATGAGACTTCCCTTCAGCCAAGAATAACATCGAGAACATACAGCAACGTTATTGGGTTTTGGATACCTAAGTTCCAAGAGACTTCTTCACACTGCGCTGAATGAATGGAAGAAAGAAGGAACTTCCACTTACTTTGAAGAGCTAGGATGAGAGCTCATTAAAAGAATAAAAAAAGCTATATCATCTCTTCAGCTGCCTTCTACACCATTACGCTAACTGAGATGAATAGAAGACATTCTTACTTTGAGGAGGAAATCTCTCTTCACTGTTATGTCACCTTTGGGTCATCAATAGGGCTCATTTGGAAAGGTAGAAGCAAGTATCCAGGCACTGCTAGTAAGGATTCTGTGTTTCAGAGGTCTGTGCCTCTTTCTACAAAGGCCATAGAGTTTCCCACTCTTTCTCCCTATACATTCATTTCTTAATGGCTGAATATAGGACACGTAGATAAAAACTCATGTATTTTAACAAGAACATTTTACTTCAGCAATTTTTGTTCTGTGTTTGTCTCATTGCCTCCTTTTACTCCAAACTCTCTCCATCAGTTCTTAAAAAAATTCAATTTAGCTGCAAATTTCATGTCAAATGGTTAAAATAACAAGCAATAGAATGATGTGTTTGGCAAAGTGATAACGGTGAAGGGGGGGGGAATCATCTAAACTTCCTGTATGTGTTTCTTTTCCTCTCTTATTGCTAAGATTCAGGAACTAAAACCTTGGCTTTATTACACAGGAATGAGAACAAGTAAACAAGATAAAAGGGGAAAATGAAAGCAGAGAACTGTGGTAAAGCTTGTTGGCATTTCAGTGAATGATAGTACGGTTTTGTGACCCAGTCATGGTTGTTATCAATAAAGTATAGTTTTAAAGAATTATTCTAGTTATAAACATTTGTGTTACACTAACTATAGACACCAGATTTGACTTCTAGTTCACTCCACAAGACACTTTTATAAACCTTAGGGAAAATATATTATGCCTACTCTTTCCTATACAATGGTGAAGATTATAATGAGCAAATGAATGCTGTCTGTTTATAGCATATTTTGTATTGATTACAGTTGGTTTATATTCACAAAAAGATATTAAATACTGATGGAACTGTGGACTTAACAGCTGTGCCTATTAGTGGTTATACCTTTTAATATACTTGACTTTGCTACAGATTACTAGGAAATGTTCTGTCACCTGCAAGGCATGGAACATGGAATTGTTACCATTTGAATCTGTTATTAGTAGATACTGTTTGAATTTATTATTAATATAATGTAATAGACTAAACATGGCTAATATGAGATTGCCTCCAGTTGTGAAGGAACCAGGTGTGATATTCCTACATTCCCTTCTATTCTTATGTTCCTCTGTTCACTGTTTTGGTACACTAATATAGATAAGACAGGTTTACTGAAGTGTAATGTCAAGAGAACAAATTCATTCATTTATTGATGCATCTCAGAAGGAAAACACTACATTTCTTATTCAAGCCAAAATAGATTAAAATTAATTCAATTCATAAGGTAACTAAATATTATGAGGGGAATATAACTGGATAATTTGATTGATATTAGTCTTTCTGCTTCCATAGTGGGAACTGACAGAGAGGTTTGAGAAGTTTCTCTGGTAGAAATCAACTATTTTTAGGACCAAAATCAATAGCATACTTTATCAGATCAAAAATATCCACACAGAGGAGAGAACTTCTTCCTTTCTGCATGACAGCTGCAACTACATCCCAAAGTCATTTCTAGCACTAAATTCACTAAGGGACACATAGACAGACTTTTCTTAATTCAGAGAGGGATTTTTGCTGTTAGAAAATGCAATAGCATAAATGACTGTCCTCTCCTCTTCCCACTGAACTCAATGGTTACACTAAGAGTGGAAATGGATTTAAATCTGAAAAATACTCTACTAGATATGGCTGTGACAATATTATCTTTTGATCTCTGCTAAGTTGAGCTTTTTGTTGTTGAACTGCTGTATGTATTTTAAAATAATTATTATTAATTCTGATACTTCTTAATTTGGTAAAGGGGCTTCTTTCAGAACTGTGCTACTGAAAATACTAAAACTTAACAAACCTTTGTTTATTACTTGCTCAGCTTATGCAGGGACCCAAGATTCTTTTTATACCCTGAAATTCAACTTTGAGGCTTTTAAGTCTCCTGATATCATGATTTCATAACATCTCCTATTATGAAAGTCTTCTGAGTCTAATGGCTTAAAAAAAGGCAAGCTCCTTCTAAAGTGCAAAGAAAATATGCCTACTCAAAATAACAAAGAAATTATTAGTTTTACATTTTTCTCTATAATAATGGTGCGTATATTTGAATGGCTACATGTTGAATACATAGTAATACACATCAATCCAGACCTCCTCATAACATATCCAACCTTGGTAAAAATTATTAAGTTTGATTGTATGATAATTACTATTTATCATTAATATATTTATTACTTTATTAATATTTTAAAGTTGCACAAATGTAAATTTTTAAAATCTGGATCTATGAATTTATCAGCTTATTTTAAAAGTAACTGGAAGTATATTTTTTAAATGTTATAGCATTTGAGCTTCTTTGATAACAATTTCATGTGTTTGTTTTGGAAGTTAATGGCGTAACATATGCTTCTGTCAGTGATATATCAACAAAGTGTATTTATACAGCATTGTATGTTCTCCTAGCCCACCACAGCTGAGGTCTGATTAAGACTATAGCCTCAAGTGACTATAAACCAAACAATTATTTTTGAAACTAATGTGTATGCTTCTTAATGATTCACAACATTAAACTCTCACTTGGCAAGACAGCAAAAACTCTTTTTTTGCTCTAGGCTTAAAAATTCTGCTAAACATTTCTTTAAACGGTCCTGGGTGACCAAAATGTAATTTTAAACTTCAGTGGTATTTGCTAAGGATTGCTTGCTTACTTGCAATTGTTTCCAGAATGTTTATTTGGAAATTTGTTAGATTATATATCACATGCAATAATTCTATATGCCAAATTCCCTGTTGGAATACATGGCACTGCGAGTGGTTATGCTTATTTCAGCACCACTTAATATAGTTAGTTCTTTAAGTAAGCAAGAAAAAAGGTGATTTCAGCCTATGGTTCTTTTTTCCACATGCAATAGCATTAAATGAGTTGCAGCAGGAATGATTTCTGACTGTATGTGTTGCAATTTATTATGGCCAGTATTTCTCCTTGAAAAGAAAAACTAAACCTCTTATTTTTTTTTTTCTTTCTATATTTTTCCTTTTTTTTTTCTTTTTTTTTTTATTTGAAGTAGTTTTTATTTTCTTATCTGGAGTAGACTTTAGATGATCATAATATCTTTTACCACAGAGTATAGGAATATATGAATATATCTCAAATCTAAAGCAAGTTTCCTGACACTTTAAACTACTACTTCTCAGACATGATTTTAAAGTACTTGATTTTAGATAATAGCAGGAATAACAGCAAATTTTTAATATTAATTTATGAAAAAATACGTTTTTATGTTCTCTGTTGAAATTCTGTACAACAATTACATGTCTATGGGAGTTCCTGCTGATATCTGAATTTATAGAATTGGAGAATCATTTAGATTAGTAAATACGTCTTGAGATGATCTAGTCTAATCCCCCTGCTCAAGCAGGATCAGCTAAAGCAGGCTGTCCAGGACCATATATCCAACTAGGTTATGAATGTTTCCACAGATGGAGACTCTACAACATCACTGGGCATCTTGTGCCAGTGTTTGACAGCCATTACAATAAAAAATGTTTCCTTGTGTTCAGATGGAATTTCATGCATTTTAATTTGTGCTTCTTGCTTCTTGTCCCATCAACAGACATTATTACTAAGGAGATTCCAGGCTGAACAGTGCCAGTTCTCTCTATCTCTCCTCATATGACAGATACTCCAGCTCCTTAACCATCTTTGTGGCCCTGCACTGGACTCCAGTAAGTTCAAATATTTCTTGTACTGGGGAGCCCAGAAACAGGCACAGTACTCCAGGTGTTTCTCAGCAATACTGAGCAGAGGGACAAGATCATCTGCCTCAGCCTGCTGATTTTCTTCCTTAGACACATTCACACAGCCCATGATACTGTTGGCTTTTTTTTGCCAGGAGGGTGCATTGCTGGCTGATGATCAGCTTGTTGTGCACCTGGTCTGTGAAAGATAGATAGCTATGTATGATCTAGCTTTCCTTGAAAGAGGTTTTTCATATCAACCTAGGACAGAGATCTAAAGAGGTATAGATGCATCATGATTACAGGTTTATTTCTCTGTGGAGAAAGTGACTAGACATATAAGGCAGGTTTTAAGGATGTTGCACTGGGTCTGACTAGGGTGGAGTTAATTTTTTTTCCTAGGAACCCATAGAGTGCTGTGTTTTGGATATGTGACTAAAACAATGTTAATTGAACATCAATATTTTGCTTATTGCTAAGCAGTGCTGTACAGCAACAAGACTCCCTTTTTCCCACTCTACCTCCACGGTGAGTAGGCTGAGGGTGGATAAGAAGTTAAAAGGAGACACAACATGGTAAGTTGACCAAAATTGGCCAAAATACTTCATGCCATATGATGTCATGCTCAGCAATAAAAATCGAGGAGAGAGCATTTTAGAGGAGGTAGCTGTTTTCTGGAGACTGTCTGGGCATCATTCTGCTTGTACGAGGTGATGAGTCACTACCTTTGCATCACCGGGGTTTTTTTCCCCTTCACTTATTAGACTATCTTTATTTTGACTCATTATTTTTTTCTTCTCTCCTCATTACCACTAGGGCTGATTGGAGTCACTAAGGGGAGTGAATAAATAAGCAGCTGTGTGGTGTTTAGCTGCTGGCCTGAGTCAACACACCACAGATATCCACTCTCCACATCCATATTTTCCATCCCTACTACCATTCTAATTTCCAGGTAACAGAAGTTTTATATAGTTTGGCTCACTAATTTTCTGTTATTCTCTTAGCATACTGCTAAAAACATGAAGTTTTTCAACTGTATAAACATTTTATATGAACAACAGTTTTTAATAAGGAAAATCCAGATCATTCAATTAAAAGCAGTCATAAAGATTTAGTGTGAGTAACCTGCATATCACCTTTGTGTGGTATCAGCTAAGACAGTTTATCTTCTCTGTCAAAACAACTGAAATTGTAAGCAATTTACTAATGTGATTTGCATAACTTTTCAGACTATGCAAAATAAGTTAAATATGTATTATTCATGATAATCTACAACAGAAACATTCTTGTCAAACAGACACTCTGATGATCTGCTACTGTCATATTCACTTCCAATCTAATATTTCTAATAAAAACCTTAGAAATTCTCAGTTCTGAAAAAATAGCTATAAAAGGAGTCAGAATGGGGCTCTTGCCTTAACAAATCTAGAACCTCAGTAACCTGGAGATAGAAATTTAATTAAATAGTAATGCATTAGGTATTCACTATTCCCAAAGCTGTGTGATAAAATTTATGAAAAAAAAATAAAATTTATGTGTTTTAATGACACATATTTCATCATTTTTTGGTGCTATGCAGTTGAAGAAGATGAAGTTTTTAGTTGAAGGAAAGTAAAGCCTATTAAATCTGGAAGTCTGTATCTGTAGCCCATCAGGTTAGGAAATTTTACAAGCAAAAAAGTAGTTTAAGAACAACAGATAGTCTAAACAATTTTGAAAAAGCTGTAATCTCTCAGAATTGTTACATATTTAAACAAATTAAAGGTAAATAATCTCTGAAACAAAGAAGCTATTAATTTTATTGAACATTTCTTGCCAACATTAACATGTAGATAAGGAGGTATATTTGGTTCACCTGAACTTAACACTGAAGTCAGCATCTCTGCTGAAGGGAGAGGAAAAAAGGAAACTGTGCATCCTTATGGCTAAAGAGATATTCATAGAAGTAAATATCACCTGTAATGTGATGCAGAAACAGAAAAAAAAAGCTTTGCTTATCCTTTCTGTATTTCTATGTTATTCCTACAGTATTACATTCTGCACAAGTACAAAGGGAAAATAAAATCTGTCCTCCTTTAAATGTTACTAGCAAAAAAAAAGATAATTAAAAAACCCCAAATACCACCACTACCAAACCAACCAAACAAACAAAAAATCCAAAACAAACCCACTAAAAATCTGTTATCAATTAAGGATATTTTAAAAACTTTTCACAGAGATTCATTGTTTCTAAGCACAAAGATATGATAGAATATATTTAGGGCTCACAGAAAAGCTGCCTCAGACCTCTTTTGTGCAGCTATACAATAATTACTTAATTTGTAAGGATATGCATCACTGCTCTCAGGACCACTCAAGTGGAAGTCTTAGGCCTGTCATTAGTTTGAAATTCTCTGAGACCAGCACTGTAGAACTGTGCTTTAGGAGACAGATTACCTGCTTTCTGTTCTAGCTTACAACAGGAAATTCCCATCTTGCCTGATGTCTGGCCATTTATGTTGTAAAAGCTAGCATAGCATAAAGTCAAAGCAGGATAGAATTAATATCATGTTTAGAGCTGGACATCAAATGGTTAGCACTGAGTAATAGCTAATATAATAATTTAATTGGAATATTCTTAACATAGTATGGGCTCTTCAGTGATGACAAATATTGAAGGTCTCATTTCATATTTCATAGCTTGACTGGTACATTGGACTTAACACTGGCTACATAAGATGATGTAACCTATTTTTTAGGTTTCTCGTGTTTCTTGGAGAACTTTGCATTGGATTTACATGGCAAGGTGCTGGTAGCAGAGGGGTTGCTGGGATGGACTCTGTAAGAAGAGACCAGAGGATGCCCTACGCTGGACACAGCTGGTTCCAGCTGTCTGCAACAGAACATAGCTGAGTCCTTCAGCCAAGTAGGTGGCACCTCTGGAAAAACATATTTAAGAAAGGCCAATGCACTACACAGTAATGTGAGGAGTGAGAAAAAACGAATGTGAGAATTTTAGAGGGAGCACCAAGGCCTGTGATGGAAGAGAGGAGGAGATGCCAGAACAGGTATTCTCCTGCAGCCTGTGAAGAGGACCACACTGCAGCAGATATCCATTCTGCAGTCCATGGAGGACATCATACGAGAGCAGATATTCCCTGCAGAAGGCTGCAGCCCATGCAGAGCCCATGGAGAGCCCATAGAGGAGTAGATTCTCCAGAATCTTCCATGGAAGACTCGTGCTACAGAAGACTTTTTCCTGAAGGACTGCAGGCCATGGAGGACTCATGCTGGAGGAGAAAGTTGTGAGTAGAAATCAGCATCAGAAAAGAACTCTTATGGACTTACTGCAGTCTCCATTCTTTGTCCCTCCTGCACTGCTCTGGACAAGGAGGGAGGTAGTGGAGATGACAACACTAGGGAGAAGGCAACTGGTGGGGGAAGGTGTTTTGTCTTTCTTTCTTACCATCCACCTCCATTTTCATTGGCAGTAAATTAAATTGATTTTCCCCAAAGCAAGTCTGTTTTTCCCATGACAATAATTAGTAAGAGATATCTCTGTCTTTATCCTGACCCACAAGCTTTTGCATCTTATTTTCTCACGCTTTTCTCTTGAGGAAGGGAGCGAGAGAGTAGCTAGGTGGGCATCTGCTAACTGGCCAAGTTGAACCTGCCACAGACTTGAACCCAAATATCAATTATTTGTAAAATTTGTGTTGTGTCTTGTTTGTTTGTTTGTTTGTTTGCTTTCCTGAAAGCTGGACAGATGAGAGGCTGTAAAGCTGTTAAACACTATAGATCTAGCAAACCTTGCACAGCATTCACATGCCAGTGTTCACCAACAGTATTCAATAGCCTGTTGATTGTAGTATGGAACAGTAAACATGCTGATATTGACTGCCCTAATTATGTTTTTCCTAAAATAAGAAATTCACACTCCAAGAATAGTAAGAAAAACCTACAAATGCATACTTCACTACAGAAATCCCTGCTGTAACCTAAAACAACATAAATCTGTACTGAAAAAGAAATACAGACATTTTAAGTGCTTTTGGATAAAACCCATGGCCATCAAAGATAATTTTTAACAGCAAGCAGATTATTTGCTTATTGAAGTAAATAACATAATTGTTATTTACTCAGATGAAACACCACTTAGGCTCAAATCTGCAAGAGTATATGAGAGTAAATTCAATATACTTTGTTTAGCATAGTACCTATGAGACACTGAAAACATTGTGCTTGTCCATGAGGCATGAAGTTAAAAACATACATATTTTGTCAACACCTAGACATTGTCATTAGAAAATATGTCTTACTGACACAGCTTATTACCTAAAAAGGATGATAATAACCCTCTTTAGCCCTAAGATCATGATAGGTGTGGCAAGAAGCAAAGTGAAAAAGATGGAGGGACATAAAAAGCAAAAATGCTGAGTAAGCAAACCCTCTGTCACTCTAAAAAAACTTGAGAACTTCAGGTTTTCCTTAAATACTTCTATTTCCTAGATAAATTGATTTTTGTTTTCCTCAGCTTTCAGTATAACAAAATATATTTTTCCAAAATATTTAATTTCATAATTCTTTCATCACAATAAATCCAAAGGAAATAATTATTAATTTGGAAAAAAAAATACTTTGGATAGTCTTTATATAAACACACAGGAAAGGTTTTAGTTGAATAGAGTTTTCTCTGAAGTAACACTCTCAATGACTCCCAAGTGGTGGCTTGCCTCTCTTCATGTGAGCTTTTGTTTCCATGTCTCAATTTTATTCTTTCCCAGCACAACACTAATAACTTGGAACAGAGCCAGGACGTATGTCTTTGGTTTAATGAAGTAAAGTAATTAGAATATTAAAAGCACAACATTGGAATAACAAGATGATCTGTGTGAATTACTCTAGTTCTATTATGGTGGTAGCAAAAGTAAGATATTGCAGTATATCACACCAATCTTTTACTGATCAAAAGAGTGAAAATCTGCAGAAACTGTCTAATCTTCCCATGTGATCACTTTCTTGTGGGCTTCTGGTCTTAGAAAAATATTAGCATGAATCCTGGGAACACTCCATTTTCCTGAGTTCAGGGAGCTGTGCACTTCTGTTTATTTCTTTGCTGCCTTTCTCCTTTTAATCTTTTTAGCCACCAAAAAAAATTTCATATCCTGGACTAAATTCAAAACTTCTGGTAAAGTTTACAAGTCACTATATTCACCTGTATCTCATTGAAAAGTCTTACTTGTGTAATCTTCCTAATGCTACCCTGCAGGGCAGGAGAAGTAGAATGGAAGAGAAAACCATTAACCAAAGAAAGGAAGACTGGGAGAAAATGGGGAAATAATAATTTGAACAACAGACAAAACGCAGATTTCTTTTTCTTTTTGTTGAATGTTCTAACCTGCAAGAGAGTGATTGGCTTGAGCACTTAGCACTGGGAAAGTTCAGCTTCAAACTCAGCCTTGAAGTTTCAACCTCAAGTCCATCTCCATCCTAAATGGAGACTGCAGGGGCCCTCCTGAGCTGATTACCAGTCCAGATCCTTCCAATACTCCTGTCTAAATACAGAGTGCAAAAGCAAATTTTCATTTTCAGTCCCCAAATGCCTGCCAGAGCCAGTACAATGAATTACGGGGTAAACAGCTGTTGTGCTCCTAACCATGGCAAGCAGGAATGACATGCCTGCTGCCTTCCCCAAGGCGTGCTGCCATTCTCTGAATGATAAGTAACGGAAGCAGGGGGAGGAGGATTCCTCCAGCATGTTAGCAGGCTTTGCCCACTCAGCCCAAACCCAATATAAGCTACATCAGTCAAGTGAGACAACACTGGTCTCTAAAACACATCTGTGTCTTTAATTAGCAACTTGGAAAAAACAGTAGTGACCATATTAGTATGCTGGCTGTGGTGACATAAATTCTCATTATAAAATGTTCAAATGTAATAGAATAAAGTAGAATGGCTTGTGGTTAAAAAGCTTGCTCCAGGCTACTGAAAGCAAAATGTAGTAATTTACCTTGGTGGAGTTAATTACTTTGTTCTCTCCTTTTGACTGAAATATTCCTTATTAATTTATTAATTATTAAGTTATTAATTTTAAGTTTAGTAGATTTGTAATGTCTTTCCAAACAGTACAAATAGACCTAAGGATAAGAGAACTTTGGTTTATATTTGTGTAAACCAAATTTGGTTGAGGGAACTGGGGTTATTTGTTCTGGAGAAGAGGAGGTTCAGGGGGCACCTTCTTCCTCTATACAACTACGTGAAAGGAGATTTTAATAAGGTGGGGATCAGTCTCTTCTCCCAGGTAACAAGTGATAGGACTAGAGGAAATGACTTAAGGTTTCACCAGAGAAGGTTCAGATTAGATATTAGAAATAATTTCTTCACTGAGAGAGTTATCAGACATTATCAGGGAAGTTGTGTAATCACTGTCCCTTGAAGTGTTAAAAAAATATGTAGATGTGGTACCTGGGAACATGGTTCAGTGAACAAGGTAATGTTGGGTCAATGGTTGGAATTGGTGATCTCAGAGGTCTTTTCCACCCATAATGATTTTATGATTCTATCATTCATGATCTGTTTTTCTTTCCATCAAGATCCTGAAACAAACTTTAGTATTTTTATTGTTATTATTATCATCATTCTTACTATTGTTTGTGTAGTGTCTAATGACTGCCTCTGTCTGAGGCAATGAACATCTATAGCAAGAAAATACGGACTTTGCCTCTAGAAGTTTTGCTGAATGAACACAAAGATAGACAAGTTACATTGGAGCACAGAAGTTAATTTTGGAAGAACTGCTTAGAATGGTCCTCACACTGAAATACTTGCTCGATTTAAATTAGATTAATTGATGAACCGAATTGGAAATCATTCCTAAGGTACAATTTTTGTGAATTTCTGACTGAAAATGTGATCAAAAATGAAACTTTTAGGTTGAAAGATACATTATAGATCCTAAAAATGCAGTATCAGTTATACCTTGCTATATTGAAAGATAAGATAGTTTACATTATTTCCACATAATTGCTATACTCTATGACTAACAATGCAATGTATATGTCTATATGAGTGTACACAAGTACATATGTATATATAAAAGCACTTTTCACAGCTCATCAGAAAGTTCATTATCTCTAGTCTCTAGATACAAATTTTGGAGCCTTCTTTACTCTCAAGTCTGAATAATGTTTGTCTAAAATCATTATTGAACCCCAATAAGACACAAAAAATCACTGAAGTAATTTCACTATACTATGTAATTAAACAGCATTATTTGAATTTTCTCATTTTAGTTATGGATATTAGTAGACATTCAAAATAGGCATATGAATGTTCTTAGCATACCTATAACCTTTTCCTTTGGTGAGTGTACAAGTGTGTCCTAAGATTCTTTTCACAAGTGCAATGTACTTACAAAATATACAAGAAATGTCTGTCAAATTTTAATGTGTTACAAGGAAGAGATCATTAAAAACTCAGCTGAGCGAAATGCTGATTTGTTACCAAAGTCTTCATTATCTGAAGCTTCATTCAGTTGAAAGACTTACAGAAAAGAAAAAAGAAATCAATCCATTTGCTTTTTGTTGCTGTTGTTTTAATTTACAAAGGTACAGATAGCTTAATTCAGTTTGGGATTCATCTTGATCTGTAAATACGTAACTGGGGAAAAAAATCTAGTTCATTTAGTGATCCAAGAAAGTCATACTGGTTTGTGTTTTAGCTGAACAATTCACTACTTGACTATGAGTCTGTGCTTCATTAAGATCAAGTTAAGAGCATATGATTTTTTTCCAGTAATGGTGTATCATTTGCCAGTGAAAAGGAGATATTGTGTGCAAAGCAGAAGAAAGAAAAAAAGAACAAATCTGAATCCTTTAAATACTTTTCTGTTGTTCTGTACTAAGCTAGAAGTAATCCAGTGTAACAAGCCAATCTGCTTCCTCTTCATGGATACTTTAGCAATGAATTATTGATGTCCTTTTGCTCATAATTTTAGGACTTTTAGGCAACTGAAGGGTATGATCTACCTTGTCATATGCCATAGTCAGGTAAAATAGCAATATTGTAGTGTATCCCACTGAGAGTGCTACTAGAGACAAAATGAGAAATTAATATGTGGTTACAATACATGCCAGGGTAGCATTTGCAGCAGTTAATAGACAAGATTAAAGAATAGAAAGCTGGAAAGATACCAGCTTTCACAGGTCCTATTAATAATTCTTACTTCATGTCACAACACTATCACTCTGCAAGAGTTCCAAGATATAACTGCATTAATGTCTTGTTCATCTCCCTGAAGATATGGATTACATAAAAAACTTCTTTCCAGCTCAGCTTGATGGACAAATTTCCACATTTTCTCTTTTTCTTTAACTAGTCCTAACTTGTATGAGCCTTATAAATATTGAAGGGACACTGTTAAGACTGGTAAGCCTAAAATTGAATCCAGCAACTTCATCTGGTTTGCAAGCATGACAGACTGCCCCTCTGCTCTGTCTATTTTGTTGCTGTGAGCAATAAAAAAGCAATGTGAATTGCAAGGACATTTCTTTTGAAACCCAGTGTGAGTGCAAATGTGATCTGCAATTCTGAGGCACTTTAAAGGAATAAAGAGTGAATATAATGTCTTTTAGTCTTATTTCTGTACCATTTTCATTAGTCTGCTTTAGCTTTAGCTTCACCCATCTTTGTCTGTTCTTTTGTTGTTTTCCAGGTAGGACACATCCTATTCTCTCTCTTTTTCTGTAAAAGCAGGAGTGTGAACATGGAAATATGCAAGGATTAGATCTCCTTTCTTGTAGTCAGAAACAAAACAGGCTCCAAATGAAAGGAAATCATTACAGCGAAAGTCCTGGCCAAATCCTTCATTTCTGATACAAAGCACACTAAATTTCACAGAAGAAAGAAAATATTTACAGCCTTATTGCAACATAGGATCAGTCACAATACAGAATATGAAGTATAAATACTCCACTGAGGAAAATTTAATCATTAGGTTTGAAGAATACTCCATTTACTTAGTGTGACCTGAGATCCCTCAGGGGCTTGCGTTTCAGCAACATTTTGTTGCATTTTCTTGAAGGTGGTAACAACTCCAAATGTACTTCCTATCCGTGTTTGGGTTAGGGTTAACCCTAACCCTAACCCAAACATGTTTGTTAACCCTAACCCAGCATGTTTGGCTGTTAACCAAAAGTTTGATGATTCAAGCCCAACTAAGGATAGTCTGAGAGAGGCTTTCCTTCAGGAGTTGGACTGGATGATCCTTATGGGTCCCTTCCAACTCAGGACATTCTGTGATTCTCTGGTATCAGAGTGAAAAAAGTATCAAATCCCTGTGCAGTGGCACAAATTGATGCTGGACTGTTTCCACAGAACAGCTGCAGTAACAGCAACATAGTGTAATAAACGTTTTATAAATATTTTATAAATAATACTAATTTAGAAAAAACAAACAAACCACAAATCTTAGCACTAAACCTTACTCTAAAGTTTTTATTTTTCTCAATTTCATTAAAAAACACCACATCTTGCAGAATACTGCAAAAATCAAGAAAGTTCTGTAATACTTGTTTAAAAGATATTGGAAAGTTTTAACTTAGCTGTTCTTAATTCAACAAAGGAACTTACCTGTAAAAAGTCTTCACTATGGATATTATAGAGAAATTGACTCTTCCTCAAGTTCTTCGTCTCCCTAGCAATCTTCACTTGTTTTTTATATGTGTGTGTTTGTGTGGCATGTATGTATATATATACCCCATATATATATAAATGTATGCATATGTGTGTATTTACTTAGAACAACATAAATAAAGAGCAGTTTTGTTAAGTTTTATACATTCAGACAGTCCTTGCTGAGAACTGTACGTAAGGGAATCGGGGAAACTGGAGGAATCCTTAAACAAAGCAGTCTCAACTCTGATAAAAATATAAAAGTAGCATGCTGCCTGTAAATCACAAAATAAAACACAAAGAGCTTGCATAGAATAAATTTAGTCAGATACTGTTCTGAAGTAGTGAAACTAAGAAGCACAAAATGTTTTTATGAGCAGTTATATGCAATAAATTGAAAATAGATTAATTTAAACTTTTCATTAAAATTTCATTGTAATTTATACAAAATATCTTGTAATTTATTTATCTCCTTGACAAAGTTCTGTGTGAAGCACGAAGCAGGATTTCCTATCGAGTTTTCTTCTGTGTAGCTGCAAATTCTAACTAGAGGTTTTCTAAGGAGTCTGTTCTGTGTAGATTCTCTAGTACTTAATAATAATTTAGTTACGATGCTGGGTTTGAATCAGTTTGAAAAGTTGTGTTGGAGTTTTAGAGAGTACACCTAAACACATGCACCTAATGCTTTGTGGGATATTCTTGTATCTGATACAGTCAGAGAGGAACCTTCTGTTATGGTAGCTGGAAGCTAGGCAGGAAACTCTGGAATAGTGCAAATATTAGTACAGTCCATGCTCAGGCAAGTAAATCATGCCCAGAAAGTCTCTTTCCTCCATACAGCCTAGTTTTTATGAAACTTAGAGAAACCTTATACACTGAAACTTTTGTCTGTCAGATTTTGTTTAAAAATGTCAACATTTTCAAACACGCAATCATAATGATGCCCCAAGGCTCATTTTCTTATGAAATCATATTCAAATGCCATGTTGAAATAGCGTGAAAACACTACAACCCACTAATGTTAGGTTAGGAATAAGCTCCATTCAGCTACTAGAAGTTCTCTGTGAACTGCAGATGCCCCTCTAACATCTGATTAGCCTTAGCAAACTGCAGATGCCCATGGAGAACTACAATAACAGGCCAAGAACTGGTTGGAGTCCCATGGGGCTTTGCTTGGTTTTCTTTTTCCTTCTCTTTACACAGCAGTTAACAGAATCTATCCTCACATTTCTTATTACTCAGACAGGACTGCCTGAGCTATTACTGTGAAAAAATGAAATTTATGCTTTAGAGATCCTTACTTCTGAAAAGCTTGTGCCACGTTTCTCTTGATATGTTGGGTTTGTGCCTGACAAGCTTTTGGTAGCAGAGGAGGAGGCTACTGACTGGCTTCCTGTCAGAAGCTTTGAGAAGGTCCCCCAGCCCCAAATTGGACCTGCCTCTGGAGGGAATATGCAGCTGCATGGTTGTTTTGTTGTTTTCTGGGCAGGCTCAAACCACAACAGCTGCTTCTGCATGGAAAATAGATTTTTTTTCAGTTGTCCTAGGTACCCATGTCGACAGTATACCCTGCAAATAATGATGCTTATATCATCAGCAGTGACTTCATTTTCACAATCCATCCATGAATCCTTTTCTGTAACATTTTGTAACATTAATAACTGACAGCAGCTGCCCACTCTCCACAGATGCCCAGTAAAACTCTACAGTTTTGTTAACTCAGCTAAGGTATGTTTTTCGTCATTTTATTTTGAAGATTTGATTTTGTTTATTTTTTTTTATGGAGCTACTACTAACCTACTTTGATATGTCACTGACTTGTCACTCTGACCTAAGCTGTATGGCTTGGATTTTTATGTATTAGCACTAACAGAGCATTAACACAGAAAGAGGCAATTCTGTCTGCATGCTGCCAACTAACTGAATAGCAAAATCTGCTGTAATAAAAATACCAACCAACCAACCAGTTATTTTGTAATGTTTCCAGTTCTCTTCCTATGGTTTAGAAGGTGATATTGAATAACACAAAAAACCCCTAACTGTTTGTGAAGCAAGAAGCTGCAGGCTGTTTTATGGGAATCTTTAACCATAAACCACCTACTGAGCCCTGTAATTTACTTACACTGCTTACTGGGAAGATGGTGTCCCAGGGATTTTAACGTGGCATCCAAAGTGCTCCAAGGCCTCCTAATTATTTCCAGAATATTGTCAAAAGTATATGGAGAGGAAAATTGAACAGGAAGGACAGAATGAGTTACTTTACCAGAAGTAGATAGTCTGACCTTTTTTTTTTCATCACCGGTTTACAAAATGTGAATGCAACTTATTTTCATAAGATATTCTGTGGGTTTTGATCTCAAATTTAGATTTGGAATATTGCAATCTTATTGTCATATATGAGATAGATACTTAGATTTCTTAGCCTAGGGTTTTTCCTCACTGTTACAAGAAAACAAAAAGACAAGATGGCCACAGATTTCTTCACTTGCTTATACTAGTGAGAACAACTTCTGTTCTCTACACAGCAGAAAATTGTTCATTTCTTCCATTTTGCAAATGTTTTACTGTTAACAAATTCCCGTTATTCTACTTGCAGTCTAAAAGCTCCTATATTTTATTTTTAAACTTTCAGTCTTACTAATATTTGTTTAAAAAAAAAAATCATAGCTCATTTCCTCTGAAAGCTCTGAAAAGTCATCAATGTTCATTCTGTTTTTCCTAGACTCGGTCTTTGGACCAATTCACAAGGAGAAGAGCTTGGTACCCAACTCTGCAGAGAACAATTTGGATAATTTATGTAAACAGATATAAATATCATGTAATGTTTAAAAACACTGTAATACAGTGGAACTATAGAGAGAGATTCTAAGTCAATTGAACTGCTCTCTGGAGATGCCTATTCCTTTCAAAGAGCCTTGGGTAACTGGAAACAAGTCCAGCTGCCTCAGTTAAGTGCTAAAGAGTTAAGTGTGATGTTAAGTGTGAGGTCCTGTCCCAGATCTAAGTTTGCAATTGAAACACCGATATTCTTCTTTACTCTTTAAATGTAGCTGTAAGATAAAACATTTCTTCCTTGCTCCTTGTTGGAAAAAAACCCTATTGTCAGGTTGGAAAACAGGTAAGGGCATCTGATTAATATAACACAGAAAAGTCCCAAGACTTCAAGGAAGGACTTTCATAGGTAAAGGCCAGGTCTTTTGCCATTAGATGTTTCCTGGACGGATATTTCTCAAGAAAAAATATATTAGCAACTTTTTCCTATTATTTGTCAGATAATACTTTATCCCATCTTTGGGTATGCAAAATAAAACACATTTTTGAAAATAATAAAGTAACTGCCTCTGAAATTCTCTACAAATTAAAGTCATATTGTGCTATGTCTTGAGCTGATGTTCTGAAGAAGACAAATTTAAAATCTTTTGTCTCTAGTAACCTATTTTTTCTGCAACTGATTGTGGTAGTTTAGTCAGTAATATGTAAGAAAACGCTTTCTGGAGAGATTTCTTATACACAGAAACTAACTTCAAGGCTTATTCTACATTCTAGACAAGACTGCATGAATCACCTTTATTTCCTCCTTATCTTTCTTGCTCTTCACAAAGGTCTGTTTCTCTCACAGATGCAGAATCTGGGGATTTGTATTTTTCCAGTGTTTCTATATTAACTTCCATTACTTTGATTGTGTTTGTTTGAAAGTTTAGTGCTACACAATTATTTTTAAGAACATGCTACATAACAAGGTGTTAGTACTAATGTTTCATCGAGAGCATTTGTTTCATTTTCACAAGGTTAACTAGAAACTATGAGTTTATCATAGACTAAATACATGTACATTATATTTTTGATAAACCCTTTGTGAATTTCAAAGATAAGAGATATCCCTTTGTTGTCCTACTGGTAATTTTAGAGTTAAACATCAGACACAGAAGACAAGATCATGCAAGACAACTCTATTTCCCCAGAGCTATGTCATGGTGAAAGATAATTCACTGCATCTCAGGTAGCTGCATTCCAGAAAAGGTATTGGGTTTTTGTGAGGAGGAGGAGTTGTTTTAATTATTACTAGTATCCTGAACTGTAGGCAAAAGCAAACTGAAAACTCAAAGCTGAATTTTGAGTGAGACATACTTTTGCTCAGTAGTGTTCACATTTAAACAGAGCTACAGTGAGTCACACTGGACCTAAATGTTATCTGAAAGCCCAATCAAAACATAAAGTTTTTTTCAAGCTATAAGTAAATCTCTAACCTCTATTTGACGCTGTTGTTGAATCTTCATTACAATTGAGCAAACAAATAAACAAAATAGAACAAAACAAGTTTCTGGTTGAGAGTAACAGGTTAGTGAAATGTTAATGTCATCTAAATGGACTAATGAACTTTGTTTACAGCAGAGAGGGTTTACAGGTTGCTCATTAGCAGGAGGGCTTCAGTTGCACCCTCTCCCCTTCCTCTCTGCAGTCTGTGCTGTATGATCTTTTACTTGTGCACCAGGAGAGGGACTTGCTGAGCAGCTCTGCCAAACTCAGGAAGGACCTGCTCAGGACAAGTACTGAGGTCTGCCTAGGAGAATCTCCAGTTAAAATGATCCTATGAAAAAGATCATATTACACCCCGCATTATTAGAATGCATATTAAACTATATTATAGTACCATGATAATAGGCTGCATTGCCACTCTAATTTCAAAAGAGGTTTGTCCTTCCCATCCTCCTCTTCTCCTTCTTGGGCTGCTTTGGGTATTGTCTCTGTCTATAAGAACTCAGATTGCTCATTTGATATTATTTAAGGCTGGGTAAACTCTTTTTACAATCTACCAAAGGCACAATAACTGTGAACATCCTATCGGGCTAGAAAAGAGTTAAATACTGTGATGGAGTCAAAGTATAAATGATTGCATCAACTGAAGTCTATGTCAAATATGATGTGATTTGCAGAGCTGCACATGAGAATGTCAAACTTCTTTGTTCCCTGGTGTAGTTTAGTGACAGTGACTTTATACAGTCTAGCAGCAGTGTCATGAATATTCTCAAGAGTAGGTGGGTGGCACATTCATTGAGAGATGTACAGTGCATTGCATACAAAACTGACAATATTTTTTGAATAATGTTAGTAAAACTGTAATAAATCTGCCACGAGTTTACATATTTTAAGCTCGTTTGCCTCTATTTGTATCTTAACTATGTTTACCACCAGGTATTGTTTTAGCCAAGGCAGTGTTATTTTCCTGCCAGAATCTTTGAGTTTGTTGAAAGAAATATATTTTAGGCTAAATTTTAACCTGAAATAACCCCATTACAATATAAACAAGTGAAATAGCTGCAATAAAGAATGATTGATCTTACATGTATTTTTGTTCAAAGTAAGTGTCCTTTGGGTTGATTATCAACCTTAAATGTAACATCCACAGGAACTCTGTAAAAAGCAGGTTACTTCTAAAGAAGACACGGATTGTCTGGCCAATTTGACAATCTATATAAAAAACATTAAGGAAAGCTGAAATGACCCACTTCTAGCTGTCTCTGTAATTTAAGACATTATAACCAGAAGTCACTAGAGTGGTGGTTTGGCAGATAATCATAAGGAAGAGACTTGAGGTTGAAATACATACCTAGAACACAGGAAAAGTGTTTTCTATTCTTGGTCTGGGCACCGACTTCCTCAGTAGCCATGGGTGACTTTCAGCTCCTGAAAGGTGAGCGTTCAGGGATCCCAATGACTTCACCTGCTATGTGGTCACTCACCATTTCTGAAAACCAATCCCTCGCTGTCTCTATAATTTAGTTTTCCTGTTTATGAAATGATGTTTTGAGATGGCAGTTTGGGGGTGAGGAGAAGCACTGCCCATTATTTTATCTCTTAGTCCACCCAGGGCACAGGATTGAATAAGATGAACAGACATTAGCAAATAAATAATGTGCAGTTTATTTTCACTATTTATTAATGACACTACTAATACAAAATGTGTTGCTGGTTCCCTCCTAAAAGCTTGGATGTTTATGTGGTTTTATGTCCTTTCAGCAACCTTGTATTTAAGGAATCAAGGTCCACTCCCAACTCCTCA
The DNA here is from genome assembly GCA_013396975.1 of Bucco capensis. Classification (NCBI taxonomy): domain Eukaryota; kingdom Metazoa; phylum Chordata; class Aves; order Piciformes; family Bucconidae; genus Bucco; species Bucco capensis. The sequence continues at coordinate 218,406 of VWZO01008832.1, read as the reverse complement.
ATGACAGGAATTGAGAAATGGTGGTTTATAGCTCATTAGCGTTACAATCACACTACTGTGAGCATCTTTCATGTCTGCATTCTCTAGAACAGCCCTTTCTTAGGCTAATACTTCTAGCAATATTATATATTTTTTCAGTGTTCAGTTAATATATGTGCCTTTCTGCTAGTATCCCACATTCACAGATATATGCTCACACTATCACACATACAAGAGTGTAGTTATACACATATAAGACGATCTAATTTCACCTAGTAATGAAAAGTGGGAGATCTCTGAAACAGCTACTCTGGCTTTTTACCAATTTTGCTGTAGATACAGGATTATTTAATTAGCTAGAAATCACTAGCAGCACACTTCTTACATAGTAACTTATGACAAAAGATGAGTCTTGTCAGTACCCAGAATTCTTTCTGTCTGATATTCCCTTCTCAAGAATCTCACCTGTGTTTTCAGGTGCCAAAAGATAAGAATATAGATACAGAATATAGAATATTTTGTCAGTTTTGAGATTTTAGAACTTCCTCATCACCCTCTGAAAAGACTGTCACAGCTATAGCTAGCTTTATTAATAAAGGCTTTAAAATCTGGAATATTGTAAAATTTGTGGAACCTTTACTGCCTAAATATAGTCTGAATCACTTGAGTGGTTAATATGTCTCCCAAGAGTAAAACATTATTAATAAACATATTTTTATGAGGTAATGTATATTAAGCTGTGCAACAGTGAACCCACTAACTTCTGTTGAAATAATTATTTGCAAATATTCATCTGGCTTCCCAAGACATGTTAATGAGTTGGAAAAAATGTTTATGCTATATGATAGGCTGAAAAATGGCTACTGGTTTCTGCCTTCTAAAATAGTATTCCCGTTTTGTGATTTCAAGCAGAAATGCTAACTCAATTGCATCTGAGTTAATGCAATTTTTTAACAAATTATTTCCTGAGAACTGTAGCTTTGAGTCGACTGGAATTAGTAATAGATTTACATAAAAGTTATCAAATAAATAACTTAGGCTAGAAAAGAACATCTGTCAGAAAAATATCATTTTGTCTTTTCATTTTAAAGTAATATCTTCACTGGTAAGGCTGCCTACAGCTAATTTTCAAAAGGGGTGAAAGCTGAATTAAATTTCAGATTGTAATGCCTGAAATATGTTTGCATTTACTTCACAAAGGAGATTTTTGACCTGATATAATTTTTAAAATACTTTTTTTTCTGTGAGAAGCTATATAAATCTTATGTTGTCTCCATGCTTTTGCAGCTTAGGCTATTTTCTGAGGGTCTTTTATCTCTCTTTTCTAGACTTTTCTTAGAGTAAACTGCTCCATCAATAACATGCAATAGACGAAAAAAGGTTCCTTTGACTAATGTTTTCTTTCAGAAGGCATCAATTTGCTAACTCCATAGAGAATTTCTGCATGGATTGAAAATCTCAGCACTTTCAAATGTTGAGACCAACATTTGAAAAGCATATTTTAATTGTATCCTTTCATCATCATTCTGCAAAAGATTCTTTACACATAATTCTGCCTTTCCATTCATTGACTACCATGAGTTGACAGTGTAAGAGTTTCTTTGTTTTCTGCGTTTTGGCTTCCTGCTTCACATTGCCACTATTCTGGCATTTGCTCAGATAATTTTGTTTGGGGAATTTTGACCCAGGATCAAATCATATTAATGGGCTTCATCAAGGGTCAGATTCTGTTGCCTATATGCAGGCATCTCATGCCATTTTTACTCTCTAGGGCATCCAGAACACCTGCAAGGAGCTGGCAGGTTAGGGCATGGGCCCCTCGGGATACCCATGCCTTTCTGGAGTGCCTGATGAAGGTCTGAAACATATCCTTAGAGGAAAATCAAGGCTAAGGGAGACACAACATCCCTGATTTTTTTTCTTACAACATACATGCACAATGCCATATTTTTTGTTTCTGTTTTGCAACATGTAATGATGTTTTTAAGGATCTTTGCTGATTCTTCAGATTTAAACCTTAGTAAATGAAATGCAACCCCTAGGGAAGCACCCAGATCACATTTAATGTTGATGTCAGTGATAATACAGATACTAGTGTGGGTAATAAAACAGGGAATTGCACTAACAGAGTTCACCATGTTCATACAATAAAATGCAGCCTTCATAGTCTTTTCACAACAATCTTCCTCCCTAAAATTTTCCAGCATTATGAGGTCATATAATCATACAGTTGTGTAGGATTGTGTTCACTAAAACAGAAAGCTACAGTTACAGAAATGTTTATGTTAGTAAAACTAAAATAAGCCACAAGAGAACTGTTTGCAGATAACATATCACTAAGTCGCTTATCCATAAAGGCACTCAGTGACAGCAATAGAAGGTAGGAAACAAGAGGTCAACACTATTTTTGTTTAATTTCAACACATACTATAAGTTTTATGAATTTTAAAACATGAATGGAATGCTCTGCTTGGCTAATTGAGGCTTCAGATTGGCTATGGGCCAGACAGGACTATAGGGATTCAAAGGCTAATAACACTACAAATCCATCTATGTTCTGCAGTGCTCACTATCCAGTTTTAGAAAATTATTAGAAAATTTGTGAAAACTATGGTGTGTTGAAATTTCCTCTTAACATTTGAAGACAGATGCTATTCATGTCTTGGGTTTGTGTCAATTAATCATTTCAATTCCAACAAAGTCTTTATTCTTTACACCAAAAATTGTAGTGGCCACCAAAGTTACAAAAACTCCTCTGAAATAGTCAGGGGTTTTAAGTGTTAGGCTGACAAAACCAAAACTGAATTAAATATATCAATAAGTCTGAAAATTTATATAGACTTTGCCAGAAAATTTAATGTTGGGATTTTAATGAAGGTAATATATAGATCAAAATCAAGCAGATTCTTGGAGATACATTTTTTTATCCAAAGTAATAATTTAAGTGGAGTTAGAGGTGTTAAAAATAATGCAGGTAAATCGTGAGGTTTTTTTACTACAGCTATTTCTTAAGCTCTACTTCAGAGCCTTACTTTTGTCTAAACCCTGCTTTTCAGTGAAATCAATGAAATCCAGTTTTCAGAAAACTGAAAATTCAGAATTAGCTGACAAAAATACAGCTAGAAACAGTAAACATGATTAAGAACTTTAACAATTTATAACAAGTATTTCTGTGCACATCAAAACTAACAAAGCCATGTTTCCTGAAGTGTTACATCTTATGGAGGTCTTATCTTTTGTCTCACTTGCTCACAGCAGATTACTCCCACACAGATTCTCTTATGCCTGATAAACTATTTGAATACACATGACACAGGACACTCATGAATTTACACAGACATGCACACACACATATGCAAACAGTACAAATCGCATAAATGACAATTCCTTCGCAACTAAGTTTTGTTACATATAAACAGACACATTTCTTCTCCAATTGTCTGACCCTAATTTTAATTCATTGTGTTGTTTTATAACATACTTAAGTCTCTTTTGGGTTCTCCAAATCAGCCATATAACTGTACCTTGAGTAGTGTTCTTTAAACAGTTAAAAGAATTCTGACTAATGGAAGTATTTTTTTTTTTGAGTTAAGATCATAGCAAAGGAACAGGAAGGAAAAGAAATACACAGGTTTTCTATTTTTTTCACAAAAGTATATTGAAGTAAAAAATAAAATCTGAAAAAGTTAAAATGTTGGAAAGAACCCTACTGAAGGAGCAGCCAAGGCTATCTCCTTTGGCAATCAGATGTACAGCATTTGTCCTGAGATTTAATCCCACAGATCAAAAAACAGCGCTCCCTCATTCTTACTGTGGCATATTGTGTCAACAATGCTAATTAAGCTGTAATTTTTGTAGAGATTGTGGCTGTTTAGAAATATATAATATGGGCCATACACTGTATATTTCAGTGGAGTTCACATAGTAAAGCTAGGAGCAAAGAACACTGAAGGTAGAACAAACAAGGAGACATTAATATTGCTTTAGATGTTAACGTAATTATACTGTGGAAATTGTCTGTAAACCCCTTATCAAGGGTATGGCTATGTACCAGTAGGGGCAATAGAGATGAGTAAATCAGTATTATCACCGACTCACTGCTGAGGCATTAATTTGGTATTCATATACAGCAGGGGCAGGCTGAGCTATCATTTGGGAAATGATAGCTCAGCCAGCATACAATGACATTTTCAACCTCTCTGCCTGCGCTCTCCTGCTCTGAACTTCTCATTACACCTCCCATTTAGCTCCTTCAGATTGTATTACTGGTAATGCTAATATCTCCATATTTCCTCCAAAGCACATTTTAAAGCAATTATTAGAAATTAGCTTCCTATTTCACTTCTCATATCAAAGTACAAAGTACATCATTTTAATATAATTAACAAACCCATTGGCAGTCAAGGCGTGCCACAGATGGAACGCTAATCAGTTCATATTTTCCTGATGAGAGCTATGTTTCTGCTCAATTTCGAACCCAAGAAAGTGGGAAAATAGACAAAATATTTAACCCTCCCCTGGTTTCCATGAGGCTGGAAAGAGATGCAATGACATAGTATGGACAGGCGTTAAGACTTCAGAGATGCAAACAACAAAATGACTATTCTGTCCATTGCAATGACACAGAATGAGATGATAAGATTAATTATATCCTCTCCACATGAACTCATAAATCCTCTCATTCTAAAACCTCAGGAATTTTTAATTAGGTATTTAAATGCTCAGTGAATTTTGCTGGTTTAGTTCAAAAAGAAAGATAAATCCCATCCTTTAGCTGTTACTGAAAGGTACCACACAATGTTTTGGGTTTGGTGGGTTTTTTTTGACATTGAGGTGCTGGAGCATGTCTAAAGANGGGGGGGGGGGTTAAGTTTTGCTGTATCTGTTTTTCCACATCACTGGTTTTTTTCATGCATAGGAAAATATGCAATGAGGGAATAGGCCATTAAACACTGAGTAAACTGATACCAGTAATAAATCTCATGAATACAGAATGAATCTTAAGTCTAGGGTAAAACAGTTACAGAGACAATCAAGTAGGATGAAACACAGGAGAGCAAATACTAGAAATACTAGATAAAAAAGGTTATAAACTGAGCTGTTTTCTTGAGTGGATTGGAACTCAGGATATCAGAGTTAGAGATGAAATGGATTAAGCTAAAGTATCTACCAGAACAGACATTCCTGTAGTCCCTGTGGACAGATCAGGAAACTCAAAAGAAGTGGGCCAAACATCAAAGGAGGAACTATCTAGTCAACATCACTACCAACCATGACTTTATCACTGCATTCACAGTTTTAATCAGAAAGACATAAGAAAATAAGCAAACCTGAGAGAAATACATTCCTTTATTCCACAATCATCAGAGTAGTAAACATTTCAATTCATTCTCTTAAAGCAAGTTCCAAATGAAGAGCAACTCATGAATTCCTTCCCAAGACATAATTCAAAAGTACTTTCCAGGAGAGGGCTCCAAAGCAACACTAGTGCTCCAGGGAAGCTGTCCAAAATGTCACTGTCCTACTCTGAGAAACAGTTAATTAGTGAATAATTAAAGGGCTCATGCCCTTCTGAACCCTGTCTAGAAATTTGAGTGCCCTACACTAAGATAGAAAAATGAAAGCTATGAGCTATCATGGGATGTTAATGTTTTGACTCTAGAATTGTGTAACTGAAATGGAAATATGAAAAAATTGGAGAAAATTATAATAAGCACTAAGTATTTTTAAATTAAAGTGTGCATATATAAATAAATATACCAACAACATAAATATATTAATAATGTAAATATTCATTACATACTATAGAATAAGAAAACAATATCCCCCATCTATTTTCCTTAGCCATACATTTCTGGGCAAACAGAAGCTGTCTAGTTAGTCTAGGGGAGCTGCAAATAACTAGACTGTAGCCTACACTGCTAAGCAACTGGAAAGAGGGAACAGAAATGAATTTAGATACACATATGAGATATTTCAATAGCTTTTAACTAATAATCAAACAAAAGTATTGCCTGAGATAAACCTTTAAATAAAATATAAAATTTTAAACATTTTAAGCTTTTAAACGAGATACAGCTTTAATTGTGATAGACTTTTACATCTTTTAAAATGTGACATCTTTTCCCACTAATTCTACTACTCTTGAAGCTAAGATTTGTTTCAGGGATAGGTAGTGAATGGCATGAATTTAGACTTAGGAGATACAGTTTCACCCAAACAAATAAGATTCATTCAAATTAAAATTTTCTTGACTGTTCACTGTTTTGATTCTGTGTTTCATTTAGGCCCAGCATATCACTAGATGTAAGACCAACAAGGAATTAGGTTTGAAATCAGCATCTAGGGTTTGGCCCTGTCCCCAGTTAATTGTGTAGAGCTGGCACAAGGATTTTTAAAAGTCTCTGCTGAGCATTGTGAAAGATGGATGAGGTGAAATTCCCAGGCACAAAAACCAGAGTTATAATATGTTACTGTATAATGTACTAAATCCAAAGACGCAGCATATTCCACTCAGACACAGCCAAAAGAGCCACTGATGCCAAAAACCCAAAGGAAATACAATGCTAGTTTTGAAATGTTTGGTTTACTTCCAAATATTTTCCATCTTCAGGCACACAACTCGCTAGCGCTTATCAAAAGTGTGGAAACCTAAACATTAAGCTTGCCATGCTGACCTCCTGTTTGTAACACCCTTCATGTGATGGGAAAGGTTTCCTCATGCAGTCCAATCTCCAGCCTCTGGAGCTGCAGGGTCTGTCTGCTGGACCTTACATTGATTTTGTGATGGGATTGTACATAGCAGCTTGTAGAAGCAGGCCACAGGAGTTCCTGTGAAAGCAAACCGAGACACAAAGTGTGTGCGTATCTGCCATACACCTTTCTAGGAGCAACTGATCAGAGGTGCAAATTTATGTCAGCTGACAAGAGGAACAAGCAAGAGGAAGGTAGACTCCCTGACCTATACTTGTGTCCTTCAGGAGCATTATTTCTCTGCCTCTCCAGGGAGTGTTCTTGCCCACACACTTCTCTAATTTGGATGCTTCATGACAAAATCGCCTAACTTTCAGGTGGTACATGCCAAGTGGGTTAATGTACATTGAAGCTCTGAAAATCCCTTGCAGTAAAAAGTATAACAGACCAAGACCAAGACCTATTTGTGAAGCATGTGCATTTTATTAATGCTTATCTCATGTTTTGCAATGCAATACAAAATGCTGTGTTACCAGATGGGTGATCTACTAGTCAAAACAATGAATTCCAGAGAAAAGACACACATGTTACCATGACAAAATCTGTGTCGTTTGAAACAAATTTCCTCATACTCATGAATCTCAGGCCTCACTAGTAGTCTAAGAAACTTAAAGCACATTTCTGGGCAAACAGCTATTTCTCTTCAGATACTTCCAGACTTAAAACCTGCCATGTTATAAAACAGCTTTGGATCATTTCAGTTCTTCTGGTGAACTGTCTGAGGGCTGAGTTAATCCATCTGAACCCTTCTGCTCATTCCAACTGCTGTTTACCATTTTTATCTGACAGTTTAATGCTGTTCCATCATAAAATATATGTTCCCACTGAAAACAAACATTTTTCATATTAGCAATAGAGACAACTTCAAGGGATGAGGTTATCATGAGGCAATTACACCCCAGAGGGTTTACAGGCACTTATATCATGATAACCTTATCTTCAGTATTCCTTATTAAATAATTACAAGACTGCCACAGCCTAGTATAAATACCCATAAGCTTCTCAGCTATGGGCTTATCACTAAATAAAGGTAAATGTTTATGTGAGCCTGGCAACCTCTACTGCTTGTGTTTAAGCATCTAAACAAACCTCTGCTTTCCATTTAAACGATGACAAACAGTTAATGTTGAACTAGTTTTGCTCTGACAGGATATTTGCCATTAGAGTGGAACTTGCACTGAAGAAAGCTCTTTCTCAAGATTCATAGAATCTTTTAGTTTGGAAGAGATCCCTACAGGCACACACTGCATTATGAATCCCTGCTGAAGTCCTCTGAAGTGCATAGACCTATGCTGATAAAGTTTATATTAAGAAAGGCTCTGACTCAGAAAATCCTTGCTTATAATTTTGTTTCCAGTGCTGTTTTCAATATCTGCACTCTCAGATACTCTGTAACAAACCATATCTCCTCATTCCACCACATAGTTTGGAAGAACTGTGATATAGGTACTCCTGGAAAAGTAGAAATGAACATTTTTGAAGAATATATATTCAAATTTCAAAACCATTGAATTTGTTCATGTTAACAGACCCTTCCTCTTCAGTTTCCACTAAAATGTTAGTGACTGTATTTACTGGCAAAAATAAATTTTAAGCTTCAGTGATCCGGTATTCACCAAAAATAAATTAGCAATGATATGTGATAAATCCAGTCTACACTGGTTGATTTTATGACTGTAATTAAATAGGAAAATAAAATTCTAAATCATCCTTAACACTGATTTTTTTTAATGTATCCAGTCGTGTAGTTATATTTCTTTTGATTAGAAATGTTTCTTTCTTTAAATTATGCTGAAAATGCCAGTAATGGGCAAGCAATAGTAAGAACAATGTTCTTAGCCATAGTAATTACAATGCCACTTGGCTAGTCCAATTCAGTCATGAAATTCAGATGCAACACATTTCCAAACAACTTACAGAAAGAGAGAGATGTCATAAGCAAGTCACAAGAACTGGGAATAGTAGATCATTCTGAGAATGGCTGACACTGAGAGCAGACTGAGTAAAGCACTGTTTGTGGCAAAAGTTTCCCATGTTCCATGATATGCATAAACCAGCAGCTTTTACAGACTGTACAATGAGAAGTAGATTAGGTGCAGAATTCTTTTAGTTCTCCCCCACACAGGAGCGGGGAAAAAACTGTTCTTGTAAATGAGAAACATGAAAGGGAAAAATAGTCCATACTCTCTTACAGAACAAAAGGCAAGCAAAAGAGTCAGACAGTAGATATTTTGTTACATGGAGAATGGCCTCAAAATTGTGGTATTAAGTCTTTGGTGTTTAATAATATATCACTAGACATTAACACAATTAACAATGTGACTGTAGGAAAAACCTCTCATAGTTAATGGTGAAAATTAGCCCCAATAAGCAGCTAACATTTAATGTGATTGAAACTTAAATCAAGGTAAAATGATTTGACCCTTTTTGGGTCACTAAATCAGCCTTCATTTCTTTCACAGAGGAAACTAAGCCTTAATGCCACACCTGTCAACAAATCACTGCCTTCTGGGCATGTGACATACATGAACTTTACAAGTAATTCAACATGTTGATAGGTTTCCCACATCCAGTAGTCATTTGAGATAAAGTATAATCTTTTTATAACCTTCAAATATAGATCCTACTTGTTAAAATGGACATAGGCTTGAACGTAATAACTATTCCATTCCCAAATGTTTACTTATTTAAGAAGATATGATATTCCATTCTCAAAGACAGATCTGGTTAGGAGAGGGATATTTATGTACTGCATTTATTTTTCATAATCCACAGTGCCCAGAACTGATCAACATATACCCTTCTAATTGCTTACAGACTGATAGCTACCCGTGTATTAATCACTCAGCTTGCTCAATACAACAATGCAATTTACAGGTCTGTGGTCCCCTGTGTCCTCTTGTTTTCCTTTCTGAAAATAACTCAGAGTGTACTAGCAATAATTTTGTCCACTTTTTTTTTCCAATTTCTTGACCATATTTTAGTGAAATGAAATCTTAGAAATAATTGACTTGTTTACCTATGTGTTCAACACCACATAAGGAGTGTAATAAATCTTTCCATGCCTGAAAATCAAAATATTTTCCTATTAATTCTTTTAAAGGATAATACTGTTAGATTCCTAAATCTGGGTTATAACATGATGGTCTTTATATCCTCCCCATGCATGCAGTTACTACATTTCCATACTTATACCATTCTGGAAAGCTAAATCTGGACAGCTTAACTCCCTTGAGAGTGTAACTTTGCACACCTATAGTAGTCAAAATTCAGTTTAAATTCAGCATGGGAAAAAAGCAAAAATAAAAATATTGGCAGGGTGAAAAAAAAAGGATGTCTATCACAGATTGAATGAAAAATGGGATTTGACTAGTCTTGATTTGCAAGTTACCAAAAGGGAGCATTTACTTCATCCTATGTTGCAGAGATGTCTCTTTTCAGCAGAAGGTTTTGTCCAGTCTATTCTTCTCAAAAACTTCATTTTTGGGAGCACTGATCATGATAATCAGAAAGCATGAAATGAATGTCAGCAGTTTTGTCAGCTTGAGCAAGCCCTCCCCCTCTCCCAGTCTGTATCCCAATGCATGTTCACTCCCTGTAACTACTCTCCCAGTGTCCTCTTGCTGGGGCATTTGTCTTTACAGTCAGCTGCCCAGGCTTGCTCCCTGCACAGCTGCACAGACAGCAGCACTGGTGCAAGGCAACACAAGCAGACAGGCCATGGGCCAGGTTAGAAAAGCAAAGCAAAGTACATGGTCTTGCTGCAGTGCATCACACTCAAGCACACAGGACCCCAGACAAAGCTAGTCTGCAGAACCACCTTCAGTTTTTCCTGGGCAGGCAAACACACAGAACATGAGATGGAATGTTTGAAAGAAGTGATGTGACATCCTTTTATGGTCTCTAATATGAACAGCGCAGCTTTTCCTATCAAATTGCTTTCCTTTATATTATAATACATAACGGAGATAAACTTGTCTGGGTTGCTGACTCATCTTTGAAAGAGAGATCCATATACAGACTAGAGTATATCCATGACGTCTTTTATACATTTTTCTGTGGGCCATACTTAACAAATTAGCATGGTGTTACCAATCTCATGGTATCTTATTTTGCACTGAAATATCACTGAAATTGTTTTTCGTAACTGAGCTAGAGTTTAAAATAGTAAAGTGGAGTTGGTAGCAGTAGAGTATGCAATTCTTTAGGCACTATTGAATAATATATTCCATATTGTGATGAGAAAATGACAGAGGAATGATCACTTCTTCAAGCTTCAAGATATGTTGTAGCACACTCAGCTTTTGCCGCTTTGCTACACTATAGATGGTAACTGTGCCACAAGAGGATCAGTGTTTTAATTTACATTCTGAGAATTTTTTGTTCTCTGAACTATGTAATTACATGCAAAAAAAAGAGTCATTTTTCAATATTGATGCTATCCTTCATTGATAAATAGTTTGATTACACAGGAATTTTAGTTAACAATCATAAAGCTGTTCTGTGTAATTTCACCAGCACTTTTTCACATGAACTGTTCCACAGGTCAAACTGATCTGAGCTCTCTCATTTTCCCCCAGTCCCATTAGATCTCAGCTCTCTCCTTCTTACCCTCAAGTACCATACATATTCAGTAAAGCCTGTATGCCCTGCTTACACTGAGCGGCTCATTCATTATCTGCATCTTTTTCCCTGAGTATACATTCAATAATAACACCAGTCATTCTACAAATAGCATACTCCACTATTCTGTAACTTCCCTCATTCATACAGGCCCTTGTCTGATTCTACTTTCCATCTGGGAGAAAGGAGGCAGACAGCATCTCTTTTTTTTTTTACTTTTCAGAATTTTCACAGCTTGCACAAATAATTGGTGTTCTTGAAGACTTAGAAGACAAGAATGACAAAATAAGCAATAAGAGCTGCTTGTTCCTCCTTGGAGTAAGTTCCTAAAGAGGAAGAACCAGTGGGACCATATCCACTTCTTTTATTGACCTCAGCTCATGTATTTTCTATTTCAAGTAATTTTCCCTCTGAGAGAGGCTGGTAAAGAATAATGACTAGTAAGGCAGTTTTATGTTGATTAAACTGTCTAGAGGAAAAAAAAACACCAAAGATGAGAAAGCCAATAAAGTAATATTTTAAAGTATTAAGCATTCTGTCTGACAAATTTTACCTGTATAATAGTAGTAAACTATTGATTTACTTAAACTCTTTCCTACTGTCTAGAAAATTTTCCCAGTTTCATCTTTCAAAAAAACACATGATCAATAGAAATTCACTAGCACCAGTGATTTTTACTGTTGCTCCTAAGTATAACAAGATAAAATCTTACCTTTCTTAATCTTTATTTTTGTGAAGAACTGTACCATATAGTTCATACTGTATGGGCTTGGGAGACACAGTTAATGGCCCAAAATGGAACAATGTGGAAAAAATACCTCAAATCACCATGTCTGAAAAAACTGGTGACAAAATTATTGCTACGTTTTGTTTTGTGGTTATCAGAGAAGTGATTTCTGTTGAGCAGTTGTCACTCACATCAAGAAACTACTGGGGAGTAAGGTTCAATATTCTGGGCCATAACTCTTACTGGGACAACCATTCTATGTCTGCAGTAGACGTGTGGCAAAGAATAATGGCTACATGTCTTGGATGAAACCTGCAGGATTTTGCATATAATGGATTTGACATCCTTGTGGGTTACTTTGGCTGTTAGTTCATAGTCTGAATAAGCAGCATTCACACGGGTGTCTCCCCATGAGATTTTCTGTCAGTGGGGAATGCTCTTCCTCCTCTCTCTAAAGGGCTTTTAGGATTAATGAATGATCACTCCTTGTGTTAGCTCAGTTAACTCCGGTTGGTAAATAAAGCCAAAGTTTTGCCCAGCTATTTGACTGACGACTCATCAGGTGCCTATTTGAGGAAAGAGTTGTGCCATCCACTACTTTGAGTGGGCTCTCTGACCAGTACTTGCAAACACTTCAGGGTGGTAAAGCAACTCAGACTATATTCTTGCTGTATGTATGCGACCATTTTCCTCACAGCATCCTGTAGTAGTATTAGAAGGGCAATTAACTCCTGGTTGGGGCTTTCATGTAGGAACAGTAGTGAAAAAACTCTCCAATAAATAGCAAAATGCTACTGAAGTCACACACACACACAAAAAAGTAGCAAACTGCATAGCTACCTAGCTGACAATGTCCATTAATCACTAAAACACCTAATGTATATTTTAAGAAACTAGCATTGAAGTAGGACAATTTATTTTGGAAGATGCATGATAAACACATTAAAGTTTCAGCACAGTGCCTTTCACAATTCAGTCAAATATGGATTTTTTTTCTGTGTTAGCTGCATATTTAGTTCTTCAAAGAACATCCATTTTCAATGTGTTTCTGTTTTTACATTCACTAGGGACCAGTGTGAGGATGTGGAGTACATACATGAAACATTCAGGACCAAATGGACCAAAAATATTACAACACTAAGGAGGACACCTAAATTAAACATTTATCCAGCAATGATGTAATCTAGTACTTGTCAAAAAAACACACACAGAAAGTTGATTTAAAAATGGAAAAGATGACAACCAGTTAAGATGACTGTCTTTGAAAACGAGAGTAGTAGAGCAATTTCAGGATAGTTATTAGCTAACAATGTGCAGAAGCATCACAAGTTATTTTATGCATTTAGATATCTATTTTGATTTCTAACACAGCTGCTTATGTTGGTAACTATTCATCAGTGTGAATAAAGTGTTTCCAACCAGTCTCTTCAAATTTTGTTCATTACAGTCTAAAAACTAACACATTCACTCAAAGGGAGCTTTTTGTATAAAATTTATAACAAATTAGTGATTTTGCAAACATTACCAGATGCTTGTCTCCAGAGCATATATATGCTGGTTACTTGCAAGATAAACAATCCCTATCAATTTCAGCAGCATGCAGTTTCAAGACAGTTCACTCTTCAGGATCACTGAGGGACAGATTTAAACACGTACAATGCACATACTTGAGGCCAGATTTTTAGGAAGACTAATGCCTAACGTCATGAGCTTTCTTGACAGACTGCCTTGTTTGAGGTAGTGGGTCATTTGATCTTTGAATGGGCTTGTTCAGGATTTTTGAAAATCAGGAACTGAACCCAAAAAGTGTAGCTGATTTTGTACTTCCACACTAGGTTATGTGAAATAGTGGTTGCTACAAGGTCCCATGCATTAATCTAGCTTTAATATTTAATACGTTATGGACATGACTGGCTTCTTTATGCCAGTAAAAGCTAAATAAGCTGATGATCCCCTTTGACTGGAACCCATCCTTATGAACCTGGTTTTGTTGCATCACTGACTTTGAGAGAAAACCATGTTTAGCGAAGAGCAGTAACTTCCATTGTTCAATACCACTTCTCAGAGCTACAGTGATCTTTTTTGTCGTCTGATGCATGGATCATAAATTAAAGTAAGTGGAAGATGTAAACCTGACTACCTGTTTTTACAAAGTATACTAGTCCAGAGGTAACTCCTTTATGCAAGGAGTAGAGAGAATTCCATTATGTCCAGAAGGCTGTCAGAGTCATTTCTCGATTCAGTATCACAACTTTTATTGTGGGTTGTTGTTTTTTTTGCTTTGAATTTGCTATAAATTTAGCCACTCTGTCAGGTGGTTGAGAAATACCTTTACAAAACAAGATGGCATTTATTAGTCATTCAAAGCATAATATCTAAGATTAGGCTAGAGAGAAGAAACAAAACTTTCATGCATCTCCTGGAGGTAGAACAACTTATCTCTGCAAGGCCAAAAGAGCCAGAATTTCATTCTGGACACTGTGGGAAGTATTAATACTCATTGCTATTTCTTTTGTTCTTTACTTCATACTGAACCTAGATGCTTTTAATATATTTCATCCCTTTTGGCCAGAAATTTTCAAGAACAATGTTTTATCATCCCATCTCATAGTGTGTGTGTAAAGTGATTTGATTACTAAGTGAGATTCTCATTAGAGCAGTCATTGATATAGATATCGCTTTCTTCAGAAATAAATGTTTTTAATCTTAGTAGGTGACCAGATAAAAAAGGCATAGAAGGACCTTAGTCACATATATTTTCACAAAAAAAAAAAAAAAAAAAAAAAAAAAAGAGAAGAGAAGTAATTCTATATATTGCCCATGAGAGTCAGGTCAAACCATGCTGTTGTTTTAATTACTGGATGTGTTAGTGAAAGTGTGCTCTCAAAAGGTAAACAGTAGATTAAAATCAACCTTCATATTTCTCACATCTTTGTGGATCTTTAAAATGCATACATGAAAGCAATACTTTGTAACTCTATTATAGCAATAGGAATATTCCATTCAAATCCCCTTTCTCTCTTAAAAAAATTTGAAACAATACTTTCATGTTCTACTGTTGAGTTAGCAACTTCACACTCAGGCAGTGTTGTTCAAGCCTTTTCATGCCTCACCTAGCAGTAGTAATTCAATTCAATGACTCTGTTGTACTCCACATTGCAGAATGTCAGAATGTGTTTCATGCAATGTCAGTCATGTGCTAATTTGACAAATTATTTCAGATTCAAATAGTGTGAATTCCTTTGAGGATATTTAAACCTAAAGCACAAAATACACATTTGCTTCACAAAATCCATGTTTTTTAACCCCAGAACTAGAATGAACAATCACAATTTCACTAAAAATGTCAATCAAGTTATGCAGGGAATTTTGACCTCCTTTCCAGGAGGAAAATATAGCCAAAGAATATATACTATCTGTTAAAATATCAGAGGACATTACTGGTTTTAGGACACTGACAACTCCAGGCTTTGAAGAAACTTTCTCTCTTCATGCTAAAACATATGGTGTCTGAAAACACAGTCCCTACCACCCTGTAAAAGTTATGTGAACTCAAGATTTTTAACTTTTTAGTCTGATCCAAAACATACTGATATCAAATATAGCATTTCTGTTTCTGAATAATTTCATAACAAGAAAGCAGCTTTTTCTGTTACTCATTGCTAACTTTCTTGGTTATGAAGGCAGCGATGACAGATTTTCACATTGCATTGATCTCTGATTTACCTTTCAGCAATTATTGCTACCAAAGACCAGCATAAATGTTTTAAGTAAATAGCCTTAGACTTCCAAAAAATGTTAAACATCTTAAGCCATAGATGTTTTACCAAGGCACTTAAAACTTTCTATAATAATTCCCTTTCATAAAGGAAGAGTTCTATGTGAAATAGAGACAAACTAGTTAGGAAAAGGAACCTACTGCTTTTCTTTCCTTTTTTCTGCTTCAGGTTATCCACATCTTGGGATGAAGCAGAAGACTCACATCAGATGCACCTCATCTACTACTATAGTGTTATAAACCTTTATAGAGAAAAGTCTAGAGCTGAAAGGTTATAACTCCTATTTCAAGAATGTAATCATTTATAGGAACTGCAGAAAAGGTAATTTCCATAATAATAAATACAGTTCAACATGCTCATAGCACCATGAATCATATTTCAATCTTTGGCATTATGAGTAACAACTGTGCAGCAAACAGTATTACCTCTCTCAGAGCCATTGATTCCATATACAGCATTTATATCATCCAACAGCCTGACCCTGAAACACGTGTCATGGGATTTATATCAGATGTTAACATGTAGAAGGTTTCACTGCATAATCAAAAATTGAGACCTGTTAAAACTAACCTTAAACACCATTGACAGATCTGTTGTCCATTCAGTTCACTCTCACCTCATGAAGCTAAGTATTTAAAAGATCTTGTAAAGATGATAAACACCACATAAGTGTTAAAAAGCCCACTAGGGAGCCATCAATTTGAAGAAGGGATCTTAAGAACAGGCACACATGTATATGAATAAAACAATCTCAGTTAGAGGGAACATATGATATATATCTAGCATAATCTCCCTAGATTTGTAAAAAACCTCACACATAAAACTGAAGGGAAGTCAGTTTTCTGTAGAAGACACCACAGCTGGACACATGTAGTCATAGAAGTTCTAATATTTGTGAATGGAATGTATTCCATGATGGGAAATGTTTGCTTTTCTATGATTTACATCTGATTAGAGGTTAAAAATTACTCTGTGGGTAAAATTCTTGTCCTCTTTTAAATTTTATTTTCAAAAAACAAACTTTTCAAGGTTGTTTTAAAAAAGAGTAATACAAAATACTTTACTTTGACAGAAGTTTTTGAAATGTCCTTTTCTGCTCATCACTATCCATCAAATTTTTTAGGGTCATGTTGTGTCACATCTGACATAACTCAATGTGACATTATAGTTCATAACCCAATACACTCCACTGAGTGATACTCTTCAATGAGTTTGTGCTAGACCTGTAGAGAGCAATGGACAAAATAAGCAAATTGGATAAAGAACAAAACCTTCAGAAGTCCTCAGATGGTTGCTGCAAGATTCCCTGTAAGGACTTGATCTTCATTTCTTGCCTGAAGGAACAGGAAAAGAAAGTAGAATTCAATATATTTAGAATCACAAAAAGGGCAGATTGCCGACCTTCAGTCAGTCATCAGTAGGGATAAAACATTTGTAGCAAGACACATAGCTTTTCTTACATTTCTTTATTATTTGTTGAAAACATCAATGTGGTTTGTTATTTTATGAAAAAACCTTGGTAGTCTAAAACCATAGATCATCCAAGGCCTGCCCCATTACTTTGCTGTCCTCTATGTGGTCAATTAACTGCAAAAGTCCTCTAAGACCTTTTCCAAGCCTTTCCTCCTCCAGGACCCTTTGCAAAAAAAGAACTCCACATGCAGTTAACTTGCACTATGGCTTGTAGTTTATAAAAGAGTAAAATGTCATTGAACCTACCCCACTTTTGCCTTACGTGGTCCTACTCTCTTACCTGGGGTTCCAGATTTATACAGACTGCAGACAGGCAGCAGTGGGAAGAATGTCATACTTTGTATGATTTAGCAGCCTAGACACAGAGACAGTCATCCTTAAAAGTTAAGGTTTGGAACACTCCAAAAGGAGCAAAAGAACAAGAAGATAATGGATCATTTCAGTTAAACCTCAGGGAACAAGGAAGGTCTAAGTAAGCATTTCAGTAACAGGGTTTTCTTAGTTGTCCACCTTCATCCTTGAGAGCAATACCAAGCAAAAAATCTGTGTCTTTAAGGTCCAGAGTTACAGCCATGCAGTGTTCATAACTAGCTAAGATTTTTTAAATAATGCATCTGCAACATCCAACAGCTCCTACTTCCTCACCTAAGGCTCAATTTCCCAAAGGTTATTTCAGTATTTGCTGAGGTAGATATTTGTTACCAGGTAACCACTGATCTTCTTGTCTAATATACAACAAGGTATTTCTTAGTTTGCCTTAAGTCATACAAGCCTGTCCCATTTGATCTGGTTTGATCAAAAACACAGCAGAAAATAAAAAAAAATTTTGTGAATTAAGCTTTCAGTTCAGCAAAGATCTTTATGCATGTTTTGTCAAAAGCAAAAGCAAAACCAAAACAAAAGAAATAAAACAAACACCAAAAAACCTAACCATATCAAAACACTGTTTTCATCATCTGGATAGTTCTTTGATTTTATATTCTTTGTTTTACTGAAGCATGCACAGTTCTAAGGACTGCAACTTCAGAGTTTGAGAAACGAGGAAAAAGAAATTTTGGACTGGAATTCTGCTTTGAGTCTGCATGTTCCCAGGAATTAAATGTTCCAGTGAGAAAATTATGCTAAGCTTGATATAGTTTCCCTGGATAAGGTCCCTAAAATAAAAGCAGTGTTTCTAGATATAGGTTCATACCATGACAATGTAAACAAAGGTATGTTTACATCAACTTCTACTTTTTAGAATTAATGCTAAGAGCAATTTGAAGATGATGTGAAAAGAGATCAAGCCTTCATTAAATATAAACATATGTATGTATCAGTTGTTATAAACAAATATATTAATTAAAAATAATTGTAAATACATTGTGTAAACAAATATTGGTGTTGAGCAGGTAAAAATGTTCATACTAAAAATGATGTTCACCTAAAAACAATAGCTTTCAAGAAACTTATACGCTGTAAAAATAATGTTTATGTATGTGCTACAGTGAAAATAAAAATACATTTCTGATAAATGCATTTGAAAAAACATTAATTTATACACCTCTGTGTTTTGAGAAAAAACAAGTATTCACACAGTCTCCTCGAGCACTGAAAGTTATCTGTAAGGAGTTTGCCAGGATAAGAGTAAAATGAGTTGCTGATTTTTTAATGCCATAGTACAATATGGCTAGTTAATTATTCAGTGAATCAAACTGCCCATGGATAATTCAAAACTAATGTCTTTGGGATATCAAATCTCTCACCCAAAACATCCTTTCTATTTTAATGGGGGTTTTTTATTAGTTTGAAAAATAACCAGGATAACTTGGAAAACAGCCCTGGGTAAAAAGATCTAGAAGTCTTGGTGGATAGGAGGACGACTATGAACCAGCAATGTGCCCTTGTGGCCAAGAGGGCCAACGGCATCCTGGGATGTATTAAGAGGAGTGTGGCCAGCAGATTAAGAGAGGTTATTCTCCCTTCTACTCTGCTCTGGTGAGGCCCCACCTGGAATACTGTGTCCAGTTCTGGGCCCTCCAGCTCAAGAAGGATAGGGAGCTGCTGGAGAGAGTCCAGTGCAGGGCCATGAAGATTATTAAAGGAGTGGAGCATCTACCTTACAAGGACAGGCTGAGAGAGCTGGGTCTCTGTTCATAAGCTTGATGACTGCCATTTTAAGAAAGGAATAATTCCCTTACCATGACTGAAGTAAGACTAGCAGCCTAAAGGCAACTCAGACCCTAGGGGTAGACCTAAATTTAAAGTCCAAATAAAAATCCACATGTCCTAAATTATATTTGTTTTGATCTGATATTATGGCCGTGATCCTTTTCTTCTTGCAACCTAGGTACTAAAATGCTTCATTTTAGGCAAAGTAAGTGGAAGTGAAAGTGTGAAATCTCTTCTTTCAGATGTACTATGTTTCTGTATGGCAGTATTTTCATATGAAATACAAAGAATATTATGCTCCAGTCATTACCTGTATGAGAAAAAGAAAAGTTATTATTAGATTCATTTGCTAGTACTTGTTCTCTTTACAGGTTTTCCCCATGTAAAGTTCCCTATACTGGAAGATTAAACAAGAAATACAGTGTTACAATCTTCTCTTCCTGTCACTGGGTTAGGGATATGTCAGGGTACTCAATAAAGAAATAGCTTTTTCTGCATGGCTGTTTAAGCACACATCTCTCTTTTTGACTGACCTCACTTAAAATAGCTGGTAAAATCCAATGTGCCTAAAGGTCAGCAATGTTTGGTGAGATAATCAGAATGTTCCCTGTAGCTCCTCATAAACAAATCGTAAACCAGCTAAAAAGAGAGAGAAAATCAGGAAACAAATGGTGAGAGATGAGTTTCTGGACCTATTGCGTTGAAATAAATCGGAATGCTGCCTCTGGATTCAGTGTCCAAATTTCACCCAAAACTCCTATTAAAATGACAAAATAAGCTGCAATACATCATACTACATGTGAGTGGAGAAAGTGAACTTCAATTCCTTCAATTTCTTCCCCAGGATGGGAAATTACCACAGTACTGCAAACTTCTTACATAAGTATACCGAGACAGGCTACAACACAGATTCCGGTAGCAGCAGAGCTGGGCTTCTGATCTACACAAGTATTTACCAGTCCACCACCCCAGATGGCTCAGGTGCTCAACCTTCAGGGAAGGTAGAGGCCCAAAACTCTCCTTTTTATGTTTACTGTCAATTAGGTGCTAAATAGCTTAATCATGCACCTACCTTGCTTGGGTCTTAGGCTTTATGTAAGAGATCCCAAGGTTCAAGCTTGGTGTGAAAGTTTCAGGGATTGACCCTCAGTTTTTTACTGAATATGATGTATGTGGAATGGACTACCTTTTGGTCAGTTTAGATTCGTAACGCAAACCAGGACACTGATATGTTGTCAACCTTTCACCAGGGCAGGGAAACAGTTCTGCAATTGTCCTCAATTCTCAATAGTCCTGTGCTTTCCTCAATTAATCTTTTGAACGGATAGTATTTAATATAAATGACTCCTATTCCAGAAAATTTTCATCTGCTGAACAGTCAAATTCTTAAAATGTTATCTCCAAAATTTATCTACTGATGTCCTAGTTCCTTCTTATTTATGAAATGTCCAGAAGTTAAAAGATATAAATAAAAATAAAGTCAAAACAGTTTCTTGCAGTTTTAGGTTTTATAAAACAAAAATATATCTACATTCCAGGGTTTCTATGAAGAACAAAATAACAGGCTACAAACAAACTCACAAAAGAGTGACAGTGGATCTATCATAAGAAGTGCACCTTCCCATTATGGACCATCTGCATTGTAAACTGTCTCCATACGCTTATTTAAGAAGTTTGCTGTACTATGGCAATTTCCCATCCTAGGGAAGAAAGAGATTGAAATATTCCATTCTTTAGAAAGATGTCTGCTTTCTTGAATCTTATGGTCATCATGGAAATCTCATTTTGACAGACATATTGTCAATTCCATCTTGCCACTGGAAAATAGATGAAATAAAATTTCTTTCTTAAGTGTGGCTGTTTCGTCCAGAACTTACCAGGGCATTTTTTTTAAGGAGAGGAGCAAAATTATTATTTAGGAGAAAAAATCAATAGAAGTTACAATTAGATAAAAATTGAGTAATCGTCATTTAACTAACACATTTTGCATCACTTCTGATCTGTTGCGGTTTTAATCAAATGCTATTATTCTGAATACTGAACAAAAATTAAGCTGATTTCCTTAAGCACCATACATTGTACCCTGACATTTTTCCCCTGATGCTGTATCCCCTAGAAGACAGACACACAGCACAAAACTCAATGGAGAAGGATAGAGGTACCTTTATTGGAAGCTTCCACACCCTCCAGGGTCTCTACATGCACACCTGTCCCAAGGGTTTAAAATTTTTATATTCTTTCAGTAATTAGCACGAGATATCTGTAAACAACCCTGGCACTGGGTTTTCCAGTAGCCCACCCCCAGTGGTCTTCAGTTCTGCCCCTTGGAGAAGCCCCACATGGAGCTTGTCCCTCTTCTCACGTTTTGTCTTCAAGCTATCTGCAGGTGGTTCCTTCAAAATATCATGACCTTGGCAAAGCATGGGGAAGTCCAAGATAGTGCCTTAAGAATGTGCCCAGTGGCTTCTAATAGACGAACAATCGAGGAGGCTTCCCATAATCCTAAAAGTTCTAAAAATGTACAAAATACACTTAAATCTTTAGGCATCAACCCCATGCATTGTCATTGAATGAGTATTTTCAGTGCCATTTGACAGTATATTTGATAAAACTCTCACCTCATGCCTCTGCTATTATCAAGGGCCAGCTGAATTTAATTCCAACCTTTGTATCTGCATATGAAACAATTATTGAAGGCTCCTTTTAAAAATAAATTGCATTTTTTAATGTGAAGGGGAAAAAAATCATATTACTAATGACCAAAGCTGAGCTCAGAAATTCAGACATCAGCAAACGGAAACATGATTGTGCTCTATTGTTTCTATTTCATGCATGGGAAAATAAAACCAAATATTTTTTTAAACTAATAAAAATAGATATTGAATACTTTTTAAATTAAAGTCATTTTATTAAAATTTTGTCAGACAACAGAATGTCATTGAGCAAAACATTTTTCTTGTTTGCTGTCTTCAGTTGCTAGAAGCCATAAAACTGAGATGTGCAGAAGGCAGAGCATTCAAAGTTACAATGTACTGAATAATTAGCTAAAATCACTTTTCCAAAACCTCTTTCATTTTGTATAAAAGAGTGACATCTATTTCCACCATTCGTGCAATGGAAATCTTTATAAGAAAGAATAATGCTTCAAATTAACAAAATTTTACTGTATAGCCTCTGCAAAAAGTAAAATTTAGATATAATACAACTGCAACATGAAGATAATTCCCTAGCATTTATTAAAGAAGTGATCTGTGAGTACGAAGCTGAAACTGTGGTCACAGAGAATGAATGTTTGCTGTTTGAATCTACTGGAACAGATCGATGGTGGTAATGTTATTCCCTGTCATTCCATGTCTCTAGAATGTCGTTTACTGTACCCATGTACTTTCTTTCCTGCTGAGAAGGAAACATTGAAATGCCATGTAAGTTTTACATTGAAAAGTAATGCAAGTTACACACTGAAGCTGAAAGTTACTCTTCTGAGTTTGGTATGAAGAGCAGCCTTTTGCGGTCATTCATCATGCTTCGTTCACTGCAGATCTATTGATCAGGCAGATGTATAAGAGAATAAAGAGAAGTGCAAGCCATTTCCAGTTACAGGTAAATTGATTCATTAAATCTGTCAAAGAACAAAATATTCAAAGGCATGACAAGGTTCTGCAGTTACTTTTAAGCCCAGATAAGACTGTTACTTATATTAAATGTTGTACCAATTCGATTTGCTCAACTGTTTATTTGACATTAAAATATAATGAACAGAAGATTAAAAAGGCCAACTTCTGACATCCTCGCTCAAAATGAATAAGGAGGCAGCAAGACAATCTGTAGTGCAGAATTAATAGGCATAGGTAAACTAAGCAATGCATTAATGCAGAGCGTGATAACAAATTGCAAATATTTTACTTTTGTAATCACTGCTGAATGAACTAAATTATTAGCTTTGATTAAAACACTGTGTGTATTCCATAATCAGAGTGTATAATTAAAAATAATGATAATAATAAATTAGAGTATGCCAAAAAGAAACTGCTGATAATCATATTAATTATCTTATAGGAAATTCTACAAACTCAGTAGTTGTTACATAGCAATTTCAATCTAGCTTGGATAACAAAAGGATAACAGCAGCAGACCTACAATTCTGATACTGGCAACAATTGGAGTAAATAAGTTAATACATCAGATTCTCCCACCTTTTCACTAAAGGATATTTAAGGGAAGAATGAGGTATCAAAACAGTTACCATATTGAATTATCTTTTCATCATGTTACTCATTGAATAATTTATCATCTAAATGTATTTACAGAAAAACAAACAAACAAAAACAACCCCCAACCCAACACAGAAACCTCCTTTGCTGCTAAACCAGGCTGAATGCTTTAGCTATGTCTTTCATGTGATTTTTGTCAATATAACTAATGCTGTGAGAAAGACTCACAAATGAGACAAGATTGGAGAATAAAACATGAGTGGAAGAAATTATTTTTAGTTACTTTTTCCCAGTCTTTATAGTGGAAAACAATTGAAAAACAATGAGTTATGAATATGGATCATATTTTCACTTCATAGGAGATACTTACTCAGCCACAGAGCTAACGTTACATATTCTGAGATCAGACAACCCATATAGGAAAGACAAAGGGACAACATGGCTTTGTGGCTTTCCAGGCCTAGCCTGAAAATTCATTGTAGTAGAACTCTAAACCAACAATATTTACTGTATAAAAAAAATATCTTCTTGAATTATATGGCCAGTAGAGGTAGTTAATACAGAGGATACAGGGAAATCTGTAGTCAAAACAGTCACTGGATCTTTTGCCCTCGAGTTCCCTCCTGCTGCTAGCAGGGTCGCTTTAACTTCCCCACAGTGGAGTTACTCCTTTCAAGTACTTCGTAAGATGAAGGAAAGCTGCAGGTGGTCATTTTCTTCTCTCTTCTAATACTTTTCATGCTTTCATAGGAAAATATCTAAGAGATATTACAAACAACATTACAAGCTTTGAATTTAAATTAATCTAACTTCATCAGCTTTGAGTGTTTTGTAAAAATACATGAGAAAGCACCATAGGTTTGGATCCCAAAACACAAGTTTATGGTTCATCAGGACCAAATAGTAGGTGTAGCCATGACTGCAGCTAAAAACTACAGTCCCAGTGAAACTGCTGAATTCCTTCTTAGAGCAAATAGATGTTCAAGATGTGCAAACCAGTGAAGTGAAAACTGGTCCTTCTGGGAGTTGGATGGAAGATTTGGATAAAAGTAGATACACATGTTACATCTGTGCTTGCTGACTATGATGCAGGGATAGTGCCAAGCCATCTTCAAATTAGCTAGCTGAGATACCACAAGCAGGCTTGCTGAGAGAAGACAGACTTCAAAACCAAATGCCCAGCCCACACTAGAAGCAGAATAAATCAGCCCACACTGAGATTTTGCTGCTTTGGCTAAAATGTTTCTTGTATCTTTCAGCTACTTTACAGTCTGCAGAGCAGACATACCCACAGGCAAAACATTAATGTCTCAATATTAAACCTTGAAGTTGGAGGCAGAAGTATATCTGAGAATATATGGAGGGTGGTATTATGGGTAAACACGCTGATGATGTGCAAGTGGACATCAGGTGATTCTTTTCCCAAGGCCTTCACCCTTGGCCTGCTGAGCTTGACCAAACATGTACACTTCTGCATTTTATTTTTAAAATATGATGATTTCTTATCTATGTATCCCATCAAACCCAAAATATGTCTGTAGCAGGTGACTGGTAAGGGATGTGTAGGGATGAGGAAAAGAACCGGATGCCAAAGAATTTTCTTCTGTGAAATTTTAGGTCACTTTCTGAACCCATACAAAATGATTAATATATGCCATGTCCTGCAGTGAAGTTAGTATGAAAAAGTACCTCTTTTTTTTCTATTTTGATTTGCTTTAAAAAACTGTTTATTGATTTCACAGAATGACACAATCACAGAATCACCGAGGCTGGAAAAGACCTCCAAGATCACCAAGTCCAGCCTATGACCCAACAACACAGCATCAGCTAAACCATGCCACTAAGTGCCAAGGCTCCCTAGCTCTTGTAGCACAAGCTACAGGAAGTGATCCTTCCCTACACATTTTCTCCATATCACTTTGTTTTTCATACATCTACTAAATTATCCAGTGGTCATTTCATTTTCATTCTAAAATAGGATATCAAGGGAATCTAAACAGAGCCCAATTCCACTCAGATTTTCCTTCGTATTGTTCCTATTTTCTATGTTCAGACTTTTCCAGTTCTCACACCTGTATTTATGAAATGTGGGATAAAAACTGTGCATAGTATGGAAGACATGCATATACTGATCCATGTACTCAGTGAAATTACAGTGTTTCCTGTTATGGATTTTTTGGTATTTTTTGTAATTATTACTGATTTTGCATTACAATCAGTATTTTTCACAGTGTTAATTTTTCATGGAACAATTGTAAATCCACTATTTAATTCCTGAATGATAAAAATCAGTTCTGAGCCTATTAATGCACGTGTAAAATTCAGATTTTTTTTCCATCACTTTACATTTACATTTATACATAATTTTTATTCCATTTTTGACTCATTCAAAATTGTTTGATTCTTCTGCAATTTTGTTATCTCAATTTATTACCCTGATAACTACATATTGGTGACAAATATTTTTAACTTATTGTTCAGCTGCTTTACCAGATGTTGAAGAGCACACATCCAGTATGGATTCTTGTGGGGATTCATTCTCCCCTCTATGAAAATTGCCCTTTTATTTCTACCTGTTATTTCCTACCTTTTAAATGGGTATATTTTCTCTTATCCCATGTCTGACCACTTTCTTTATGAGGAAAAGCTTTTAAATATCCTCACCACAAGACAAGGAACATGGTCAAAGGTGTTTGGTTTGTTTTTTATTTATCAACCAAAAGTCTATCTGAAATATATTGTTAATATTACAATGATGATGATGTAAGCAATCAGCTAACAAGAATGCTAATAAGGCAGTCAGTTGGTCCATCAAAGTATCAAGGAATGAAAGAAACAATCAATAATGGTAAGGATGTTACAATACATAAACTCCTTTAGCAATCTTAACCACTGAAGGAACTTAACATACTTAACCAGAGTGACTCCTTTCAGGCAATAAAAAGTCATGAATGACTTTTGATTATGATCATAAATGAAAGGTGCCTAGAATACATTAAGCAATTTAAGGTTTAGAACATTACTAAGATGAATATCACTAGAATTACATTTCCATTTGTGAGCTCCCCAGAACACAACAGCAAGCTCCTGGGGACAATGTTCCACAACAGGAGACAATGTATGGCTCTCAGATAACAGCAAGAATTGATAACCAGTTAGAGGACAATATCAGAAATTTATTTAATATGAATATTCACAAAATCCATCCAGGTTTAGAAGGGCTGACTTCTTTATATATCTAGAACTTGTTCAAACATCATTGAGCAATAAACAAAAGATGTAAATTTTCGATTTTCTCTTCTGTGACTTAGAAAACATAGATTTCTGCTATATATTACTTATTAGAGGAAAATATATTTGAAAAAATAAATCTGCACAGACTTCTTGTGTGCACTTGACCAAAACTCCTGCAGACTATCAGCCAGCACACTCCAATCAAGTTCTTGAAGAATTGAACTTGTTTATACGTATAATTTTAGCACTTATCCAGCCGACAGATGTTCTGGCCCTAAACTGAGATAGTTGGTTTCACCTTTCTAAACTATGTATTACACTGACTGAGTCTTAATTTACTTTGTGATGAGTGAATTTCAGTTCACCAAAGGTGGGAGAAAAAAGAAAATATTCTTGCTTTGCCTTGCCTTGCCATGCATCTTACTCATAGACAGCTATGAAAAGTCCTGTTTCATTATGAAAATTTTGACAGAAATGGATCCTTTGAAAAGAATGTTAAGAATAAATCTTACATTATCAAGGGCAGCTGTCTCTTGTTTGTCTGTGAAAGTAATCTTCCTTCATATCCTGATATCTCAGACATAAGGAAATGATTTACCTTTGACACAAGAAAAAAATGTGTTTAGTTCTAAGGCTGCATTTTTTGTAATACTGGGAAATATGTTTGAATTATATGCACCAATATTCAGATAGCCATATGGGTCAAATAATAAACGTAATTTTGTAGATTAACATAACAAATATTTTTGTATCTCATTGCTTTTGAAAGTGTAAGTTTCACAAGTACATAATCTGTTTTATTTCAAAATCATGCAGTTCTCTTCCCCTCTCTGCCAGAAGTTAAAATTAAAAAAAATACCCAAACATATTCTAATAAAAAAACTTGTGAGAGGAGTGGACTGATATGTACTTTCTGGAAAATAATACTGTTTAAAGGCTAAATCAAAGCAAAGTTGTCTGTCAGTCCAAAGACAGTGGGCTGTCTTTGATACTACCAACTCCCATAATCCTATTTCTAAGAGAGTGAACTGAACTTGTTCTTTAGCAAGTTGCTAAGCTTTTATGTCTGATACAAGAAAACTAAAAATTGATTAAAATAAGTTACTAAATTGGTCTATACAGTAGTTCAGTTGTCCAGACTCTTGTTATCAACTAATTTAGAGAGAAAAATTTAGATATTACTTTAACACTACTTCAGGGAGCATCCAAGATAAATGTGAAAAAAATCTAACAAACAATGATTTAAGAAACTATCAAAAAATATATTTACAGATTGACTTGCAATAAAGACAAAAAAACATAACTAAGCACTTGGAGTAAAACCAGTTGTGAATTCCAAACCAATCCCAGAATGCTTGATAATTTGAAAAGAGCAACAAATGTAAACAGTAGATGTGATTTAATGAATGCTTTCTTTATTCATCTTCCATTCCATGTGAAGAACATGTTAGGACTACAGTGTGCACTTCAGCAAAATAGTCCATCATGTGCTTATATGAAATTTTTGGCTAAAGAAAAAAAATATTTAACTGAATATCAGTGATATTTAATTGTCTAGGGCAAAGCAAAATGCAAAATAATGATATAGCCAAAAAGTATTAATCCTAGAGACATTTTCATGATGAGCGTGTATTCACAGTGCAATGAAGCCAGTGATGGCCCAGCAAGAAGCTCCTAGCAGATGAGGATTTGCAACCTCATTCCAGCTACCATCAAGATGGTATATTTTTAATTTACAAACAGGATGAAGTGAGTATTTCTCCAGTTTCCATACATAGGGTGTTTGTGTATTTCCCCAGCTGATACTCCTGAACCATTCAGCTGTAAAGAAGGATATTTCCACCCCCATTTTGCGCTCCATTTCTTAGAGCTTCTGCATTCAAGGTGTGATTTTGTTTACTGTTTGGGAAATGGTCAGGTCTGTAGATTGTAGATTTGCATGAACATAAATTCAGTACCTGTGTTTAATTGTTATTGTCAGTGACTACACTGTTATCCGTTCTGTTCACACAGATTCAACCCAGTATTTTACTGATGATGGCAATGGTAATGCTGCCAATGGCAGCCAAGACTGGGTAAGAGAAGGAAAAGAGAGGGAAGCGAAGTGGAAGGGGAGGGAAGGGAATTCCTTACATAATCATCAGAATCAGAAATACCTTGGGTCCCAAAGAAATGTGAAAACTACTCCTTCCGAGTCACTATTACTTAATTAAGCTGATGGCCTTTTCACTAATCATGAAGTATTTTGTAGAATTTGTTTTAAATGTCATCATGTCATCATTCCTGATGATAATCGAATCATATATTTAAACACGTGAAAAACACTGCCCTGAATCAGAGTACTGCCAGATTTTATATTTATTTTCATTAAGTACTTTTGGAATACAATACTCAGCATAGGGACAGGGCAGGATTCCTTTGTTTTCTTTTTCATAAAATTGTGTTTTATTTTGAGAAAGCCATTAATCTGGAGAAAAAATTTTTAAAAACAGACAAGGACAATACCATTTATTGGACATAATTTTGATAAAGCTTAGAAAACAAGATTTAAAAATCTTAGTTTGGTGTTTTTATTGTTGATATAGTGCAGAGTAGGCTGGGAAAAAAAAAAAAAAAGAAAGAATTCTTTTCCATTCCAAATAAGTGTCTCAGTACTAAACTGTTATTTAGTTTTTGGGAGACATTTCCCTCTAGTTGCACTATTATTTGAATAATTTCATCCTCTCCATAGATGATTAGCAAGTGGAATGAATTAGGATCCAGCTTCATTCATATCATTCCTTGTCAGAGTATTCGGACTCATTGGCTGTCTTTTAGGGAGAGAGATCACCCAGTTCAGAACTATTCAATGATATAAGCCTGTGTAAGATATCGCACCTTCCCTGGCATGGTACTAGCTAATGATTGCACTGCTCCCTTTTGATGCCCATATGGAGGGTTTTCTGGAGTCATTCCAAGTAGTTTCTACCTAAGAGCACAAATTTCTTTGTTGTTCTTTATGCCTCTACTTCATAAGACCATGATCTTAGAAGCACAGAGATGCTACAGCTTCTTGCCTCCTAGCCATCAGATCCTTCTATCTTTCAGGGCAGCCCTCATATGCCAGCAGCTCACATACCAATTTTTATCAGTATGCACGACTTCATTGTTCATTACCTGAGCTTTTCGGCATCATCAGCCTTGATATGGCACTACCACTACCAAGTGAAGAGAGAAAAAGAAAGAAAAGGCAACATGTGAATACTATGAGACCAGAATTTTTGTAATGAAAAGAAAGGCTATTCATACAAGGCATAACTAAAGTGAATCTTGTTGCCACAGGATTTTGTGGGTACCAGAAGACAAAAGGATACAAAAACAATTTCAGTAATCCATGAGGGAATGGCCTACTGAGAGTCTTATTAGTAAAAACAAAGGCGTTACTCCCCTAACTCTGTTAGCCACAGATTGTCAGAAACTACCCTGGAAGAAACACTACATTTCTATTGTATTTCTGTATTTGCCCTATTCTTGAACTGTTTCTCTAAATGCGTCCCACCAACCATTATCAGAGACAGTATATCACCTAGACAGATGAGAAATTCTTTTCTGTGGCTGCTGAGACCTCAAAAAATGGAAATAAAATCATACTTTTCTAGCTATTTATTGTAGGACAGTTGAATCAAGAATAATTTATTGTCAGATTGATTATCTTAATGACAACAGTGCAATGGTATTGGGAATATATTGAAGTATAAAAAGACCCTTAAAATGCATAATATAACAGATTACGCTATAGCTATAGCATTTGATCTGAAGACTGAGGAAAAGTGTTTTCTCCTCTTCGTTGCAATACACCACATCTAAGCCTCAGTGCAGGAAGAGAGAAAGATACATTCTTAGACACTCCGGGTAGACTAAGCTTTATATTATCAGGAACCCATGCGCATCTTCTGGAAAGCCGGACTTGAAGAAAAGGGATTCTCTTCCACGGGTACAATGAAGAAAAAAATAGGTCTGTTTACAGTGGTTCTTACTTCATCTATTTCAATCAGAAAATTTGAGTCTCTTGCTGGTTTCAAGAGATTTTTACATTCTGCTTTAATATTTTTTAGTAATATAGCTAATAAAATCTAGCTTTAAGAATTGGAAGCCTTATGGGTCTATTCATCCTTCCTTGCTAACAAGACAGAGCTACAGTGATCATACCTTTTTGAAGCTACATCAAGATATATTAACAAAGCAGTATTAAGACTTAGAGACAGTATTCTCAGGTCTTAGAGAGACAGAGTCTGACTTTGGCATTTCATATCTACACATTCTTTCACAGCTCTATGCTGCAAGGACCAGGGTACCTTCCTTATTCTATCCCCAGACCTACCAGCCCAGTTATCTTAGTGGCAACATCACAGGCAATACTACAGGTAAGGAATGATAAATAGGTTGGTAGATCTGGTGTCAAGGCCACAGATAAAAGCAGTCTTGCGTAGATATAGTTGATATTCAATTACTTGAATTACTTCACCGTTTTTGGATTGCTTGTGCCTCAATCAGCTTGCCATTAGCATATAGAAGGCCATGCATTTGATGCAAAAAGTAAAAAAAACCAAACACTTAAGGTTGCCACCTTAAATAGACTTTAAGATGATACCAGTAAATAAGAACCTTCTTTTGGAACTGGTACATTAATACCAGAGACTGTATTCCCAGACTAACTGTGTTGGGTTTATCTCTAGTAATTGTAGTGGGTCTATCTAGTGACTGTGCTGTCAAACTTCTTGGAATGAGATTTAGTACAAAATTAAGTTAACAATTTGTAGAAAACATTTTACTTTATGAAATAGACAGAGAGACCCTGCTTTTGACACTTTCTGTCAGACAATTTAAGATCATACTATTTGAAAATAAAATTTTCTGTCCATTTTATAGGAGCATTTTCCCTGGAGCTTGCTTCTGTCAGTATACACTGATCAACACAAGGTCAGATGAAGGAGGTCTCTGCCCCTTACTAGAACTGTTAATGCTGTGGTTCACAAGGTTCAGTTAGCACTATAGATTCTCAAATCACCATCAGCTTAAAGAACAAAAGGGTCTTATTATTTGCAATGTAGATCCTCATGCAATGTGTAATTTGAATGACATAAAGGAAATTTTTTTACTCTGTGGGCTTGATGTATGTAATCTCTTGAGCTCCTTAGGGGAATCAGTGCAACTTTGCTGTTGTTTGCCTGTGTCCTTTGCTCAAAAGGCTTGAAAACAAAATATTAACAAGTGTAAGGTTTTTGGCCATTGACATTGCTATGCATTGTTCATTTTCTTTCTGGTAAAAAACAGCAAAGATAAAAATTGGTGGTCTTACTTCTAGGTTGACTATATGGTAGAATGCTTGCTAAGGCATGCAGTCTTCATCTATCTGAGGTATAAATTTCTTACTATGAATTTTGTAATGATACCTTGACTATTAGTAGGCTGTCTTAACCTTAAAGAAAAAAAAATAGAAATTACTTTCATGAAAGTTAAGCACTTATGGGTGTTTTAAGTAGCAGACTCCTGTAAAAGAAAAGGGATACAGTACATGGTACTATACATGGTATGGGCCTGATGTGATCAGTTTTGCTCGTCAAAGTACCACAGATAGAGATGCTGCCATCTTCATATGCAGTATTATGTTGTTTTACACAAAAAATATTTGAATCTAGTCCATAAGACTGATAAATTGGTTAAAAAAAGAAGCCAGCAAGTGAATCAATTTTTTTAGTATGTAAGTAGGACTTAATAACACAGATGGTGCTTTCCTGTTGTTAAAAAATATGTTAACTAAATTATTTCCATATCTTGATTTACCTAGTTTTATTCTTGCGTAGTGTAACATAGCTCTTGACAAGAGATGGGAAAGACCTCAAAACTCAGGGAGAATATGGAAAACCATAGCTATTGGTAAAGTGGGGAAAAAAAACACCACAAAAAACAAACAACAACCAAAAACCCACTCCAAAATCTTCTTGAATATCCTGTGAAGATTGTGTAGGTAGTATTTATAATTTTATTTTCAAACCACTATAATACACACCTCCTTATTTCCTGATATTGACATCTGCTGACTGGCATTGTTGCTGATCTTACAAACTCCCATGAAAACCTTGAGTGATGGTCCTTTAATGCTACTCTGCAGACCAGGCTTATGCTTCAGTACAAGTTCAGAAATCTTCATCTAGAGGATGTTTCTAATTAATGTTATCTTGAAGTGTTAAGTAGAGGAACAGTGGACAATGTTGAAAGACACATTCTTATACTATCTTTCCTTTATTCCCTCTTGGAATTGCCAAAGGCACTGAGCTGTTAAAGTTGTTCTATGGAATATGAATATTCATGCAAAATCAGAAAGATGAGTTTATGGTATTAAACCTAGAATGTTCAATAGAGATAACAAATGAATATGAGGCTTAAATAACTAAGAATTCCTGCTGAGTTGCATGAGATTTACTATACCTACTATACCAGGCTTGCATAAAGAATCTGAAATCTTTTTAAATTCTTGCTTGCAAAATCATGTTTGGGAAGTAGGAACTAAAATTATTACCACTTGTCCTAGCTTCAACACAGTACAATGAAATGGTCTGTTCAGGTGTTTGAACATCATCCACATTCACTTCTGAAACAGTATTTTACAATACAGAACATGTACACTTATTTCTGAGTCCTTCCTAAGGTTCAGGTGACATTAGATTCTGACAGATCTCATTATGAAGTGAAGAACAAAAAAAATAGTTCCCCAAAAGGATGTATTTGTTCAAACTGTAGGAGACCAGATACGAATCATTAGGATTTGTCACTTGCATATAATCTCAGTATAAAAGATTTCCATAACTTGCAGTAGCAGACATACACCTAGCTTTGCTCCAGTACACTGAATTTGAGTTTAGTTTTTTATCCTGATGAAGAAATAGAATGAACAGCAATAGTCTCACATATACATTTACGTAGTCTCTTTCATAGACAATTTGTTCTCAGAAGCCTTAAAAGTTTATTTCAAAATAGCAATTCAACAGCAATTTCATAATAGAATTAAGCCAGCATTGTGGCAGAAGTTCAAATTTAAAGAGGGAAATAAAAGGACAGATGTGTTATTAAACAAAGTTATATGACAATTTCACCTCAGTCTCAATTATACCTATCATTACATTATAATAATAATTATGGATGTGATTGATCTCTGTGGGAATTTAATAGAGACAGAATCTTTTAACACATAAATTGGTTGATGTTTCTGAAAGTATTTAAGATTCCATTAAAAAAAACACACAAAACACCAAAAAAAATGCTCAAACCATCAGATGTGCAAATTCTACTAGGTCTCCCATTGTTCTCTTAGCATACAAAGCTGGTGGCAATGTGATCTCATGAGTAATTGGAATATTAACAGTTCTTCTTGGATCTAAGTTGGATCTTTTTATTAAATATGTTAGTCATAAGGAGAACAATAAAATAAACAATTAAGAACTATTTTCTTCCAAACTTTAATCACAAAAGGATTGTGGGATCCATAATAGAATCTCTCATAGAGCCAGTTACAAGCAAGCTAGTGGTCAGTTGCTTCATGACCTGTGTGGAATTTGGATACCCCCTTCTACTATCTTCTACTTCCTCTAAGCATCCAGTAATCTATGCTCATGAAAAAACAAACAGATACTGAGAGAAAATTTCAGAAGAGAAACAAGAGAGTATTTAGAATATCTTATTCCTCTGTTTCCCCTACCATACACTCCCTCTGCCCTCCAGTACAAAACCCTATTTTAGAATTTATCAAGGTAAGAATTGAGACTGGCACAACTCCAACAAACAAATCTGTTAATCTGACACAAGTGAAGTATCATTAATGATAATATGTTCAAGATGCTCAAAGATATTCTCAGTGTTACACGTTCCCTTGATGCCACAAATTCTGGAAAATAGGTACTCAGCACAAAGTTAATGGAGAAGGAATTACCTTTAATAGGAAGCTTCACACCTTCAGATCTTGTACGTGGATGTGCGCACCTTGTCCCCTGAGTCCATCATTTTTATAATAATGTCCATCCAATCCTATTTTGCCACTTGTCTCAGTCCTTTCCCGAACCGCCCTCTGGCACACCCCTTTCAGAAACTGGGTCTGGGGTCTTGAGACCCTCTTTTCTTCATCCTCTTCTGCCTCATGACACATACTGTCCTTTGGAGGCCTGCCAGAGTTCTCTATGTGAAGGTCCTTCTGCAGTGTTTATGTCTTCCTGGTGCCAGGCCTATCTTGAAAAGAAGATTAAGCTACTAACAAGGGAGTAGGTTAGAATGTATATATGTTAGGCTACTACACAGAAATCCTAAATCTACAGTACTAATATTAAAACTACAATAACTTCTAAAATCTACAGAATTAAAAGATCAAAATCAAAAGCTCTGAGGCATCACCTTGTGTCTCTCTTCATCCCTTAGCCACATCTACACTGCTACTACATAAAAATGCAAACTCAGATTTGTATGCACTCAGTCTGTTCTTCAAAAGAGCTCAGCCCATGAGGTTACCATTTCTCTAACAGTATAGTATCTGTATGTATATCTGTATGTATGTGTAATGTCTCAAGTTTAAGTACAATCTACCAATGGAGAGTTTGAAGATAAAAAGCAGGACACAGGACTTCTTAGCTCTCCAGCTTTGATTATCCCCAGTGGAGAAGTAGAAAAGTTCTTCTCTGCCCAGACTAAATCTTCTAATAAATCAATCTCTGGGATAGAGTGGAGTTCTGTATCATTCCTGCTGAAGTGTCTGTGTGAGTTAAGGAATGCCCATTTTATACCACTGGAAAAAGGGGAAAAGGATATTATCAAGCAGCACATGCTTCAAAAATCTGTAATGGATGGTGGAAAACAAAACCCATAGGGGATGGAACATTTTACCACTATCCTACTGAAAACCACTCATTTGCAATACAAGTGGGGATATTTCAATTTCTTGGTTTAGATTTAATAAGGATCTAAAGGTACAATAATGTTGTAAAATTTATCTTTTACAGGACTTATTGATTCCAGTGCAAACTTGGAAGATCACATCTGTTAGAGACAGTACCCTCTCTGATTCAATTATACATTTATTTAATAAAATACTTCTATTTCATGATGGCCAAAAGGGACAGAGAAGTGAATTGTTCTGACACGAAATGTAATACAATGTGATGAATCCACCAAGCATTAGATTTGCTCTTTTTGTTTGTTTGTTTGTTTTTTGTTCTGTTTTCTTTTGTTCAATTCTCTACAAAATTAGGGGTCAATAGGAAGATATCTAACTGGGACAACATAGCACCAGCACCACTAGCCAGGATGTAGATACTACTAGGCAAGAATAAACAGGGGATTCATGTTACACGGTGCGAGTAGCTAGTGTGGGGCCACTGACACAAAGGACAAAAATCAAAGATAATGAGCTCATTTACATACAGTCATTTGTTTAAGGTTATGATCAATACTCTCTCTCCAGTAGGACCACAACATTAGCAATAATTAAAGTGCATGTTCAGCCATGCAAGGTCAGTAGCAAAGTCAGCAGCTTGGATCATATAAGTGAATTATGTGAGTGGACGACTAGGCAATGCAAGAATTGCTGAGGAGCAGGTTACCTCACTACAAGCAGGTGGAAGAAAGGTACTAGAAGAGCCTCTTCTTATATAAACTATGAGACTCTTGATGAGAACAAAATGATGTTACAGCAGCTAGGCTTTTATGCCTAGTGTCTGGGCCAGCTAATAGCAGGGCAGAAAAAATGAAATATGAGGCAAGTACTGAAATCTTCATCTTGTGCTGCTTCTCATGTCCCTTACACCAGCCACAAACATAACTTGTCTGTTCAAGTCTGCCATAAGTGGGCAGGTAGAGCAGAAAGAAATGGAGCTTGAGCATTTAGATTTAGTAGAGAGTCAGTATAATAAGACAACTGGAATAGTAATATAAAAGGGAGGAATTGGTACTGCAAAGATAAAGAGGGATAAAGGAAGGAGTAGGGGCATTGCATTATATATTATCTCTTAAGAGCGTATTGTCACTTGAGTGTAGAGAAAATCATGGGCAATGGCAAAGGTGAAAGTACTGCCTTGTCATTCACTATGTATCACCAGAGCCAGAAGTAGTGAATGAGTGGTTTTGTAAGCAAAAGAAGGAAAATAGCAAATGCACTGACTCTCAGTTAACTTACATGCATTTGTAACAAGTTTCAAATATAAGAATTTGAAACATCTATGAAAAGAAAGTGCTTCAAAAGGCAGGAAAAGGATAAAGAACTATTACAAAACAAAACCAAGGTATTTATAGAAAGTAAGCTTCAGTAGCTTCATAGAATTTGTAAACAAAGAGTCTTAGGAGAGAAAAAAGGAATTGAACTGTCAGTTTTGTAAAGAAACAATATTAAGGTCATGAGTGCAAATTATGCTATTACAGAGGAAAGATTAAAGGTGCAGTAGGAGATAAGCTTGAAGAAACCATGGGCTTTTTGTGAATTTCAAATATTTGAAAAAATGGAAACTGTGTCTGGTTACTAAGGTCAAATATAAAACTAGAATGAGTGCATAGTAAGAGGAAGATACAGCACAAACCTAGAAGTCTTTAACTAGGAAGCTAAATCATACCAAGTAATCCTTCCATAAGAGGAAGGAGTCAGTTGACTACTTATTGCAGTGGGGAGCTGTTACAAACAGAGCCAAGAAAAATGCAAGTTATTACTGAAAATGTCATAGGGCTGTCATAATTAATACAAGTCACAGAGGGTAAGACCTTCTCTAATAAGGAAGGAACAGGTCAAACAAAATTTAAATGTTAGGTGTTCTAAAAACAGTTGAAACAATTGTTTTTAACTGCAATGTAATTAAAAAGCTGGCTGATGANCCTCCCTGGATCTTTGTTCATAAAGCCTAGCCATACATCTCTGAGAACCTAGTAAAAGTATAGTTTGAAGAAATGGGAGTAGGAAAAGGAGAAAATAACAGACTAATCAACTTAACATCCCTTTCTAGTAAAATACTAGAGCTATTCAAATGATTTTAAAAACCTCGAAAGAAATAAAAAAATGAGTAATAGCTGGCATGTTATTTACAAGAAATAATGCCAAATTGGTTTAATTTTTCTCTCACACAGGATAGCAAACTACATGAGTAGAGGAGAAACAGCTGATACATAGCTTGACTTCAGGAAGTTTTCAACACTACTAGTACAACCTCCAAGAGCAAACCTCAATGAAAGTGCCAGAAGAAAGATACAAGTGCTAGTTTTATCGCATTCTGAAAACAATTATGAGTCCTGTGACAAAAAAAAAGCAATTAATTACAGAAATTCTGCTGAGATCTGTCCCAAGACACCATTCTTATTAGTTACATGGTATAGGTTTATAAAATACATAGACAAGACTTGGGTGGGAAGGCTGTCAGTATAGCTCAGGATATGCCTAGAACTCAGTCAAAGAAAATTGGAGATGTCATCTGAAAAACCTCTGAAGTTTTTAATAATGAAAAGTAAAACATATTAAAGCAAGTGGGAAGCATCAGCTAGGCAGTAACAGTAAACAGATATTTGCAACAAAATATGTATGGAAGTTTGATGTAGGGTGCAACAGTGTTGACAATATTCTCTGTTCATTGGAAGTAGAAAAGGAGATGATGTTAAGGAGATTTAGACAGATACAAATAGTAAAGCACTGAAGTTGAATTTATCTGAGAAGTTTATTTCTTCACAACTTCACCAGCAGCATCTTCAATCTCGACAAATGCCTGTCATTGCTGACCTATATAACCTTGCTTTGGACAAATCAATGGGCTGAATGATGTTTTGGGGTTACTTTGCTACAACTTCATGATTCTATGTCTACTCAGAAGCTATTGCAGCCACCTTCAGCAGCTAAGAGGCAAAAGCACACTGCCTTCCTACGTGAGAATCCAGCTGAGATGCAGGAATGCATGACAGGATCACCATATGCTCTGCGCTTTCACAGTAGTATTGACAACAGTTCCTTCCTGCCAGCTCTAAAGTATACTTCATTCCTTCTGTATAAACCATATGCACGGGGAGAGTGCTGATAAGGAGGCACCTGACAGCTAGTGCCAATAGGTTTCAGCAGATGATGTTTCAGTATTTGCTTGTAGTTTGGCTTTACATTTGGGATTCTGTAGCATGTCTGCAAGCACAGGAATACAGAAATCTGGCTAAGTAAGCCCACATAGATACAAGGATCCATGCAATAATTGAAGATATAGGAATATCTTCCTATATAGGAATATAGGAATATAGGAATGAAAGAAAGAGCAAAACCGAAGCAAATGCAGCTTTGTCAGTCAATCCAGGTATAAATAGAATGTTCCCATAGGCACAGCATGTGTTTTCTTTGGCATTTCTATATTCTTCAAAAAACCCTTTAAAGATATTAGAAGAGGGAGCTGCTGGAGAGAGTCCAGTGCAGGCCCACCAAGATTATTAAAGGAGTGGAGCACCTGCCTTACGAGGACAGGCTGAGAGAGCTGGGTCTCTTCAGCCTGGAGAAGAGGAGACTGAGAGGGGAGCTCAATAAAGTTTACAAATATGTTAAGGGCAAGTGTCGGGAGAAGGGATCCAGGCTCTTCTCAATGTCATCCAATGTTAGGACAAGAGGGAATGGGAGCAAGTTGGACCATAGAAGGTTTAGTATTAGCATGGAGAAAAACATTTTCAAAGTAAGGGTGACAGAACACAGGAACAGGCTGCCTGGGAGGGTTGTGGAGTCTCCTCTGGAGACATTCAAGAGCCACCTGGACACATTTCTGTGTGACCTCATCTAGGTGATCCTGCTCTGGCAGGGGGGTTGGACTAGATGATCTTTCTAGGTCCCTTCCAACCCCTAACATTCTATGATTCTACGATCTGTAGCTTTTAGCATCTGGAATAGTATGAGAAGACAAAAAAATACAGGAATATGTTTTCATTTCTTTTAAAAAACATATTTGCATGCAAAATCTAACAGAAAAGACCCACTCAATTATCACAATTAGGAGAGATATATTCTTTAGGAAGCATTCAAATAATTAAAATCTTATTTTAAAGATTATTTTTTATAGAACTGTCACGGGCTACCATTTAGTGTGCATACACTTCTAAGTTCAAGTAATCAACAAGCTCCAGTATGTCTTTTTCTTGCATCCATCTGATATCTGAAAATTAAAAAGAGCCAGTGTTAATTTCCTGTGTGAAGAGAATAACTCTCTCCTTCCAGATGTATTCTGATGCTGAGCTTTAATCTATTGAAGAATGTCTAAGCTTTTTTAAATCAAGAAAGCTGAACAACATTCAGCCTAGATAGAATCTTTATACACTAGAATCTCTATACACACATGTTGTGATAATGGTAACATGTCTAAGTGGGAGTATAAATTCACAACTCATGACTTTGTCACAGATATAAAGATCTTCTGGAGGAGGCAGTACATCAAGTATAAGAACATATGACATTTCTTCACCTCTGCCGGGATCAGTTCATCAGATAATCTGTTTAAGGAAATTCCAGCACTGTAATTTGCCATTTTGGTTTTGAACAACAATGTGATAATGCAGAAGCCACGTTCAATGATTCAGAATGATTTAGTTTGCAGGAAGCCCATTAATTTAACCATATTTTCCCATACTTTTCAGCACCATGTCCTGTCATCTGGAAATAATATAAACTGTAGCAGTAAATTCTGAAAGCTAAGAAAAAACATGCAAGTACAGCTCACATGGTATTTACTGGTATGCTAATGTTAGCCTAGCCTAACCAAAATTAGAATTTCTTGGTAAACCTGGATTAGCTTTCTAGCAAAAAGGATACTGAAGTGACAATCAAAAGCAAATGTGTTGTAGTTCTATATTTATTTATGACAGCATGAACATAAGCAGGATGTATGGATCCTGAATCAAAAATATGTGGTAAGTGGGCATTTTCTTTTTGCTGCAAGAATGCATCTAATGTTGACTCTAAGCGCAAAATGTAAATAAGAAAAAGAAACGGAATCATCATATTTTAAATGTTTAAATTTAAAAGTTTTCTTTACCTCTGATTCTTAAATATTCGTTTAAATAAATGTAATTATTACTTGTTTTCCTGTATTCTAAAAGGAAAATTTTCCATCAAGTACTCAGATCTGTCACTTTACTATCAGTAAATTTAGTCAGTAAATTTTTCAGCTAGAATAACAACCTACAGTGATGCAAGACTTTCTAGTAAGACCCTTAACGAAGCTCTCACGTTGTATTTTGTAGCTCTATTAAAAGCAGTAAATATATTTTTAGGTTTTGACCATGGGGATGTGTTTCAGATGGATTTAATGTTCTCTATAGGAAACTCTTTTTCTTCAGGTTAGAAAATAGTCAGTTAAAGTGAAAAAAAATCTCACAAAAGAGGGAGGAAATAAGAGGAAAAATTTGCAAACTTAGTGTGCATCCACTGTGCTCATTATGGCTTATGATTTCTAGGAATTATTGTGAATTAGAAAATCTCTAAGCACTGGGCCAGTTCTGATATTCTTTATTCTATTGAAAGTTAAATGGCTCCTTGCATCCTCCAGTATATATCTCTATAAAAGCATATATGTATATACCCACAAAAAAATAAGTGCGGAATTTTGTCTGTTTATTTGAGTATAGAGATAGACATACAGATGGACAGATAGACAGTAGATAGACAGTTTATGTGGATACCAGTGTTAGACACTCCAATAACTCTGTTTCAAATACAGTAGGAAATGAATGGGATGACAGCACATCTCAGAGGTGTCATAAAGGGCTGTAGCATCTTTCCTGCTTACATTATATAGACCTTAATGGCCAATTTGGTCACAGAGGTGAATCATTAATATGCACTGGATATTAATCATATTAGATCAGTCACAAAGTAGCTACATCACAAACTTAATCTTTATTCTGCTTTGAAGTAAAAGACCTTTGAGTTCCTTATCAAATTTCTACCAAATCACTTCAAGTTCTGTAGTAAATAATGAGAAAAAGAGCAAAAGACTAACACAAGAAAAATTCCCAGGATTGCTTGATCTGAGGCGCATCAGAGTTGGTCAACTTTTAAGTTCCATCTCCTAAGAGCCCCGGAGCAGGCAATCCCTAACTGAGGAAGTCAAGTAGATGAAGCAGAAGGCCAGCTTGGCTGAGCAGGGAGCTTATTCTAGAAATTAGACAAAAAAAGTATGTTTACAACCAATGGAAGTAGAATCTGGTAACATGGGAAGTCAACAGAGAAACTGTTTGACGCTGTAGAGACTGTTTGACGCTGTACTCTCTTCATGAATAACAAGAAACTGAAC
Organism: Bucco capensis; assembly: GCA_013396975.1. Classification (NCBI taxonomy): domain Eukaryota; kingdom Metazoa; phylum Chordata; class Aves; order Piciformes; family Bucconidae; genus Bucco; species Bucco capensis. The sequence goes on along the minus strand of VWZO01008832.1, from coordinate 176,171 downwards.
TGTTCCTTAAAATCCACAAAATATTTGATAAACAATTCAAAGTTGTAAGATGACAAGGAATACTAATATTAGATGCATAATAGCAAACTATTCTATGGTTCCTTTGACACTGTTTAGAGAAATGCTTTGATAGAATCATAGAATGGTTTGGGTTGGAAGGGANCTCCATCAGGTCCATGTCCTTTCTGTATTGAGGGCTCCAGAACTGGACACAGTATGCCAGATGAGGTCTCACCAGAGCAGAGTAAAGTGGGAGAATCACCTCTCTCAATCTGCTGGCCATTAAAACGGTAGTCTGAAAAGAAGTCTAGAGAATGAAGTCTGCTGAAACTAGAGACATTGGATAAAACCTAACTAAAATATATTTTTTATTATCCCTTATTTTTTGGAGTCTTGATACAAAATGATAATTTGACTTCAGATATTCCCCTGAAAATAAGAGCGGAAGATACATTTTCCAAACAAATAGCAATTTATGTCATATAAAGAATGTAATGTGTTAGTTTGAAAAAATCTGGTTTGGAAGGGAGAAAGAAGATTAAGGTCCTAGTTTGCAAAAGACAAATATTTGGATTACATTTATATCTCTGTTTTCTATTTAGCAACAGGAACTTAGTTAAAGAATTCCTTTTAATCCTGACAGTCGCAGCATGTCAGTCTTGGCCTCTGAGATACTGGGGTCAGGGGATTATGTTCAGCTTTAGAACTAATTATCAGGATTTTGAGCTGGAGATACAGAAGCAGACACTCTGTTCTGCTTATTAGTCCATGTGTTTATGAGAGTAGCAGTTGTATTCCTGGGCAACTCTTAGTAGCTACAATTCCCTGTTTTTTACTGATGGACTGTTCTGGTGAGTTTAAATAACAAAAAAGTTCTATATGCAGAATGCAAACAAACAGGCAAGTTCAGTAACTTACAGTAAAAATAGGAAACAAATGCTCCCAACAGACTCTGAAGTCAGCATGTCAAATGCAAGCCCTTCGTCATATACAGACCAAAATTAAATTTTGTCTAGAATCTTTCCGTATATGTGCATTAGTATTCCTGGAAAATATCACAGTCCTGATGCACAAGAGTGTAGTATCAGAAAAACTTCTGATCAGCTTTTGATCAAATCCTAGGCAACAGTAAAGATTCTGGCAAAAAGTAAGTACCAAATCAATGAATAAAAAAATGAATTAATTTTATCCCTTCTAAACAACCTCCATCCTCTAGCATATGTGATGTTATTGAAGAAAATAGATAAAACAGTGACCGCCTGGTGTGCATGATTTGTATCCATAGTCTTGAAGAAATCCTCTTTCAGTACAGTGAGTGTCCTACAGTGAGCATTGCTGTCACTTCTCATTGAAATCAGCAGCTTAGATGGCTGGGGATAGCAGATTGCAGCAAACTGGAGATTCCTGGATATTACTGATATCCTGTTCTCCAGAAAGTGAAGACATAAGCATATGAATATCTATATTCCAGGTAAAACAGCAATTCCCTGCTGTATACATGTTATAATCTTAAATCCATCCTCAAACATCAGTTCAGAGTACTTGTCTTACCATAGCTCCTCCCACAGGTGTTCTTCTATGAGCCCTTTTCTGGATTGTCCATGATGAGACCAAACTGCATGTGTTAAGGCAAGCCACTTTCCTCCATCACTGTCATAATTTTTTCTATAGGCAGTAATGGAAGAGAAGTCATTCAAACCAGGACCTTCATATTTGAGAGATTTCATAACGTAAGATGTTGAGTGCTTTTTGTGATGAAATGAAACCTGCCTGCATGCCATGCCTGTGTCTGCACCAGCATGCTGGGACTTAAGTATCCATAGCTGTTCAAGCTGCTTACTGACCAGCTCCAACTCTTTCTTTGCATATGTTACTAAGACTGAGAAAACAAAGCTGAAATAATTGGATTCTTTTTATCAACGAGATGGAGATATAAAAGGGCTAACTCTTGATGTAGTTAGCAGCCCCACCTGTGTTTAGATGACTATAGTATTCTCAGGGGCCCCTACAATGTCATTTGCAAACAGATGAATCTACAAATCTCCACTATTGTTCTCTAGGGACAGTAGTTATATTCTGTAGATTTTTTTTTTTTTATCTAATTTTTACAATTTTGCTCTTGAATTGTACACATTATGAAACCATGCCTGACATTCAACTATAGAGTCAGTGAGTGCTTTCATCCGTAAGCTTTCTGGTAACAGTATAATGTTTCTCCTGCAGAGGCTTCATGACATTGTTGCAGTTCTCTGATATATTTACACAAAAGTAATTATCTCATGCTTATTTTAGGGTCACAACAGTCTCAATCACCAATACCTATTTTTTAATTTAGCTATTTAAGCCAGATTTTACCATTTTTACCTGCACAATGCTTTAAATGGTCATGGACTTTGTTGCTTTCTACCGTTGAATCCTATAAAGTAATAGTTTCATTTTTCTCCATACTATCTGCAAAAATTACAAAAATCTACAGGCATTAGTATCTTGGGACAGGTTGTGTGCAGGATTCCTACAATCATTTTTCTCCATACTATCTGCAAAAATTACAAAAATCTACAGGCATTAGTATCTTGGGACAGGTTGTGTGCAGGATTCCTACAATCTCCAAAAGCACTGTTTTCTTAATGCCATGGATGAATATGTTTGAAACAGCAATTCATGATTTATTAACAAAATGAGATACATCTAAAGCTGATTTTAGCAGCTTTTAATGTAACAAGTTATATAGTAAAGCAGTGACTTAATTGCAGATTTGAGGATGACAAGAAATCTCACTAGCATTCTACAAGGAATCTCCAACCAGAGCACACGTATATGAATATTATCATGGCTAGGCTTCACGAACGAAGATATAGGGACGGTTCCACCCACGTTTTTTACAAGCGTGCTGGTGGCTAAAAAGGCCAATCCGAGATAGACAAGACCGATTGCAAAAGGCACAGCAGAAGGACTCCTTAGATGATATATTCTGCAAGACACGATTCTTTCTACGTTGTCTTTTCTCCTCAAGAGTGATCCTGCATGCTTTCTCAAAAACATCAGCAGCATTAAAAATAGTGTGTCTCCAGACCTCCCGACTGGAGGCCAGAGTAGACCAGTTAAGGTGATCAATATGGCCAAGGCTGAGATGTTGTTTCAGGGAGTCCTTGTATCTCCTCTTCGGGGCTCCTCTCTTATGACAGCCAGTGGCAAGTTCACCATAAAGCATGATTTTAGGAAGATGATAGTTCTTCATCCTGGAAACGTGACCTGCCCAACGCAGCTGCGTTATCAGCGACATGGCCTCAATACTTGAAACTGCTGCTTGTTCTAGAACAGACATATTAGTCATGTAATCTGACCAATGGATGTTTAGGATTGTGTGGAGACAGCATTGATGGAAGCTTTCTAAGAGTCACAGGTGGTGGTGATAGATGACCCATGATTCAGATCTGTATAAAAGAGTAGACAGCACAAAGGCTCTGTAAACACTGATCTTTGTACTTTTCTTCAAGTGTTTATTTTGCCAAACTCATCTATGAAGTTTTCTAAAAGCACTATATGCCTTTGCTAGCCTATTGTCTATCTCTCCATCAATCTTACCATCCGAGGAAATGAGGCTACCTAGGTAATTAAACTGCTGGACTGATTTAAGTTCTGAATCACCAATGATGATATGAGGATGATGTAAACCCTCCTGAGGGTTTTTTTTTGGGGGGGTTGTTTTTTGTTTCATGGTGGCAGCCTGGGCCGGGAGCCTCCGCTTGGTATATGAATAAAACCAAAGCGTATATACACAAAAATACTCGACTAGTGAAATATATAGATGCCTACACTCGTAAACGCAAATACATAAAACCAAACACCTAGATAAGTGGAAAGGTGGGTAAAAAAGGCTAGCCTATAGCCAAAATTTCCCCCTTTGAGTTTAAAGACAATACTTACAATGCATCAATATGTCTCAACAGGCAGGAGTTGCGTCTCTAGGGGGTGGTCTCACTCAGACCTTATGTCAGCTTCACTGGCAGATGGTCCTGAGAGGTGTCCCAACTCAGAGGAAATGCTGGATGCAGCCCACTGCAGTCCAAGAGGGGTCAAATTTTCTCATTTTGGATTGCTATTTACAGGGTCTGAGATAATTGACTTTTTACAGGGACTTTTAATTCCGGCCTAGCTTGAGCACTGCAATATTCTGGTTTGCACAAATCCGAGACTGGAAGGTGCTAGTATTTTTCCATCAGTTGTGCATGCCCAGAACTTAGTGGATCCTGGGATCTTGGTACCCCTTCTCTGGGCCATGACCCAAGTAAAAATATAACAGCTTGTAAGAGAGTCAACTTATTGTCCGAGACACCAAGGAGGGGGTCAGGAGCCAGGTATGTAGAGGACGCACTGGTGCAGAGCACTCAGCACTCTGGTTCACACCCAGGAGGCAATTGTCCTAATTGTCCCTGGATAACAGGGCAGGCAGAAGCCAGGTAGGTTAATGGGGTGCCTTAACAGTAAGATACATTGCCTATCGCAATCTGTACTTTTCCAATAGATTGCTGTGTGGCCTAGGGAGAGGAGTTGCACCCTTCATTGAGTGGGAAAAGTCTAACCACTGCACTTGGTTAAATGAGTCGTTAAGATGTGCAGCTGATTGTAGGTTTTAGCCTCTCTAACAGAATCTGCCTCCTTTTTTTGTCATCAGTAATTTCATTAGCTACTACTATCATTCAAACCTCTCATTATAAATGGCCAAGTCTTTCACTCAACTGTCAATAATCCAGTATTCCTCCAGCAAAGACATTTAAAGCTTTTCACTGATTATTCAAGAGTTACATGCTATATTTTTCTAAATTCTAGCCCTACGCTTCAGTATTTGTTGTTTTTTTTTTTCATTTGCTATCATCCTGAATTAGAGTCTTACCTTCTCTATCTGTGATGTATTCAACACATACAATGTAAGGAAACGACAAGAACACATTTGAATTTCAAATTGCCATACTTATTAATTATAAACAAGATCTATATAACAAATAATATCTACTCTGCATGTTTTAATGTTTTGATTTCTGACATCCACCTATTTGTGGACTCTTTTTAACTTCATTAAATAAGGGTGTAAGAAGACCATTTTTCCAAGTTATAGAAAACCATGATGATCATGTTGTTTCATGAATGACTTCTACAGACAGACTTTAATAGATAAACATAAACTTGGTTACTCTACTTTGTTAAAATAAACACAAATATACTGTACTACAAATGGCTCAGGATTCAGTTAAAAAAATATTTTGCACTCTCAAAGAAATTTTCTCCAATGACTACTTTTTGACATAAAAAACTTGTGAGCACTTAATTTTTTATCCAGCACAAGGAATATCAGTCCTTGTCTCATTATTCTGGACAAGTAAGTAGTGCAAAGCACTTACACATCAGTTCTCTAAAACAGTGATCTATAGAGTTTCTTTTGCGTTCTCCTATGTGAAGACTTTCTAGAGACAGGTAATTTGAAAAGATTTCCAAATTTCTAAAGGCACTAGATGTATGTAAAGTTGTCAGAGCACCAGCAATGCTTTTTCATTTGTATTTTTGGTATCTACTTTTTAGATGCTACAGTCTTCCTTCAGACCAAAGTGCAATTTTCCCTCCCTAGCTTCACATGCAATTTTCCATTATAAATTGGAATGTTCTGTTGAAGCAGAGCTCTGTAACTGTATAGTAGCAAGAGAAGTGGTACCCTGGAAAATGAGGCTTTTCTCCCTTGTAGGTTCACTGCACAAGATAGAAGAGATTTTACAGCTTACTGGAAAAAAGGATTTCTTAGAGCGTTTAGTAATATTTACTAAACCAACTTGCCTTCCTGAAACTCCATCAAATAAGATTAATTCTATGTGGACCCAGATTACAGGCTGATATAAAATAAGTGATGAAACTTCTTTGGCACACAAAGCACCAATCATTATCTACATGAATGTTCAGGATATTGAAAAAAATCTTTGTAAATAAAGAGGATATCACTTGTCTGTCTTGTGTATTTAAATTGTCAGCTCTTTGAATCAGTGTACAAGTCAGCAAGAAGTTCCTCTGTTTGCAGTGATCTCTGCCCAAGATATATGTAAACAATTATAATTGATAATTATCACTGTTATAATTGTTCATTTTTACAGATTATTGTTGAAGCAACACCAATTTATTTCATACTAGGTTTATCACTTTAGGAGATGTGTAAATTTATAAATAACAATAGTTTCTTTTTCATTCTTGTGATTACAAGGAAGAAAACAGTTTTTAAAAGGGGGTATCAGGCAGGAAACATGTGACACTGCATATTATATTTTAAATTAATCAGCTTGGCTAATATGATAATGTCTTCACTCATTGTGTCATACTGTCAAGGACGAGACTGTTTTCTGCCTGCAATCTATCTAGTTTTCCCAGAGTCAAGAATGGTCACAATTCATGTGCAGGCAACTCAGCTCATCACTCTTCCACCCATCTTTTCTGAACTGTGATCGAGCTTTTATCTGGCAGCAACAAAGAACAATCATTACAGGGATAATGAGAAGAAAGAAATGCACAATCAGTCTAAAGAGAATACTGGTAAGAACACATGAATCTGAAACACACATAATACTTTCCTGCCACATTTTTAGTCAAGATGTACAGAAATCTAAAATATAAGGGAAGACTGAGGATCTAACATTGTCAGCTTTAAGGGAACAGCATTGGCAGAAAATGAGGTAAGAACTGACAATAAAATGAATATTTGATGGAGAAAATTTAATGAACACACTACAAAGGCTTCATAAGTGCCACGGCCTTGCAAATATAATTCCATTATTTTTTATGCGTAGCAATAAAGATTTTGACAGCTAGACGGAGTCATTGCAAAATATGCTTTCAACCCTGAGGTAATTTTTATATTATTAAAGCACTGCCTCTGATAGACATTTAAGAGGTACAATAGGAGTCACATGGTAATATATTGCATGGTAATATATGGCATCATTGCTAGGATGTAATTGTAGAAAAACAACTTGAAGATGAGGATGTTCAAATAAAGGAAGCTTTACAGTGACTGTGATTACATGTATGTGTTATTAGTATGTTCAAAAATGTCATAATTGCTCTTCACCATTGCCATATGTCTCATTTCCCTATCTCTATATCAAAAATTGCAGATGTGACTAGTAAAACACTTTATTACAGACAGCTGTTAATCTATTTCCTGCTTTCAATTTAATTTAACTTCAAATTTAGGGAAAAAAATTGCACAGATTGTAGACTTCCTGGAGTAAGTTGTGTTACCATTTTAAGTAACAGAAGTAGTATAAATATATAAAATAGTATACTTGATTCACCAATAGTATCAGTGTAGTCCTTTAGAAGAGCATGAGTTTCTTTTGTTTTCTTTTATATATCCTCAAACCTAACAGAAAGGGGTCATGTAATTTGAGAGCATTTAGTAGAAGGAATATGAAAGGCTCATTTAAGTTCAATGAAATGAGAAAACTCAGGACTCAGTGAAAAAGGGGAGAGGCAAGTAGTGGAGCAGGGTCCCTTCTGCTTACAGCTTTGAAGAGAAAGAGTATATGGACTCCCTTTAATTTTGCTTGTACTAGATAAATTTGGCAAAAAGATCATAGAACGATAGAATCATAGAATGGCCCAGGTAGGAAGGGACCTTAAAGATCATCTAGTTCCAATCCCCCTGCCATGGGCAGGGATACCACACACTAGACCAGGTTGCCCAGGGTCACATCCAGCCTGGCCTTGAACACTGCCAGGGATGGGGCATCCACAACCTCTCTGGGCAACCTGTTCCAGTGCCTAACCACCCTCTGATTAAAGAACCTCCTTCTAATTTCTAGTCTAAATGTCCCCTCCTTCAGCTTGTAACCATTCCCCCTTGTCATATTGCAATCTGACCAGCTGAAAAGTTTCTCCCCTTCTGTCTTGTAATCCCTCTTTAGGTACTGAAAGGCTGCTATAAGATCCCCTCAAAGCCTTCTCTTTTCCAGGCTGAACAACCCCAACTCCCTTTAGCCCGTCCTCATAGTGGGGTGCTCTAGTGCTTTAATCATCTTTGTGGCCCTCCTCTGGACCCTCTCTAACAGGTCCACATCTTTTTTGTGTTGAGGACCCCAGAACTGGATGCAGTACTCCAGGTGGGCCCTTACAAGGGCAGAGAGGCAGAATCACCTCCCTAGACCTGCTGGTCATGCCTCTCCTGATGCAGCTCAGGATGTGGTTGGCTTTCTGGGCTGCAAGTATACATTGCTGGCTCATATCCAGCTTTTCATCTATCATGACCCCCAAGTCCTTCTCTGTACAGTTGCTTTCAATGAGTTCCTCACCCAGTCTGTACTTATATCTTAAATTGTCCCTACCCAGATGCAGGACCTCACACTTGGAGTTGTTAAGATCATAACACTGTGACCAGGGGATGAAGAGAAGCCCCAAAAGATAGGACATTCACATTTTCTTAAAGCTGCTTCATTTTTTATTGATTTTGAAAGAGGAAAGTTTGCTTTCACTAGTAAATACAAAAATCTAGCTCGGCTAATTATCCCATCACCCAGTAGGACTGCGGATTACTGCAGGAACCCAGACACCATCTTCCTTTCAGCAACAATAGGTTCTGCAATACATAACACAAAATAACTGCTGAATTCTGTCTTCTCCCAGTCAGAGAGGCAAATACTGCTCAGAGCCTCTGTTTCTACAGCTATGCCTGAAGATAAGCAGTATATCATAATGCATCATATGCCCTTGCCAGACACTTAGAGGACTACCAACCTCCTTAACAAATTCAGCTGCTAGGAGGTACAGATATTTAATGTTGACTGGCAGATTATAACTTTAATATCTTTTTATAATGGGGAGATGTCTTGCTACTGCAACAAGTTGCATATGTAAAAAATGCAGGCAGACATTATCACATGAAGCTATTCCCCTCACACCCACCCACCAGTAACATCAAAACCAGTTAAAATAGTAAACATAGCATAATTACCATGTTTCTTCAGAAAACCTACTCACAGCCGTCCTATGGGAAGAGAGTCTGGCATACATCTTAGAATAATTTTGTTCTATTTCAGAAACAAGACTTAACATGAATACTTACAATATTCAAATTCAAAGAAATCAGAGTATACAAATCATCAAAGACTGCTCTATCACTAATACTTCATAAATATATTTAATTATTCCACAGATCTTTAACAGGCAATCATTCAAATTTATAGTCCCAGAATTTATTTCATATTTGAGGTAGTATGCCAAATGCCCAGGATTTGAACTTTTGGGGGTTTTGTTCATTTGGGTTTTTTGTTTGTTTTACAATTATGCAATGACATAACATCTCTGAAAAATACCCCTGAAAATTCTGCACTGATATTTGGAACTAAAACTGCATATGTCAGTCTCCCATCCTGAGTGGAGAAAAAGTAAATCCTGGAGTTTGTCTCTGAACTGGCCATATTTAAAAGAATCAGTAAATGCTACACAAATAGAGGATTGTTTCCATTGGAAAAAATTCTTGTTTGCTTGTGTAGACGTCAATCCTATAGTTTTAGTAGACCCTAAGAACTCAAACTATGTAAGAGATCTTCAGAGTGATATTTAGTACCCTTAAAAATACGTTGCTTAGTAGAATGAAAGTTTCACGCTCCTCAAAAAGGCTTCGTGATGGGATGATCAAATAGTCATCAAGTTGTGAAAACAATTAAAAAGATATCTCTGGTTTCAAATTTAACTTTGAACACTTGTTGAAAGAAAATGAGGGAAAACCTCTAGTCATCACATCATAACGGTGCAACTCTTCAGGTTGACATCTAAGGGGCTGTCCATCAGGACTCCTTGAAAAAATGAACCACTTCTAACAATTAAGAGGAAGAAAATTATATGTTGACACATCTTCTGAGCCTCTTCAGCAAAAGGAGTGCAGTTTTGGTTTGGTTCAATTCACACTTAAGACTCCTATATACCTGTGAAGGTCGTTTATAAGGTTAAATTACATATAAAAGGATACAAGAGAACAATTTAATGCCTTACTTTTGAAAATTTAGTCTAGTGATGTACACTTGCTTCTTGAAATATGTTATTAATACTCTTTGCATTTAGTTATAAGTGGACTCTGGGTTTTTTTAAACATCAGCAATAAAAAGCTGTGAGAACTAATGCAAGACAATTTTCTTATTAAAATAAGTGGTCCTATACAGATGACTAGATTAGTCTGTCTCAAGCTTAGAAAGCTGTCATAGAGCACATGTAATACAAAATATTTTGATCGTCACAAGGAAACTGGATATGATTTTTACGCAGAATATGACTGAATTTTATCACAAATAACACAACGCCTCCTATCAGCTGCTTGGTCTATAGCAGAGGAAGATTTTACCTTGGGTAAAAATTCAGCATGTTTGGAATTTTTTGTGTTTTGTTTCTTCTTCTTTCCAAAAATACATACACTGTTTCCCCAAATATATCTCCTTCTCCATACAATAGCAGATATTTCTCTCTAACATACAGTAGGTGTAGTATTGTCCCTGACCCTTGGGTGTTCCAGCTGAATGCACTTGACAAGCTTCAGGAGTAGAATCTATTTGTGTGACCTTAGAACTTGATATGTTGAGTGTCTTAACTTCCCCATGATCCGACAATCATGTTTTGATGGATGGGACTAATGAAACATAATTCATAGAATCATATAACAGTTACAGCTGGAAGAGACCTTGGAGATCATCGAGTCCAACCTTTGTCCTAGCCCTATCAACTTGCTAAATGATGCCCCCCAATGCAACATCTACCCGTCTCTTAAACATCTCCAGGGATGGTGACTCAACCCCCTCCCTGGGCAGCCTATTCCAATGGTTGACAACGCTTTCAGGAAAGAAATTCCTCCTAATGTCTAGCCTGAACCTCCCCTGGCGCAATTTCCATCCATTTC
>VWZO01008832.1:110962-164431 GCA_013396975.1 Bucco capensis | reverse complement strand
ACTTTTGAAGCCAGATTAATTTCCAGTTGGGCCTTGGACCTTCTAATCATCTCTCTACATAACCTAACAATATCCTTATATTCACTAGGAGTCTTTTCACTATATATTCACTAGGTCTTTTCCAGAGGCCATAAACTCTCTTTTTTTCCCTTATCTTCAGCAATATGTCCCTATTCAGCCAGGCTGGTCTTTTGTGCCTCTGACTTTTCTTAAGGCACATAGGGATGGCCTGCTTCTGTGCCTTCAAGATTTCCTCCCTAAGTAATGTCCAGCCTTCCTGGAGTCCTATGCCCTTCAAAACTGATTCCCAAGGGATTCTATTCAGTAATATTGCAAACAAATCGAAGTCTGCCCTTCAGAAGTCCCAAATGGCAATTTTACTCTTACTCTTCCTAGCGTTTCCAATAATAGAGAACTTGATAATTTCATGATCGCTGTTGCCTAGATGACCTCCAACTCCCACATCTTCCACAAGACCTTCTCTGTTCACAAACAGTAGGTCCAGCAGGGCACCCTCCCTGGTCAGTTCATTTGCCTTCTGTGTGAGGAAGTTATCTTCTACACATTCCAGGAACCTCCTGAATCGTTCCTTCTCTGCTGTGTGGTAGTTCCAGCAGATACCTGGCAGGTTAAAGTCTCCCACAAGAACAACTGCAATTCTGTAGTTATGAAGCCCCCTTGTGCTAGTAGTTGGATTTAAATCTCTTTGAAGCTGGTAGGCATAATAGCTGCTTCTTAGAGTAAATGTAAAGAGATATTGAACTTTTTAATGGAAACAAATAGCTGAAACAATATGAGTCATGACCAAAATATGGCTAAAAGGGAAGACCGCTGTGGAAGCTTTTCCACTTGTCAAATGGCCAATAGATGGGAGAGATGGTTTGGTGGAAAGACATATAAATTTGCCCAAAGAGGCATCCTTGAAACTATTGTGATTCTCAAGAAAAAAACTACAGCAGTTTTTTAAGTTAAGCCCTAACTTTAAAGAAAAACTTAAATGCTAACATAGAGCATGGAATTGTGACCACATAAATGTTCCCTGCTGTTTTGTACTTGCGAAAAAAATTTAATACATAAATATGGCAATCAAATTGATCTAATTCTAACTAATAGTTTAGCTCAAATAGAAGAAACTACTAAACAAGGATAAAATTAAAGAAAAAAGAAGCTAATATAAGCAGAAGATAAATGAAAAGATAGCATTTATACTTTTAACCTTGAAAATTTCTCTACTGATAACTAAAAATAACCCCTCAAAACGGACTGGTATTTTAATTGTATTCTCCTCTTAGTTATTTTTCAGTAGCTTCCCAAGATTTGTCTCTTTAAACAAGCACTAGGTATAAAAAGCCTAAAAAGTATTAGTATAGTTACCTAGCAATTTGCTAAGGCTTTCTTATTCTAATTTACCCAAACTCTTAACCTTTAATTATTGAGTTACTATTCTGAATAAAAATTATAGAGGCTGTTTCCTCTGCAATTGTTTTCAAAATTCTTGGAAGATGAATCTAGTAAAGTCCATATTCATCTCTTTGTCGCACAAGAATAACTTAGCCAGAATAAGGCACCACCTACTTCAAGGTCAGATCATGTTTTGGGATTTATTTTACAAGGATGTGGAAGTAGATGTCTACCACAGATAAATAAAGAAAAAGAAAATATTTTTGAGGATTTCTCAGTATTTCACTTACAGGGAGTGTCTATGGTTCTGCTTGCTAAGTTTCTTCTCTCTTTGCTAGGACAACATCAACCTGCAAAATATTAATGCTTTAATATTGCTGCTTTGACTTTTAGAGATCTGGTTTTAAATGCAAAAATGCATGATTATTTGATTTTTCTTTTTATTGTTATTCATTCCATATACTGAATAAAATGGAAACATAAACTGAGGACTAGGCAATCAGATCTGTTGAGGAAACTAAGGTATACTTGCTTCATTAAAGCAGAGATTTAAGTATGTCCTAGGTGTTGTGATAAAACAGAAATGCTGCAACTCATTTACTTCATTTTTGCACTGAATTTGTCCATAATACTTTATTGTTATGTGTCTTTTCCTTGAGAGGCTCAACTGAGAGATGGAAGCTCTAATTCATGATGAATCATAATAACTTTTTCATTCTTGATTTTTACAGTGGAATGAACATGTCCAAACACAGAACTAGAGTTAACGTTATGACCCAACATTGATTCAAAGACATGCATCGATTCACTAAGCTTTGGAATATACCCCAGTTAATAAAACCCCGTGAAAGATAGACTCACTGATTTTAAGAAAATTTTAATTTAAATTAAAAGCTAAAAGAATAAATACCTTGGAATTAGTGTCTCTGAACTTATTGCTGCTCCTATGGAACCAAGAGTTCATTTAGGACAAGGGTGTATTGTAGACGCAGACGTGCTGCTTACTACACTAAGCATAAAGAGAATGGACAAGAGGAGGTGGGTGAATGTCATCATGAATGATACAAAGCTGAGATGTATCCAACTACTAAAAGTTTCTACATCCTGCACTTTACATGCAAACTTAGATTAATAATAGGCAAACTGATACATAATGGAAGGGTCTATCACACTTGAAAACACAAGTAAGGAAGTATTACACTCTATGACAAATTCTTAAGTTCCTTTACCATAACCATAAGAATTGAAGAGGTCTGATTAGACAGTGAATAAAAGAAATAAAATATTTTTTTTTCCTGCAGGAAAATCTAAGGCACTATGACAAAGCAAAGGGAACAAATTTGAACTCTCCAATTGTACAAGACTTCTGAGCTGCAGTTTGTGACACCTACAGTAATTTAACACATGTCATAGAGCACTTAGAAATGTAATAAAAATCCTGTTTATTACCAGGGCAGCTATGGGCCAAAGCGTTCATGTGAGACTCATCTGACACTTCTAGTTTATGACCTTCGAATCCATTCCTATCAGGAAGAACACGAAGATTTATTGTTCTAGGGATTTTTGTACCTTGCAATACATTCACAGGCCGATTTTATATAAATATGGTTGTTTACTAAATATTAGACTCCTCTATGCATCTCAAAATAGTCCTCTGCAGATCTAATATTCTGTTAGAAAAATAAAATTCCACTACAAGCACAATTTCCCCCTGCTTTTTCCAGTATAAATTTGCCCTCCTGAAGAGCAGAGACACAGAATGGATAGGGTTGGATGCCTTCAGTCACAGATTTCAGCACAGAAAATTCAGCTGTCAGGTAGCACAGCTCTCCCTCTTTATTCTGAATCCCCTCTTAATTTGTCATCACAAGAGGAAGATACCTAGCCAAGTATAACATGACTGAACACAAGTGAAATATTGCTCAAATAGAATGGCTTAAACCCTAGCATGAAAGAGTTGTAGGTAAACCTACTCTGCAGAACTTACCATTTCTCCAAACTCCTTCCACTCAGAGTTCCTACATGGAGATGAGGAATTTAACTACATGAAGCTTCTTTTCTTAAGTAGGCTGCCTAGGTAGTTAAACTGTTGGACTGATTTAAGTTCTGAATCGCCAATAGTGATATGAGGATGATGAAAAACTTCCTGAGGTGCAGGCTGATGTAAAACTTCTGTTTTCTTTAAACTAACTTCCAGCCCAGAAAGCTCAGCAGTGGTTGCAAAGCAAGACATTAAATGCTGCAGAGCTACTTCTGTATGGGCAACAAGGGCAGCAGCATCAGCATAAAGCAGCTCCTGGACATGATGGTGTATAGTCTTAGTGTGGGCCTTCAAACGCCTTAGGTTATATAGGCTTCCATCAGTACGATATCTAATGTAAATACCATCCTGGTCATCAAATTCTGCCGTGGCCCTTTGGACCATCATGCTGAAAAACAGTGTGAATAGAGTTGATGCAAGAACGTAGCCTTGTTTCACACCATTAGTTATTAGAAAGGGCTCAGAAAGTGCACCGCTGTATCTGACTTGGCCATGCTGATTCTCATGTAATAGGATAATCATTTTAAGAAACTTGGGGGGACAACCTAAACGTTCCAAAATCTGCCATAGACCATTTCTGCTCACAATATCAAAAGCCTTGGTGAGATCAACAAAGGTTACATAGAGGCCTTTGTTCTGTTCCCTACATTTTTCTTGCAGTTGTCTTAGAACAAATATCATGTCTGTGGTACTCCTGTTGGCTCTAAAACCACATTGGCTTTCAGGTAAAATTCCTTCTGCTATAGCCGGGATTAGTCTGTTCAATAGTATTGTTGCTAGAATTTTACCAGCAATGGAGAGCAAAGTGATCCCATGGTAATTGGAACAGTCTGATTTAGCTCCTTTCTTCTTATACAAAGTGATGATGACTGCATCACAAGGGTCTGATGGTAGTTCGCCTAATTCTCAACAGTGTACCACAAACTCATGACATTTAGTATAGAGTGCATGACCCCCATATTTCCAAACTAGAACAAATACCCCAGCAGTAAAAAAGCTGTTGCAAGAGGAATTTGGGGAACTATTCTCGTAATTTCTCTTACACTTTTTCCAAAGAATTCTCTCAGCAAATTTCTGTTTGTTAGAACTTGCCCTTTAGGTAGACATGTAAAGCATCAGACTCAGGTTAATGATGGCTGATCCTTCTGATGCATCTGACACCACCTGGTCCTTAAAACAGCTTTTCAGTCTGGATCAGACCACACAGCTGATTAATGAAGCTTAAGGCTAAAGCTAAGGTGAGGTGGTATGCATGTTCTCTGATCCTTAGCCTCTTCCTCTTTACGGATATTAATATCTATGGAAAACATATTAGTGATGCAGAAGGCAAAAATTATACCTGAAATGTATCATTGAGCTTCCCATCAATTGCAGCACTCCAATCATGTGTGCTGTTCTTCCACGTAATTCAACAATAGCACAGTTTTGTTGCTGTGGAATTCTAGCTCCTCATGCTTGTTTCCCATGCTGTATGTGTCCAGCTACATTTTCATGTTGAGTGTAAAACAAAACATAGCCTAGTGTAGCACTAAAGACTGTATCTCAACACCTCTAGGGCAGGGTCTTTCCTTAAAAACGATGCTTTGTTTGTTCTTTCATGTTTTTTTTCCCTTTTAATACTAGTTCTGTTCATAGTGGTGTACTAGAAACACTATTGTTCCTGTGAGCAATACTTGAATTTTTTTTTTCCATTTTAGCTGGAGCCCCAAGTGACAAAGACTATTGAAATCAATTGGTGTTATGGCTGTTTAGGGAAAAAATAATCCACACAAACAAACCTATAATGAAATTATTTATTGACCCTGAAATATTCCCTAGTAGTGGGATTGATGATTTTTAAAATCAGAAAATAAAGATATTTTATGAAGAAAATAAAGATATTTTGTGCCTCCTTGTCTGCCTAGCTTTAATGTAGAACAAGAATCTGAAAACTTCATAGATAGTTCTTCACAGAAGTTGCAGAAAGATCAAACTTAGACCATGCCACTTCTGAACCTTGCCATTCAGGTGAGGTTTCTGGAGTTTCTGGAGCCATATTTTGCTGTGGCTTGTTTCCCTTCTATTCCTCTATTTTGCTTGCCAGAGTAATTTCCCAAGAGAGATATGGGGGTAGTAGAAGCAGGGGAAGATGAAGACCTAGGGACTGCACTTTTTGCTCTGACTTCCTAGTTCAGTAAACCTGCCCTCAGGTATCCTTGGACTTTTTCCTCAGCTGCTATTAGGGAATCTCCTCATCATCTGGATGTTGTTGAGACAGTCATGATCAGAAATCTGGTTTACCATGTTAGCTGACACAATGGAGGCTGAACATGACTGGCTTTTGCACAAGTCTACTAGACAATAACATGCCTTTTTCCTCCAGGGAATGGACAAGAGTAGGCCCTGTGCAGCACACAAGTGGGTTTTGGCTGGACCACTTGATGAGCATCTAGATAAATCTAAAGATGTTCCAGAAAGCCTTGTGATCTATTAGGTATCTAAGAAGATAACATTGGGACGGGAGGAAAGAGTGGCAGAATATTTCAATCATTATGATAAAAATAGGTATTGAATAATCAGCCTTTAAAGTTGCAAAATGATGGAGCATTACCTCTCGAGTAAAATCCATGGTATTTATTAAAAGAGGATATAATAACATCAGCTTTTATTGACAAACCTAAGCCAGTTTTCTGGTAGCAATATAAGACAGTCTCAGGTGAGAGAAAACTGTCTTTAAAATCAGAAAAAAATTAGCAGAATTAGCAGAATTTCACCTTGAAAGGTCATTATAATTGTCTACATTTTCTAAACAGACTATGTACCTACAGTGAACACAGACAAAAACTGAAATGAGACTAGAATTCCACCAAGGTCCAGCTAATACAATAAAACAAAGTTTAATTGTTCTAATAAAAATTTACAACTACAAATACTAAAAGCTTTGCAAAGAAACAGGTAAGACATTCAGCAGTCTTATATCACTTTTAATAGTTCAACTTTCATTCTGCGTTCACTCAGTCTGAGGTTTGCAAACTGATAAACAAAAGGTCAAAACAACAGCTAGATCAATTTCCTGAACAGAAAAAGGAAAACAGTGACTTGTGTACTGATGGAGGTATTGCAGTGATGAGGAGATAAAACAATGCTTGGATGGTTGCAGAAAAATAGTTGATCACCTCAAGCACTGTATTTGAGGTGTTTGTGCATGTACACTTTGACCTGTACCTCTCAGTCTCTCCTTGTCTCCTAGTACTTGACAAGTGCAGACTTTTTCTTTTTTTTGAATATGCCTCACTGGAGGACAGAAAAAACCTTTTGAGTGAGGCAGAGGAGACTGTTTTTCTGTAAGTTCATCGCATACATGTATTTCTACAGTGATGCTGCAGAGTTAGGGAAAAACTTTTTTGAAACTCCCAAAGAGCAACACACTTCCTTAAAACACACTGTTTTAGGAAAAGAACAACAACTTTAAGTGATACCTATACACATCTATAACCTATATTTGTTTGTTAACCTATATTTTTCCTTTTTTTTTTTCCCAAGAAAGATCAAGACTTGACTCTCTGTCAGAATTTCAGTCACATTCTATATCTAGAGAGAAAAAAGTACCCCTTCCTACACCTTCAACTTTCAACTGTTGAGGTTTTTTTTCAAACTGCATGTTTAACATTTCTATATTAGGTCACTCCTCTTCCTAAACCTGTATTTTTCAAACCTTAAGTATAGTACTTCTGCAAATGTGTATTTAACCCTTCAAGTTAATTGGTTTCTGTTGGGGTTTGCCTATTGTTTTTGGGGAAGCAGCTTAGTTTGGAATTTTGGAGTGTTTTTCTAAAGCTAACATTCAATTCCTAATCTCTCTTGATTGTTAAATATTAATTTACTGACAAACCACACTAAGTGTGTCATACTATATCTGCTATTTCCTGTGTCCAGAGGACCAACAAAAACTTCAGGTCTTGGAATAAATGCATGCTGAGTCCTGCAGCTATTCTCTTTATATATATGTATATGTATGTGTGTGTGTGCTTATACAGCTATTGTGTCCAGCCAGGTCAGAACACAATTACTTTAAGTGCTGTATAAATATTACCATCTACTTCATTCTTCACAAGGCTCTTGACCACAATGAAAGGTGTGAAAGATAATAAAAAGGACCTTGAAGTAATGTCATCATGGTGGTATGCATAATTTACTGAGTCAAGGCTGTACAACATTGATAGACTAAGATCTAGGCTAAGGGTCAGTCAATTCTTTTTTCTTATTTTCTTTTAACAATTGTCCCTCTTATTAAAACTTATATCCACATCAAGTGCTATAGCATTTTGCCAAATAATTTATTTCTTCTTTATACTGTAAATGTTTTAGTAGCTTCTACTATGATTTTGATTAACTTATTGCAATAAACTGTCTTTTCCACCACCCAGTTAAAACTGTCTCTTGTCTGAAAGTAACAGTGTTCTTGCCAGGCAAGCATATCTAAGCTGTTGCTAAGTCTTCCAGCTTTACAGGAATTCATAAAGCTTAATTAAACTTGATACACAAACATCAGAGAAAAAGAAAATCTTCGAAGAAAGCAGAAGAGTCACAACTGGTTTTTAGTCTGAAAATTAAGGTAAATGAAAAAAAATAAATCATACACACTGTTTATTCTTATTATCTCACATTCCAGCTATCCTTTTATGTATTAAATGAGAGGTCATGTAGTTTCACTGCAGCTTGGAAAGTATGTCTGCATTCTGTTGAAACTTCCTATAACAATACTCCTCAGTGCATGACAGTGTTTTTTTCAGCTGCAGTAAGCCAGGGAGACTATTTTCTTGCTTTTCTTCAGATAGTGGAACAATATTTTTGCAAACAGCTGACTGCAGAGGAAAGCTATATCTCACTGGCAATTGCCATAATAAATTATGCCTTGTACAGTGCTTTGAAAACCTCAGACTGTGCAATGTTATCCAGAACAGGTAGGTCTCTTTAGTGAAATTTAGCAGCAAAACAGTCATCTTAGGAGTCTGAATTTTATTTTAATGAGCATGGTGCTGACTTTGTTGCTTTCTCTTCTCTTCCCTTCCTTCCCCTTTCCTTAATTTCAGAATGGAATGAGAATCTTCACCATTAGTCTCTTGCATTGAAAATGACAGAATACATCAGTACATGTAAAGTGCAGTATTTAAGAAAAGCAAGAAATATTTTATTCAGTATCCAAAAGATTTCAGCCTGAAAAAACAAAGGTTGGAGAGTAAATGTACAAATTCAAACATCTTGCACCAGAGTGATGACTTTTATTCATGTTCTGTCCACAGTATAAATGAACTACATAACTGTTCTCCTAAATTTTAAATCACAGTTTGAATAAGCATACAAACCAGAGCAGTGTTTCATGTTTTGAGATAGTTACTTGATTTCATTTCAAATCTGGAAATGTCTACTTGTCTTTTTCAGTACCATTTTGATAATTTTAGGAATTGCAAAAAGAAGTGAAGATACCTAGTAAAAAAATACTCAGAATCGTAGTTTAGTCATTCTATAAGTGTATGTAAATTATCATCCTTCTTTTACTCAACTTTTAATCCTGAATTTATAATGTACTTTACTATTCTTGTGCTGTTGAAAGACTTGTGCTCTTCAAACACTTGCTTAAGGAAGTGACATACTAGAAGAAGAGTAAAAATTTAGTAGCTTTATCTTTGCCTCCTTTTTTCCAAAAATATTCTTAAGACTTTTCTATTACTTTGACACATCAACAAGCCCTTACTTGGCAGGAAAATTTGAAGCTCACTGGACCTGCCTTTGATGAAAAATGTGAAACTAAAGCAATGTTTTCTCCAGGTGGGCTAGGCAAGCTTTGACAGGCTGTGGAAAATGTATGGAAATGTTTGCAGGTTCTAAACAATGGGAAGCAACTGTCAGTAATCCCTTCATAGTGCTCCAACTTCTGCTAGGCATCTGCAGTACCAACTGGAATCTACCAAAGAAGAGAAGCTCTGCTAGACAACATTGTCTAGCCATGTGGCCTTTCAAAAGTGCTTTGCTACTACAATCTGGCCTCTTTCTAACACAAAAAGAATGATGGCATTAGGATCCAAACTATGTAGAACACCACTGAAGGGATTTTTTAACTGTATCTGCATGTAGAGCACAGAGAAGTGCTGGTAGGGTTATTGATAGCACTGGCCTTCTTGGTAATCCTCCTCAGTCATGAGAAATAATATTTATAAGCCTAGAAATGGAGGATGGGAATGGTTGCTATGAAGCACTCTTCACTAGATCATGTATGAAGCAGAGCTGGTGTTGCTTTCTGAGGGAACTACTTATTCTGCTTGCTTGACTGGTTGCTATGGTTCAGAGAAAACAGCAGCTGCTCAAGGAAAAGGAGGGGGAACTTCTAACAAAAGTACATGAAAAACATTAGTCTAAAAATCTTATTAACTGTTATCGTAGTGATATCCAGGGTATATTCCTCTGGTAAAGATGAGAGGAAACAGAAAAGATGAGGGAAAATAAAGGAGAGAAGCGTTATTTCATTCAATTCTGGCACTAAAACTTATATTACTGATGTTATAACTCTCTGAAGCTTAAATAAATAATCAAAATGTGACAGTGCAAAAGTTTGCCTTTCTATGTCCGTATTGCTGATAGTTAGTAAACAAAAATAGTTGAGACAAAAATTGCCATTTCCTGTTCCACCACTAAGAAATATTTTAGATGTTGTTCTATAGTCACTGTAGGGAAATGTTATTTATTTCACAGGAAAACAGATCTCCTGTAAATAAACTAATGCCTGCAATATTTTCTTATTTAAAATAGAATGCCTCTAAAACAAAAACATTGAAGAATACTGTGACACAATACAGCAGAACAACATTTTATTGTACATTTCCCCCCATCAACAAGTTGGAAAGCAAATTCAGTGTATAATTTTATCGAGTTCTAATTGGTCAGTTCTACTCCAAACATAAGGCTGAATTAAGAAAAAAAATCAAGGTATTTAAAGCTGGGATAAGCAGATCATTTATCCATAAAGTGGAGATATTCAAGGGGGAAAAAAGGGTGGGGGGCTATAAACACTTTCTTATGTAGGAAGCAGTTGATTTTATCGTAATGAGAAACTCATCAAAAAGGAGACATGGGAGAGAAAACGGCTAATGACAAAACTTCATGATCTGACCTACAATCTTAGAAAGATTCAATCTATTGCATGATTATTTTCACATTAAAATTGCAAAGACAGCTTTCAAATAGTGTCTCCGGGATTTTAGAAAATGGTTTTCAAAGAAAGGCAATGTGTTCCAAAATCTCTTGAAATTTTTCTCTGTAGAAATTATACCCTTATGTTAGTCATTCAGTCAGTTAAAGGCCACTTACATAGTATTTGATCTTGTAGTTTTGGGTGATATTATTGATGGAATTTCTATCACCAGTCTTGGGAAGATATTCAAAGTGAAAAAGTATGTAGGTCTTTCTGGAGATCTGTATCATTTAAATTCACAGTAACTGAAAAATAGTTATTCTATGACTATCTTACTACAGGTCTATCCACAAAGCTGAAATAGGAAACCTTTTTCAGAGCAATTTATGAATTAATGGAACGAAAGTTCCACTGAGTTTTTTAGTTACGTTATGAATATCAAGAAATATTGAGAGTCTACTAACAACATTGTAAAGGCATAAAAATTGACATATAAAATGAAGCTGGGAATCATCAAAGCAAATCATGTAATATTATTTTTATTTTGATTCTATCCCTAGAGTTTTTAAATGCCTAAAGTTATTTTTTACTTGATAGCTCTTTAACATAAAGGTAACAATAATTCATTTCATTTGTAACCATATGTTAAAGCAATTCAGGATTTCGTGTAACCAGTGCCCACTCTTGCACCTGCCTCAGTGCAGTTTATATAAAACACCTTTCCCTTACAAACATAAAACCTGGGTAAATTTTAGAGAATATTTCCTTTCTTTTATCCCTTTTTTTGATTGTTATTGTTTGCTAACCTGTTCCTGCAGAGTCTGTGCATTCTTGGAAGGTTTGCAGCTGGTGAAGTATCCTAGGGTATGGACCTACCCTTTCCTCACCTGTCCTGCAAGTAACCAGGGATTGACTTACTGGATCACCGAAGCATGCAGAGGCTTTCAGATACTCAGTGACTGGAGAGATTATCTAGTTTTCAAAGTGAAGTCCCCTGCTGTCATTGCCCAGTATAATGCTCTATACTTTATAATTATTTTTTACAAACAAGTCTGTAATTGTCATCCTGTGCATCCTATTAATTCCACCAAATAACCTGATGTAACAAAGTCTAAGATAATTTGAAGGCTAGCATACTTGCAACAAAATTAATTGATAGTTTAATAATAGCATTGTCTTCTGCATGAAATAAAAACTACACAGAAAATTATCTATAGCTGTGTTACTTCTTCTGCTTACCCACTCTTTTTTTAAAAAAAAAAAAGTTTTCTCTACTTTAGTTACTCCTGCTGCATTACCCAGTCGATCATTGTGTATTCTTGCACACTTTTATCAGCTGGTAGAAAAAGTCTGAGCACTTTTGAGGAAGATATTTTTCCTAAAGCGTCTGTCAGAAAGGGAGTTGGAGGTTGGGATTGTGGGGTAGGGGGGTGAAGCTTGTTCCGTTCTGCATATAGATCTGAAAAAATGGGTCCTCCTGCAGACATAACATTTGCAAAGCATCATGAAAGTTAGGAAGTCTTTTGTCATTTTTCCAAGGACCCTCTCTGTACTGTTCTTGTTTCAGTGACGATCAGCTTCCAGTAATAATTTTTCAGTATCTGTCACTGTACTAGACAATTAAGCTGTTTTACTAGATTATCATGACCTCATCCATTCTTGTAAAACCTATGACTATTTACAATCCTAGTTTTCATTACTACTGGTGAGTTATGTCTGTTCATTCTTGGAGGACAGTTATCTAAAATGTCAAATCAATTTTAAGGAAGCTTTTGGTAATGGAAATTAGCATGCAGAAGGTGACACAGCTGAATGGGAAAGATGTAGAAGAGAAATATTTTGTTTACTTTCTAAATGAAATAATTTCTGAGAAAAGTATTTCTGAGCCACGCAATGCTTCAGATGGTTTTGGTATTAACCCAAAGCATATTCTTTGAGGAGAAAACAATATTTACATATTTGGAGATAACAGAAATATTATACTAAGATAAATATATTGAAACCTCCTCTGTTTCTGTAATAGCACAGTGCACTGCTACCGAGATATGCAAGCTACCATGGCTACCTTGAGACTAGGGAAAAGCGTTTTGGAGGAATAGACTCTGAGAGGAAAAGAACACCAAGTACAAGGTTAAAACTTGGGTGGTTTAGCAAAAGTTGGTAATTCACAGTTTTGGAAATCCTGAAGTTGCTTCTGAGCTACAACGCAAAGAAAATTCTGGAAGGGCTAGCTGTATGGTCAGAAATATTGCTGCGAGCAGAAGAGCAAGTTCAAGCCTCTTTGATAGCCTCTCAAACCAAGAACCATCAATCTCACTTTAAAGAGTACTCTATTTTTAGTCAAAGACAAGTTATTGAATATTACTACTTTTCCTTCTATTTCCTCATACTAGATGTAGTGAAAAGTGAGACTAGAGCATGACCATTTACAATTATCCCTGCTTAAGAGATAAGAACCTTCTTTTTAATACCGCTAAAGACTGCCAAAATGACTTGGGAAACACAGAAGAGGAATCAAAGATTTCTGAAGTTAAGTGGACTCTCTGACTTCAGTGCACTTGTAATTAGGCCTCAGTTTTGAAGAATCTCTGTGTTTACAGGATTTCTGTCACAGTATGCTTGTTTGTTTTTTGATTCCACATGCTTCAACTGTGCAAGTAGTTTCTTCTGTTTCTACAGACATAACTGTAGAAGCCTTTCTTGTTATCCCTTGCACCTCTTGCCAAGTTCACTTTCATTGGTGACCACCAGGTCCAGCATTGCATCTCTTGTGGTAGGGCTGTCTATTACTTGGGTTGAGAAGCTATTCTTGATGCATTCTAGGAGTCTCCTGAACTGCCTGCAGCTCACCATGCTACTTTTCCAGCAGCTGTCAGGGTGGTTGAACTCCAGCAGCAGGATGAGAGCCTGCAAGCACAGAGCCTCCTGTAGCTAGAGTAAGAAGGTGCATTGTTAGGTCCCCTTGAAATGAGCATGTGTGAAGCGTGGCTGTTCCTGAACAAAACTATAGCTCAGCATCATCATCACAGGGTTAGTAGGTGTAATACTGTCTTAAACAAGATGACTTTCTAACTATAATCAAGCCAAGATTTAGAGAAATCCAGTTAGCCTACTATTTCTTTTGAATGAACTAAGTACATACTGTAGGGAAAAAAATGTGGTTTAGGTGATGGGAATCCTAACAGAGTTTACTTTTCAATATGAGGATGATGAGAGGAAAAAAAGACTCTAAAAATTACTGGGCAAGGCTTGACCTGGACAGACACAGGAATTAGATGTGCCCTAGACACAAAACTGAAGAAAAAAAAAATTAAAACTTATAGATAGATTGAACAATGCCTCAAAACTACTAGCACAATTGGCTGGATCTATGGGAGGAAGTTGCAGCTTAGACCAAAGCCTGAACAAAACTGTAACTCTCATTTTGAGATGCCAGTTAGGTTCTCCCATAGGCTAGTGTCAGAAAACTTTGCGGCTGCCTTTCTTCTGCCTGCTTCCATTACTGTTGTTCTATCACCTTTCAGGAGTACTTAAAGTGAAAGGCATAAAGGAATTTTTTCCATTCATCAAGTCCTTCTTCCACTCCTGTCTTCTATGTTGGTGCTGTTTTACTGATGCAAAACTGTCCATATCAGACATCTTAGTTTGCTTATAAACACAGTGATCACTTTACAAATTGGTTTCTCCTATAGTTCTCCAAGATCATAAACCAGCCATCCTAGCAATGAAACATACTTTTGCTCTCTTCTGACCACTCTTGAGAACTGTTTGAGAACATGGGAACTGTTAAGTCTTTCATTTATCAAGATTGTGTTTCTTTTTACTGCTGAGAGATCATAAATAACTACATGGAAAAAAATTCTTTCCGCTGAAGAAGGAAGGATAGATGAGGTTTTAAAATAAAATAAAACAAGGCATTTGACAATGTTAACACAGATTATATAGTTTGAAATGTTTTCTTTCTTGGTAACAGTTGCTATGTAAGGTAATCTGATTTGATACAATCAACTATAATGAGTGAATATTTCGGGATTATTGCACTACATTAACAAAAGAATAATGCAGAGTCTCTAAACAAATAAGTACAATGAATTTCATGACTCAAATGGAAAGTAATACAATGGTGAGTTCAAATTACAGAAAAGAAAAATGGGAGGAAAAGCAAAGATGTTAGCCACTGATTGCACTTTAGAATGTATTTCAGTAAATTCTACAATGAAGCCATCATCAAATGATAGATACCAAACACAAGAAACAAACTATGATTCTGTCTTCAGGCATTTTTCCATTAAGAAGAAAAAATGATTTGGTGGAAATTCACTTGTCCTTTAGTCACAGATTTCTTCAACACTTCATTGTTCATTACCTGTGGATTTTAGACATTCTCTGCATGCAAGTTCATTAATAGTCTTTCAGTTCTCCAGTAGCTCTTTATTAATGTTCAGCAAATACTGCCTAGATTTTTACAGCTTGCATTCATTCCTCTTTACTAGTCTATCATTTGTGTACAGAACTGATATTTAGCTACATTTGATAAGGAGGCCATGATTCAACTGTGTTTTTTGTAAAAGTCTTTCATTAAAGCCAACTTTTAAAAATCTGTATACATAGTTTGGAAGACCCAAAAGATTCTCAGAATTGGTTCTGAACCTTATTCAAACCCAGTATGACAAAATCGTAGATAAGAAATGTCTCACAAATAAGCTTTCTTACAAAGATGTATGTGTCCTTCTATTTGCTGTAATATTAAAGAGATACTCCTTAAGACTGTTGTGTGATTCTGCAGCTGGTGATCTGGTATTACAGCCATGCAAAGATGTGAAACTAAAATATTGACTAAAGGAAAAAAAAGATAAGCAAAAGCTCTTAAAATTTTTTTAGGCTTGGTTAAGAGTGTTGCTGATGATTCTTGTCAGCTTTCTTTTTTAGCCATGTCATTCACCTTTGTACATTTTCAAGTTATAATCTTTTAATCATTTTACAAATTCTCAATACTTCAAATATTTAGTTTTCTGTAGTAACCTTTTAGAGTATCTTAAGTTTAATTTTTCATCACCGTTGACCATTCACACAGCAATAAGTTATCTACTTGGTTCCTTTCTTTGAAGTAAACAAATAAAGCTGTGGGTCTCACTGACTCTTCAAGCAGTACCTATTACAGTGACTCTCAAATTAGCCCCCTTCATGAACACTTCATGGCTTTCATATTTTAAAATGTTGGTGTAATGGAGATCCTATATTATGGGCATTGTAGTGCTTATACTTCATGGCTTAGATTGTCATTCAGATCTACAAAATCTTCAAAAGTTTCCTATAATTATTTTCTTGGCATTTCTATCTTTCACTTCAGTCCAAATGGTTTATGTTGGCAGGAAATTTGCAGATGTCAGTCCTTTCTTCTGATGTTCTCCTTTTGTATATACTGTACCACATGCTCCAGTCCTCCTGAATCACCCTTTTTAATGGGTTTTATATCTTTATATTTTAGGTATCTTTTCAGACTAAGCCAAATGTAATTTCTATATAATTCATCATGGTTTTGCTTTAAAAACAGAAGAAAAAATGTTCACTTTTTACTTACAGTTCAGCTACTGTGTTGTCTTTATCCCTTCTTGCATCTGAAAAGAAACAATATTTCAAAATGCTTTGGCTCCTTTCCTTTAGGAAACCACCATGTTTTTCATTCTACTTGTTACTTTTTCCTTCATTACACCATTCTGCTTGAACAACACTTACCTGCCATCAATTTCCTTCTGTCTCTTACTTTCTCATTCAGATGCAGCTCCTGTTCAATAGCTCTCAGCTTCTACCTATTACTGGCAGGGAAGCTTAGAGTACAGCTCTGCACCTTCTACCCCACAATCTCAAGGGGAGATGTCTGAACCACATTTTCAAAAGCTTGAATCTCCACTCTTTGTCATTTATACCCACATATACATTAGCTGCCTTCCCTTACCATCTAAATTATCTTATCACTGAGCTGTCTAGGACTCTCTTTAGTGTAATAATTTCATTTCACAGCAAGTACTGCACTTTCCCTGTCAGCTCTTTAATTACAACGTCAGAGAAATTGGTGGAGATTGAGGAGGAAACGACTATTTCTCTTCTGCTTTGAGGGTGGAGGTTGTGTGTATTGGGAGGGGGGAGAGGAAGATAAAGGCAATGAAGAAAAAAAAAAAACAACTGCCTAAAAAAGAAGAGAAAACATTTCTCTTTCCTAACAGCACAATGTCAACAAGAATTATTTGTGCTGTTTCCTGGACTTTGAAACTCTCATACCCAGCAAAGAGTCTATATATCTCTAAAGTGATCTATAGTATCATTGATGAGCCAGGTACTGCCTATAATTTTGTTGGCACTTTTTAACTTGTTCTTGCACACAGGTTGTATGACTTTTCCTCTGAATACTTCAATCCAAATAAAAACATCTCATTGTTCATCTAACTAAACAGATTCCATATTTCTCTTCTGTAGAGGCCTTTACTATTTTGTTTCCCACTATACAGTCTTTTGTTATTGAAGAGATTCTAAAATTGGTTAACTGCATAATAACATAGTGCTATTGTCCAGATCTATGATGAGTTGTAAGTATCTATTGTAACTCCCATCTTGAGTGTAAGTGATGGTGGGATGTCATTTTGCATTGTTGAGGACTAAAGCAGCAGAGCTACAAAGTCAGAAACATCTGACAGCTTAGTTTTCTATATCACTAAGCACTGGATAAGATAATTTGAGAGTCAGATGTTTTGACCTTCCCTGGTACTTGTCTCATAATTGTTCACAGAACATAATGCTGTGCAAGACCCTAATTGAAGGTAAGAGATTTTGTCATTTACATTTGAAAGGGTTTTTTGCACGTATGAACTCTGCAGAAGTAATGACAGAAGGATAGATCTGTGATTACAGCCTGGGCCTTTTGCAATTGTTGTTCCCATGATAGATAAACAAACAAGCAGGCATATGTATGCTTCACCTTGTCCTCTGTAAAACATTGCTTTCTTTTTTTTTCCCCATGAACATAAGAAGTTCTCTTTATTGCCTGTCCATTGATAGTGTTCATCTTTCTTCTCCTTTTTGATGTAGTGAATCATACACATTCTGAAGCAGGACAATATTCTACCAATATATGTCTCAAGAATTGGAAGTTTAGGTATTTGGTGTGTATGTGAGCATATAGATTTCAAACTATTAATTGTTTACTTACCTTCAGACCAGCAACAGTCCCATGCACACTGCTATCAGTGGCTTGACCTTGACTGGATGCCAAGTGCCTACTAAGCCATCCTAACACTACTCCTCCTTAACTGAACAGGGGACATATGACAAAAGGCTCATGGGTTGAGATAAGCACAAGGAGAGCCCTCAGCAACTACCACTACAGGCTAAACAGGCTTGACTTCAGGAAATTAATTTTATTTATTAGCAGTCAAATCAGAGTAGGATAATGAGAAATGCAAATAAAGCTTAAAACACCTTCCTCCCTCCCTTTTTCTTCTTCTTAGGCTCAGTTTCATTCCTGTGTTTTTATACCTCCTCCCACTGAGCAGTACAGAAGGATGGGGAATGGGTTTGTGGTCAGTTCACCACAAGCTGTCTTTGCTAATCCTTCCTCCTCACACTCCTTCCCTGCTCCAGCATGGGATGTCCTCCATGAGAGAGTTCTCCAAGAACCATTCCAACGTGAGTCTCTCTCATGGGCTGAAGTTCTTAAAAAAACCACTCCAGTATGGCTCCTTTCCATGGAGTGTCGTTATTTAGGAATGGATTCTCCAGCATGGGACCTTTGGGGTCACAAGTCCTGCCAGCAAACCTGCTCCAGCATGGGAACATCTCTCCGTGGATCCACAGTCCTGCCAAGCTGTTCATAGCCTCATTTGGGCACATCCACCTGCCCTGGCATGGGACCCTCCCCAGGCTGGACGTGGCTATCTGCTTCATGATTAGCTTCCATGGGCTGCAGAGATACAGCCTGCCTCACCATGGTCTTTGCCACAGAATGCAAGGGAATCTCTACTCCAGCACCTGGAGCACCTCCTCCACCTTGTTCTTCACTGACCTTGATGTCTGCAGAGTTGTTTCTCTCACATATTGTCACTCCTTTCTGTTCTGGCTGCTGTTGTACAGAAGTTTTTTGTGCTTCCTAAATATTTTATCACGAAGGTGCTACCACCACAACCAACAGGCTCAGATTTGGCCAGCAGTGCAACCATCCTGGAGCCTGCTGGCATTGGCTGTTTCAGACATGGGGACAGTTTCTGGCATCTTCTCACAGAAGCCACCCTGCAGTCCCCCCCATTACCAAAACCTTGCCACACAAACCCAATACACACACAGAGCTCATGGCCAAGATTTTCAGAATATGTAGTTTCTATTACAAGTGTATATGCAGCAGTAGCTGTAAGGGCCATGATTAGTTGTCATTATAATATCATGCATTCCTCCACTTTAAATGAGTAACAGTAGGCATGACCAAACTGTTAACTGATTAAAATAAATAAAAATTATTTAAAAAAAAATCATTACTTTATTCTAAATCATATACTAAGGTATATTATTACTAAGATATATGATTTAAGGCATGTAAAGCATATTAATACAGCAACACATCCCAGACATCACAGATCACTGAAAAATAGAAACTTAGAAGACTAGTTCTGAAGTCCATGATAGAACTTCAACAGGCCTTTAGATTCCAAAGATCTGTTGTCATAGAAAGTTTAAAATGATAAATTTCCTATCTATGCATCTCTTCAAGTTGGAGTGATGTGGATGAAGGTTATCCAAAACTTATAAATTCAAAAGCCCACTATCAGCCCAACATTTTATTGCTTGCTTTAAAATCTTGCAGAGCTGTGTGATGTGAACTTTGAACATTTATTAGAATAGCTGCACATTTTAGTATGTGTAAACGTATGGAGAGCTGGGTTTGAATGGCAAATTATTTTAACTTCCTTTACTAGTTATTTAAAGTTTTTTCCAGTTATACTCTTCCTTTATTCCTAGATTCTAATTTCTTGCTGTTCTATAATTTTACTCTAATTACAATTTGCAGTTTTACTTTTAAGGTAACATGAAAGTTTAAAAAAAAAAAGTGAGACACTTTTAAGGTCACAACAATACCACAAAAACTTAACAAGAATCAATTTAATATACTTTAAGGAGAAATTAGATAGGCTAAGAAGTTGAATGAATAAACAACATTTAAAGTAAATAATACTTGAACTTTGTAAGGATGGCTAATAACTTACATGTATAGTCTGAAATATACAAACTCAGAATCAGAGCTGACATGGTTTATTCACATAGTCTACATTCTGATAGACTTAAAAGCATATGCCTCTTAGTGTGTATGGGTGCCTTAATGTATATTAATCCATAAATTTTTGATGATCAAAGGGAGTTGGATTAAGTATTAGGACAACACGAGATATTTTTGAGGCCTGAATTTCTTTCTGTGTCCAAATAAATGCTAAATTTGAGCAAACTATTTAATACCAGGGCTTCATAGGTGAACATTTACCAGCTCTTAGTAAATTAGAAGTTGCAACTTCTCTCAAGAAGTTCAGAAATCACCCTTTTGCTTATTTGCTTATTGTCTTTTGTTTATCGTCCCTTTTTTTGTTTCCCTTTTAGCTACCTAGGTGCCTACAATTTGCACTGGAACAGCTGAAGTCAGAAAATGAGCATTTAAAAATCTAGATATTTCTTAGGAATGGGTCCAGCACAACAATATGTATGTACTTGGGTACAGAGTGTTTTGAGGAACTTTATGCTACCTAGTAAAACTGTGCCATGTTGTCCTAGTTTGAGTTACAATGGAAATAATTTTGTTCAGTGATTTTATTTTCCAGCTAAAGCTCCTCTAAGCCACTGCTAAACATTGAGGTGTGAAGTAAAATGCCACACCTGCAGAAAGGAGGAGACAGTTCAGGTGACCCTAAACTGACCAACAAGGTATTCCATTCCATACACATCATATCCAGTATAAAACTGAGAATCAGTTCCTGAAACTCCCACACAAAACTTGTGCCTTGGGGTCTTTTACATTAAGCCTAAAACCAAGCAACGCAGGTGCATGATTAAGCTATTTAGCACTGAATTAACAGCAAATACAAAAACGAGAGGTTTAGGCCTTTACTCTTCAGCTTGAGCACCTGAACAATGTGGAGTGATGGGCTGGTAACTCTCTTTGTGAAGATCAGAAGCCCAGCTCTGTTGCTGCAGGACTCTTGATTTTTCCTTTGATCTCAATCAAAGAGTTCCTGAATCCAGATCCAGGATTCAGCCTCTGAGCCTTATTCCCATCTGTTGCTGAATCCTTCTGCTACAGTAGTAGTGGTGATGGTGAGGTAGTTTCTATTATGGGAGATTTGGGTGTGGTATTGTTTTTGTATATATTTTTATATATATATATATATTTCTTTTTATTGTTATTACTTTAATTAAGGTAGTTTAAATTTTCATTTCCAATCCACATATCCCTCTTGGGGTGAGGGGAAAGGGGCGTAACAGAGAGTATCTGTCACTGGCTTAGTGGTTGGCCCAGACCTAACCCTTGACATGTCATAAAAAAGAAGTCAGAGAGAGCAGTATTACAAGTCAAGCTCTGATATTAACAAATTAATGCATTTATTTCCATTTATTTCTATGCAGGCTTTTACTACATTGTAGCTGATATTTTATGCAGAGTTAAGCTGGAACTGGGTTTTTTTTGAGAAAATGAAGCATACATTATTTTTTCATCCATGTTTCTTCAAAAGTTTTATATAAACAAAGAACAACAGTTTAATATAGTAACAGCCTAATACCAGATTGTGCCTGGGGATCTGCGGTAAATGCCTATTAAACCTGTAGATCTTGATACCAAGCCAATGGAAAGACTGCTGCAGACCTGAAAGCAATTAAGACTGTTTCTGTTTTCCTTAAAATTAGAGAGCAGGGTAATATTTCTTTCAGGATGCCCTTAAATTTGTATGCTACTCAAAGGCACAAAGTAGGGAAACAGTACAAGCTCAAATAGCACTTTGTACATTAAGAGCAGGGGGTGAGAAATAAGCTGGGCTATTCAGATACTCTGCACTCTTAAGGAGCAAAAGCGTTGTTTTACACCACTCACTTACTGACAAAGTAGGTTTTTGTACACCTAATTACATATTGACTAAGTATGTTGAGTATAGAGTATATTGGTATATGTCGACCTGGTATCTTGAGGTTTAACCAGTTGGAAGTCATCAGTTTGCTCTTACAATGAAGACAGCTAGCTGGAAGCATACTGGATGGTACTGGCAAGGGTGCAGCCAGCATGCAGTGGGGAGTCATCACTCCACCCCATATGGCACTTGTGAGAGAGCACCTGTAGTCTTTTGTCCAGTTCTGGGCTCCCCAGTACCATCAGAACCATGCAATACTGCACTCTCAAGTGGGTGGGGACACTGAAGCACCATGTGCAAGGAGAATCTGGGAGAACTTCAACTTCCTAACACAGCATGTATTAAAGCAGAACCAGTCTCTCCTCAGAGATGTGCAGTGACAGGCCGTGAGGCAGCAGTCACAAGATGTAAGATGGGAATTCTGACTAAATGTAAGGACATATTTTTTCTCTGTGAGGGTAATCAGACTTCAGGAAAGATTGTCCATAGAGGTTGTGGAGGCTCTGGAGATATTCAAAGCTTGACTAGGCTTGGCCTTTTTCAGGCCAGAAGCAACCTGATCAATGTAGGTCTTGCTCTGAGTTGGAGGTTGGATTAAGTGGCCTCTTTAGAGGATACTTTTTAGTTATTCTATGACTGTGATGATATCAGCAGTGTAGGGGCTGAATCTGAGAGAAGGAAGAGGTATTTCCTGATCTTACTAAGCTCTTTGTTTCAAGAGAGGAGAAAATAGAAAATTAAACTTGGTCAAACATTTATCCATTGTCTCAATAGCATGATAGGAATTCCATCAGCTGTGTCTCTTCATCCATAAAAGATCTACTATTTCTTATTTTACAGACCCATGTCCCATTTTAATGGGGATAGATCCTTTAGACACGTCAGCCATGTACTAATGCTAAAAAATATGAAAGGAAAATACATTTTTGATGGTTTAAGAAAATTATTTTGAGCTCTAGAACCATTATTCAAATCTAGAGACTTGCTATAAAGATGTGTCTAAACTACGATACTGCCTAAAGGGAGTCACACTGGATAGTGTTTTAAATCTCTTCCTTCCCTGCATCTTCTATAATTTTTCTAGAAACTAAAATGTTGTGACACCTCTGGTCTGATGCCTGAAGGATTTTCTGTTGGAAAGCCAGAGAGTCTTACCCTTTCTAGATCTAGGAAGTTTCTATCTCTGTGTGATTTTAAATACCATACTGTGTTATGCCCTTCATAATATTTTTCTCTAGTATTGCATAGGTAAGGGAGTATGGGTACTGAGTTTCATTTTGCAAAGAAATCCTGTCAAATATGCATGTTATTTAAAATCCTGAAAACCATCCTGCTGGTCAAAGACCAAGATTAAATTGCATAGAAAAAGGTTTCTCTGGTCAACCTCAGTAAAATGCTTGGGGAAGAGAGAAAGAAATATTAATAGGCCAGTTACTGTTTTCATTACAATTCATGTTATTGATTCCAATACCTTTTTTTTTTAGCATAATAACAAGCAACACAAGCTAAATGAAGAAAATCTTTGAAAACAAAAGGCACAGCTAATGCATAGATAAGTAAATATATACCACAAGATTTATTTTTTTTCCTATCCATGCTCATTACATTCATAACACATCTAGTTGATTTATAATTCAATCTTAAAGGACTTTATGTGGTCTCTTCTCATTTTGCTCAGTTTTGGGAGTCTCATCCTGGAATATGACTATAAATGACAGCAGCAGGAAAATTGGGTGCACTTGGGATGACTGCTAACATTTATATATAAAGGAATATATGCTGTGTGAGTGTGTGTGTTTAATTAAAAACTTAATGTCACTCTAAGCATGAATGCCTGATAGGTGCTAGTTTTTTGTTAAAAAAAGAAGTTATTTAACAACAACAAAAAAGCTAAACGGGAATGTCAAAATACTGTTGGAAAAATATTATATTAATATATATTATATTATTATATTGTATTCCATATATCGCATACATTCTACAAAGATGACATCCTAGAATGTTTTATAAGGTTTTTAAAATGTTGAAAGAAAGGCAAGACTAACAGTCTTAACCTGTAAATCTCAATATTGTAATTGTTAATACTAATCCAAATTATGCAGGGCACAAAGGATGCATAAAACTGCTTAAAATTATATAAAGTAGCTGCTTTCCTCCTCATCTTAAATTCAAAATTTAAAAGCCTGATCAGATTAGAATCTAGTTTCTGGAATCTCCTCTGTCTCACTGTATTAAGTTTCTTTCTCAAACCCAGCAAGGACAACTGGTATGGGACATTAAAATGATAAAGCCATACAGCCATAATGTCCAAAAAAGTTCCCACTGGCCCAGATCTGTACCTAGTGGGGCACCAAGGAGATGTGAGGCTCTGTGGCAGATTGATTATCTTTTCAAATAAAACTGATCAAATCTGTTGAGGATTTAGACTGTTAGAAAACATGTTCCAGTTAGGAAATTGATATTCACAGAGGAGCTGAAGCAAAGTCCATATAGGTGAGCAGTGCAGTAATACAGTAAGTTGAGCTGCATAGACACTCTCTCCATCTGTGAATTATAAGACACCAATTTAACAGACGTGCACAATATTTGCAGACAGCATGGATGTGACAAGCTGATTAATACTTAAATGCTACAGGTCGTGAACAAATGGCTATAATCCTCCTTCTTTGACTCAATAAGGAGTGTGGTTTCATATGACAGTGGACGTTCACTGGACAAGCTTGGAAACTGCAGGAACTAAATGATTGACCTGGGAATCTGCTTTCCAACCCTACATTATTGCTGTTAGAGTTACACATTTGCTTTTAATATGATCTTTTGTTGAATTATTTTTCTGTGCTACTCAAGTAATTACTCTTATGAACACGGTATAAGAATATTTTCCAGCAGCAAAAATTAAAACATGGTATTTATCTGTCAAATGCCATTATTTCTTTTCCTTCTATCTCTACAGAGAAGAAATCAGATGTGAAAATACATTGTTCCAAAATATGGGGGGAAAGAAGCGGAGGAGCATGAAAGGTCAAAGCATCACTCTCTTCAGAGTGGCAATAGATGGAACGGTAGTTTGAGATCTTGAAGAAACCATTTCCATAATCCCTTGTGAGATCACAACAAATTATCTTTGGGTACATGTGGTGGACAATCTCATTGCAATGAGGGACCTGGTGAGGCATCCCCCAGTCTTCTACTGCTTCTCTTTTAGGTGGTCTTACAACCTCTGAAGCCAAACCATAAAGCAAGCCACAAGACTTTGAAAGTGATACTGCGAGAGTCAGTACAATAAGCAAGAGAATAAAGCAGTTGTTTGTATGGTGATCAATTCTAACGAGGGTCATAACATTCTACAACGGCTTTAATTAACTATCAGGTGAATGATAATGATGTGGAATGGATGAATACTTTACATCAGGTTATATGCTCAAGCTAAGGACTGTAAAATTCAGTTATTTTTGTAAAAATAAAATACAGGACATACTGGCCTCAAGTTTTTGTAAAATTAGCAGTTTCTGTTAAACTTGTCTTTTTTAATATAAAAAAAACCTGGTTTGAAAGACTTAACAAAATAAATTTACATTATTTTTCACATATATTAAACCCAGAAGGAACTATTTTTATTACAGTCCAAATTCTTTTTTAGTACAAGAATCTGATTCTTGCTCAAAAAAATCTTATAGGCCTTATGTTCTATTTTGATATATAGCATGTTTTCAAAACAAACTCATGTCCTGGACAGATGACTGAAGGTGATGGAGAACCCAATGCTTTTCATCTAAATTTAGTCCAAAGGGCAGTATGTTTAATTGTTAATAAATAAAAATAATTTTAAAAAGTAAATTAAGAGAAAGGAAGGAAAGAAAAGAAAAGGAACCTCACCTAAGAACTTATTCACAGTTGCTTTTCTTCAGCTTCTGTCTCAAGGTAGCTGGAAATTTTCCAGTGGAGTACTTTTATTTTTTTTTCCTTGATTCTAAATGGCAGCTTGTCAAAGCCAGAACATTTATCAGAGGCCTACTGCTTTTCTTAGGAGGAGCTTTCAAATGCAGATGGGGACATCTTAGAATAACCAAAACACTGACAATTCAGAAATTTGCACTGAGTAACAGGGACATCATTTTAAGCTCTTCAAGACTTGCAACTGGGATATATACACAATAGTATGCCACATTGCACACAGATGCATGAGACATACTGACATATATTCATACCTTTTTCAAAGCAACATGAGAAAGTATTTTTTTAATCCAAACAAAAAAGAAAATAAAATATAATAATAATGACGTTTGCTAAAATTACCCTTGCACTACTTCTGACCATTGCTTTTGTACACACCTTCTTGCCAAGGTTTGCCATTATATCTTATTTTAAAGGGTCTTTAAATAAACGACTCCTTAACTGAACAGGAAGCTGTACAATGAACACCAAGCAACTCTAAGGTTATTTTGTGGCTATTCTGGCCCAATTTGACTGAGGATGGGGAAAGTACTAGTTTAGAGTTAGCTTCTTTCCTCCATCATTCCATTTGCCCCAAAGACAGAATTTCATGCACCAAGAAAATGTATGCTATACAGGCAGAGAATGTGACAGAAGCAGACAATGGAAACTGTGGTTGTCTTAAGGCTCTGCTTGTCCCATCCCCCAAGGTGAATGACTGAGGTTTAGACAACTGTGCTAACAAACAGCCAACTTCCACTTACAATAACTATTCAATATCATTCTGAAGAATTACATTACTCAGAGTGGCATCTGTGAGTAAACTTGCTGTGGGAGTTACCGCTACCTGTGAAATAGCCAAGCTGTGAGCTGCAGAGAGCCCCACCATACTCTGCTCTACCATCCGGATAAAAGCTCTGCTCTGGGTGAATACGTCATTTTCTTCACGTAGTGCTGAATTGATTTTGTCTCTTGTGGACTGAAATGAGAAGATGGCACGACATGCTCCTCTGACGTGTATGCATCACTAACTTCCTGGAATAACAAGTATGCTACATGTCTGCACAGGGGCAATGGATGGTTCTTAAAATGCACATACATATTTTATAGCCTCATTATAGCAGGCTGGCTTTATATTTCTCTTTTAAAGTCTTGTATTTTAGTAAGGTATTTTCCCATTGTGACAGTCAATCTAACAAAATTATGATAATGGATTTATCAACATATCATTTGTTGCCCTCTGGGTGAAATTCACATGCTCTCTAATGAACTGATGAGATCTGAATGAATCATGTATTTCTTATATGTGAAAGAATCAGGTATTTTCCAATGGCATAAGTACAGTTATAACTGTTATATGAGATTTTATCTGAAATGTGGGAAGAGTTTAGGTAGAGAAAGAAAATAACTTCACCTATCATTGCATTTTAAAATGTATAATTGCAGGTATAAGAAAATCAGACTTACTGAACTCTAGGAATCTGAAGAGTGGAGTTTATGAATTCAAGCACATGGTTGGAAAGGCTTTCCTGTAAAATTTGTATCTGAATAAGCTGTCATAATTTTGACACTGCCTTGGGTACCTTAAATCATGTGCTAATGGCAGATCTCACAAGAATTAGCTCGTTGTTGGGAAATTTACCTTCTAAATCATATTTTCCAAAATGCAGCACAGCAGCAATGCCTCTCTTTTGGTGAGGGCCCAAGTCATCAGGCACAGAGAGTCACTGTACTTGCAGTTTTATTTCAAAGGTGAGATCCTATAACAAGGAAGAAGTAGTTGCTCTGCACTGCAGTTGAGTGTGATGGAATTAAAACATCAGGTGAGCCAAAGTAGAGAGTTTCATCCACAATCTGAGAGCTAGCAGTTTTCCTAAACAAAGTGAAAAGTGAATGAAAACAAGCCTGTTATGAGGGAAGCCTATCACAATATTGGCTCGCTAATGAATGTAGTAAATATTTGTGTATTGACAGCACAAAATTGAAAACTGTGAGTCAGGCCTCAAAAATCATTGCATCCATAGATCATAAATTTTAATAATCAAGATTATTATGAAATGGCCTGTCTTCTAATTTCTCAGGGGACTTCCTTTTCATAATTTCTAATACAGCATATATGTAAATCATGCCAGTTCTTACTCATATATATCTTGTACATTTTATAGAGTACATTGGGTCTCTCTGCTGAAGGATTTCTTTCTTTGACGATCAAACTAAAATATCTGACTCATGTTTTTTTCTGTTAAAAACTTTACACAGACACATTATACCAAAACCTTTTAGCATAGTAAGAAATTATAAAACACAAGTGTTCCATTTTGAGTTTGTTGCCCTAATACCAGCAAAAAGACTATAAATGGTTACGTGTGTTTTTGTTGTGCTCTCAGCAGCAGGAAAAGTGAAGCCTGATTTCCAATATATCTCTGTTCTTTTTCTCCTAAAATACATGTTTACCTATTACAAGTAAGTGCATCTTGTCACCCTATCACCTACAAAACTTTCAGAGACCAATGAACAGCTCTATTGGTCTGGAACAATGTGCATGTTAACTGGTTGGCCACTAAAGAGATGCAGACTAGTTTGAGCATGTCTCCTTTGCCCAGCTGAGGATAAATATCCTGTACAACAGTTGAGTAACCACATCATCTGGTATGCTTCCTAAGTAAAACTTGTGGCAAAGTGACTGAAATATTGTTCTGCTATATTAGTGGATGGATGTCTCTGTTTTAATTCAGATAACTTCATCCAAGCTGCATGTTTCCTAACTGACAAACAGTGATGAGAAAAGAGGAATGAAAACTAATGTCTAGGTTGGTGATTTACAGCACCTCTTCTAATTTGTAAGGCAGTGAAAATGATGTTGACCTCTAATAGGCTTTCTAAGTATAGATTTTCCAAGTATAGCTCCAGATCTTTCATCACAAGGCAGGCCAGAAGAAATCAGGGAAACGTAACCAAGGGAAATGCTGATACGAAAAAAACGGAACAGAAATTTTAAACCCTTTGTCCATGTCAGATCTTCTTTAATCACAAGCAACTAACTGAGACTAACTGCACTCATTTTTAACCACAAGGTGAGTAATGAAATGGAACAACTACCCAATACACTTATAGTGGTGTAGTTTCATTGTAAGGGCAAAAAGATAAAAACAGTATTTCTGTCTTAAAACTGTTACTCTGTGTTTCTCTGGCACTGATAGCTTTACTTGCAGTTGTTCCTACCTGCAGGTATCATGAAATGCTTAATTTGTTAGGACTCTAAAGCTTGCCCTTTTTAGTAGGTGGACCATCTGAATTTTACAGTATATTAGGACTTCGAATTTTAGATTTAAGGACTTGTTTCTCCATATTAAGTTCATTATTATTGTAGTGCATGTATTCCTTAAACATTATTTGTATTATATTGCTCCTTGTTCAAGGTTGTAGCAAATTTCTTTCAAGCTAACTGAATTTTGAATAGATTTGTTTCTTTGGATAGGTTCTTTAACCTTCCCTTCTCTACTTAAAGGTCCACAGAATTACAGTATCACAGTATGTCAGGGGTTGGAAGTGCCCTAGAAAGATCATCTAGTCCAAACCCCTGCCAGAGCAGGATCACCTAGACGAGGTCACACAGGAATGCATCCAGGCAGCTCTTGAATGTCTCCAGAGAAGGAGACTCCACAGCCTCCTGGGCAGCCTGTTCCAGTGCTCCATCACCCTTACTGTAAAAAAGTTTTTCCTCAGACTTCTTTCTCACAATTCTCCAAAATTCTGTCAGGTTTTCATTTCTGTACTTCAGGCATCTGTCCATAATGGTCAAAAATGCCCTTTATGAAAAAGTTGATAGCAGGGCTAATTACTAGAGTCAAGATAGCTGCGTAGCTGCAGGTAGCCACACAGGGGCTTAAGGACATCTGAAATGATAAATCACAGCTATTGCCCAGAAGTTGCCATTCTAACTGCATTAGAAGAGCAGAGAAGCACATACTGCCTGCTAGAGGTGAGTAGACAGACATAAGGCAGGTTTTATAATGTGTCCTCTGTAAATGACTGTTATCTGACATTCCCTTACACTTGCTTTAAAAAAGAATAACACAGAGCCCTTTTTGAGAAGTTACTTCTCA
The DNA here is from genome assembly GCA_013396975.1 of Bucco capensis. NCBI lineage: Eukaryota > Metazoa > Chordata > Aves > Piciformes > Bucconidae > Bucco > Bucco capensis. The sequence continues at coordinate 134,632 of VWZO01008832.1, read as the reverse complement.
TTGCTGTTCTAACATCTCAAAGCTTAAACAGGGTCCCTCAGTGTAGCTGTCTAGGGTGTATTTTGCCTCTGGATATGTATATCTGATTCAGACTCGGGTCAGCATTTTTTGAGTCTTAAAAGTAGATGGTGAGGAAATGTTTTATGTACCCTCAAATGAACCATCTCATAAAAAATAAACTAACAAAATCATCATCCAGGAACATTAAAATCTGCTCTTGAGAAGTACTGGGACAAGCAGAGTCCAGCTTGCCAGCAAGTAATTTTTCAGGAAAGCTTTCTTATTCATTTCGTATCAGCATAGAACTATCAGATAAGTATTTTCATTCCTGGTACTAAAATGTATCGCATAGAATATACGGTTTTGTATTTTGATAAATAGGTAGAACACACTATGCCATGCTGCTCAGTGTTAAACACCCCAAGCATTAAAAATTAGACTAAAATCCAAAATCCTTATTCACTCCTCAGGAAAAAAAACCAAACCAAAACAAAACAAAAGCTCACAAGTCCTAGATTTTTTTTTTCCCTAGGAAATCCATCCAGGGCAGGCATAACTTTTGCTTTAAAACCATATTTGTGGTAATAAAAAAAGGGTTTTACTTAAAAGTAAATTGGAAACACAAATCATTAGTCACTTTTCTTATGCCTAGCTCTCACACACAGATAAGGCTATATGTGCATAGATTAATATATTCTAAGATTTTTAACTTTAACTTAGTGTTCTGTATAAGTCAAGAGTTGTATACAGGAGGGAGATATTCTTATCTCTTTGGTTCCTCATATATTGCAAGGTGTTTCTCATATATCCAAATCAAAGTCTTTTATTAAATGAAGTATTTTTTTTAAATGTGGTGTTTCCATACCTAGGGAAGTTTATTTGTTTAAATAGCTTGCATATACAGATGAATGATTTGAAAGGAAATAGGAATGCTTACATGATCACTGCTGAGTGATTTCTGTGGGGACTGCTTAGTGTTGATAAATAACTAAGGAATTTGTCTACCTGCATTTTGCATAAATACCAGTCATAGAACTTGGGGTTGGATTGAGGCAGGCCTGAATGACAATATATTTCTCATTTATGCACAAGCTTTGAAGAGGAAGAATAGGGAAACACAGAGTTTATCTCAGAGTAGCATATGGTTTTTGAATGTGGGTGTCCTCCAGCAGAGTATTCTCCAATTGCATCCTGTGAGACTTTGCAAAATCCAAATAAAACCCAGACAATCTGAGGCCTTTAGTAGGTTAGCAAAGTAATATGTATATATTCCATGCCTGAAATATTACATTTCAAAGAGTCCTTTACATTAAGTCTGATATCGGATTTGACAAATGCATAGTGTCTTGAAAACAAGACTCATTTCAGATGTGAAAGGAAGCTAGACAGAAAATATACTAAGAGCCTTTTTTAAGTACTACAGTTATTGAGGCAATTAACAAATTATATTGAAGTATCTGAAATTCCCAGATGTCTCCACAGAGCTGTAACAGTAACAAGAATTGAATATTATAGAGATGGAACAGGTATTTTGACAGACTGTTTCTCCTTGTATTTAAATAAAAATAGGTTTTTTTCATATTAGAAGAATCTGAATTAGCTCACCCAAAAAAGCACAAAGTGTAGCCCTGTTATCCTCCCAGTACACTGAGCCCACTCTGGCTGAGCTCTGCCTCCAAAGCAGTTAGAAGCATGAATATAATGTTCACAAACAGGCCCCAGTGAGCTGATAAAGCACAGCATGATATTATTTCAGATTACGAGGGCCTAGAGAATTTCTTTAGTACTCAAGTTTTCCCTAATTAGTCAATTTAAAATAGTCTGAGATTGGTATGCATAATAGCTATCACAACATCTTCATAACACTAATCTCTTTGCTTTTTAAGATCCTTGGTAAGATATACATACAGACTTATCTCTTCTGTCTTTGAAAATGCTGTAAAACAGGGATAATTTGAGGTCACTCTTGGTTTAACATAAATACAAATGAAAACAGAACCAAGACCAAAGGTCTGACAAGTATTGTCTACCAGACTGAAAAGATGCAAAATACAACATCACACAAACTGGATACTGCTGGTTCTGAGACGTTTCAGGGAGCTGGGCTAGAATTCCTTCTTTTATAATTTCCCATATGAAAAGGATTTTAAATTCTAAATTCCCCAAGATTCATCTTTTGTAGGAAAACTCCAGCATTTGCAAACCTACAGAACACCAGCTATCAGTGATGGTTTGAAACTAATACTCTTGCTTCTATATAAAACTGCATAAATTGCAAAAGTAGAAAATGATAACTTTTTTGTCAGCTTAGATTTTACTTTGGTTACATTTATATATCGTAAAATCCCAATAAAAATTGAATAAGTAAAAGCTATCTTCTGTGTTAAATAGGGATGACACATAATAGCAGAGAATGTGTTACAGGAAAACTAAATACTGCAAGAAATGGTAGTGATCTTCTGTCAGAAGGCATCTTCCCTATTGAGACAACCACTACTTGCTGCCCTACTCGATATGGAGTACGATGAGCTTCGTTTTATTGACTTCAGTAGAACTTAAGGAAGCTCTGAAAAAATTAGGATATTTTTGGGGAGGACTCCTGAAAAATAACTACTAAAGAATTTCATATATTAATTTATTGCATACATCTTAAAAAATACTACTTTGGATTAAAAACTTCAAATTGGAATGAAGCCTTCAGAACCATTTTTTTTAAATGAAATGCTACAGTGTGATTGATAGAGACAGTAGTACTCAGATATGATAACAATATAGAGAATAAAATGATGCTTAGCTGCTTTTTCTTGACTTTCTACAAATGTTTTATTTTTATTATTTATCCCAACTTCAGTAAGACAACAGCTTTACAAAATGTGCATATGATTAAATATTTACTGAGATTGAGGAATTTACTTATGTATCTTTTAAGAATAAGTAGCAATGCTCTTCTTACCCTATATTTTGATATCTCTAATACAGAGATAAGCCCTGAACCTGATAAAACTGAAGACACTTCACTTGCTCTGTTCTCTACTTAACACTGTTAACATACCTGGGACTTTTCTATACTCCTGTCTCTCCTGAAACTCAAACAAACATCAAAGATGAAACAAGAAACCTGAATAAAAGAGGTTATACGTCTTACACCTTTTATGTAATGAAATTTGTTTTCAGGTTTGTAAATTTTAAAAATACTGGGTCCTTTAGACACAGCCAAAAAAACTCCTAAGGAAATGAGAAATCACCTGTCTATGTAATGTAATTTATGACATTAGAATAGTTCAACTTAAAAGCAACTCTTGATATGATTGGCAGACTAATTATACATATATATATTTATTATATTATTTCATGTAATAAACACTTTCCTCCTTTCTCATTCTGCAGGTATATATCACTATAAGTTTGATTCTAGATACATTCTCCACTCTTATCTGATAAAGAATTCACATCATCTCAGTGGAAGATTGGTGAGGGAAGAAATTATAACTTTCTTAGAACATTCCATCAATGATTAAACATGTCAGCTAAAATACTTAATTATGAATAGACTACTATTTTAATTTTATTTGCTTACCTTCAGCTATTTAAACAAAAAAAAGCTTTTTTTCTTTATTAACATTACTCCCTAGACACTGTGAATTGTAGAAATTTGTATTATCTCTAGTTTGTATCCATTTTAGTTTTTTTGGACAAAAGCCATTCTAAAATAAAGAAATAAATTCTGTTCTGATCTGAAACCACAAAAATGCTGTTATTCCAATTGGCTTATTCAATATCAAGAATCAAAAAGGCAATAGAATGTAACTGGTAACAGCTAGTTAACAAGTACAACTCTGCTGAATTATTATGTTTAGAGCTTTCTTATTGTATTACTTAACCTTTCAGTGAACTAGAAAGTGAATGTGGTCATTCTAAACTGGTTAAACCGGATAATATGTTTTATACAGATGTGTCTAGCATAGTTTTCCAACAGAGGAATTGGACAAAAATCTTAACAATTATAGAAATGTAGTTTTAAATTAGAGTACTACCTTTAAATCTGTTCTTTCTGCCCTTTGTTTCTCAATTTTAGGTTATATTTATCCTTTATTCTTTTATCAGCTTTTATTTAAATGTTTGCTTTTTTCACTCTGAAGTCTTATTGTGGTATTAAAAAAAGTATTTTGCTCCGAATCGGAGAAGTGTTTTAATCTTATCTGCAATGATTCATTCTGAACTTTTTTTTGTCCATAAATCCCTGACTGTTAACTAAGGATTATCTCCTTTTTCTGTTAACATCAGCCAGAAAATGCCTTTGATTTCCACATGACAATACCCAGCACTTGAGCTATGTCTACCTGCTCCCTTAGAAGTTGTCCCTGTGAAGTGTCCTGTGCTGAACTACCTCAGCTGCATCCCCACTTCAAAAAACTTGGAACACCACCGAAGCCCTTCAGCTGCATTTGTCGTTCAGCAAAAATGAGCTTTCTTTGCAGAGACAGCTAGCCCATAAATTTCACATACATTTTCACCTGATATGGCCTTTAACACAGGCACCATGGGGGGCTTGTCTGCACCACGCACAACTCACGACCCTGCACAAGGACCAGAGAGGAGAGGCCATTTTGCAAGGTGCAACTGGGTAAAATTATGCGTACACTCATTTAAATTACTACTACTGAAAAATGTTAATTAAGATGAATTATCGTCCTCAAACATTCCTTCACCTGATCCTTTAGCTCTGTCAATCCAGTAGTGTGTTCCCAATCTACAGGTACTCTGTCTGGTGGTAAACTCCACAGCAGTCTGAATGGCATCTCTGTTGTGATGTGTTGTCAATGGGTGGACTGTAGGGGTGGCATCTGTGAGGAGAGACCAGGGGCTGGCCAAGGTGGACACAGTCGGTTCCAGTCAGCTCTGCAATGGACCCACTACAGGCAAAATATTTAAGAAATGGCAAAAAACAAACTGAGAGAGGAGGAGGAGGGAAGAAAGCATGAGAAACAGCAGCACAAACCCCCATAATGAGAGGAGGGAAGAAGATGCTCCAGGTGCTGGAGCAGATATTTCCCTGAAACCCATGGAAAGCCCACACTAAAGCAGGTTAAAAGTGTGAGGAAGAAGGAGCTGCAGAGAGGACATTATGTGTAGTGACCATAGCTCCCCACTGTCACTGTATCACTTGGGGCTGAGTAGAGAAACTTGGAGTGAAGCTGAGTCTGGGAGAAAAGGGAGGAAAGTTCTTGTTTTAATGTTTATCTTCATTTCTCACTACCCAAGTCTATTTTAAGTGGCAATAGATTGAATTAATTTTCCTGAAGCCAAATCTCTTTTGCCTACAATAGTAACTAGTAAGCAATCTGCCTGCCTTTATCTCAACTCATGAGCTTTCTCAACCTATTTTCCGTCCATTCAAAAGAGTGAGTGAGTGGCTGGGTAGGAATCCACCTGTTTGCCAAGGCTAAGCCACCACACAGTCCCAAGTTTAAAGTAGCTGTCCGCACTAGTTGGGAGCCTGGAATTGAGGCAGTCCACATTCGTGGGAGAGTTTTGTTTGCTTTTGGTTTTTTTTTTTATTAGACTTCTGATGACTTTTTGAGAAGGATTCTAATAACATCAGCAGATGAAGTTGATTGACAATCNGTCACTAGCTGCCATGGAGAAGAGCCCAACCCCGACCTGACTACAACTTCCTTTCAGGTAGTTGTAGAGGGTGATAAGGTCTCCCCTGAGTCTCCTCCTCTCCAGGCTAAACAGTCCCAGCTCCCTCAGCCTTTCCTCATATGGCTTCCCCTCCAGCCCCTTCACCATTCATCATTCATCAGCCCCATCTTCATTCATTCCAGACTCATTATATCTATGGGGGCAATGCTAGTGACTGCAGGTGAGTATAGGAGTTTGCCCAAGATTCAGGATGCTTCTAGGTTTATTCTGTAAGCACCAGCATAGGTACCTTGGGGTGGACCAAGGAGACATGGAGAGATGCTAATCCAAGAAAGACATCTAGTAATTGTAGAGACCAAAAGCAAATCAGCTCCCACAATATTCTCTGACATTTTCAGAAAGCTGGCTGAATCAAAGTTTTCTTTATTTATTTTTAGTTTCCAAGAGCAAACTCACAATATTTTTGGCTCTCCCATATTAAGGACTATCTGACCATGATGACTGGACAAATGTTTTATGGTAAAGGACTTTCAGGGGAGATAATTACCGGCTTGTGGTCAGCAATATTCAATGAGCATTTTTGCCAATAGCTTAAATTGTTCAGGGCAATAGGATGGGAGAAAGAAATAAGTGAGAAGAGCTCAGCTGTGGACAGATTAAACCTGGAACTAACCTCAGCAAGCTCCTGAGGGATTAAACTAGTACTTTATGTAATGCTGTTTCTGAGGGATTTTTTGACTCCTTCAGCTTGAAGATGTGTTACTGAGATAGTGTAAAACTTTGAAAGATGTCTAAGTTGAAACATGACCTAGCTCACCATAAGAATGACACAGTGACAAATTCATTTGTGAAGCTTCTTCTAGAGGTGCTTTCCCTCCTAGCTGGCTCATCTCTGAAGGTATGACAGAGAGAGCCTGTGACAGAGCTAAACTTCCAGGTAGTCTTACTTGCTGCTTGGGGATATTATTAATGAACCAATCCAGAGGTTAATAAAGGTTGGGTTTGTTATACAAGTGTGACTATGAGTAGATAGAGGCATTCTCAATGTAAAGACTATAAAACCTCACCAAATTGCAGCTTGGCTAGCTTCACAGAAACTTTCCAACAGCTCAGACTTAGTCCCTGAGAATTTCACTTTTTTAGTATCAAGAATGAAATATGTGTGGACTGATAAAAATGACTGAAATTAGGCTGAACCTGCAGAGAAAGCAGGAACCAGAGAGAAATATGACTCAGAAACTTGTTGAGCCAGAAAGAGTTAAGGTCCTGGACAACCTGCTTTAGATGACTGCTTGAACAAGGTGGTTGAACAGGATGACCTCCAGAGATGTTTCCAACCTCAACTGATCAGTAATTCAGTGATTCTGTGAGACAAGTGTTTTATCTAACCTACAAAAACTATCTTACCAAGTTATTATGATTAAGATTGCTTTGAACTATGTTTCTAATCTAAATTGTAGGCTAGGCCAGTTGGAAACTGGGAAGCTCTCTAAATTGCTTGGGAATATGAATATGGAATATGACCAACATATTGCTTCTTTCCAGGTCATCCAGTTTCAAACTGGAAGAAAAAGTTTGAAGACATAAAACCTTGTAGAACAGACTGAAATGTCATGGCAGCAGAGGGACCAACTAAATCAATGTGCTTTTCTTTTTTTTTGGTCTTCTTCCTTATTAGTGTTCCTATATGCTTTTGCATGATTGATAAGGTAAAGGCAGGGGACAAGCTGGGGTAGGTAACGACTGTTACCATTTACGGAAGAGGTTAAGGTTAAAGACAACAAAAGCTGGTAGTAATATTGAACAGAAAGACATAATGTAAATTATGGGTGTCATCTTCGGTTCACATCCAAGTACTTGCTGAGTATGTTTTGGTCACCTGACAACTCTGCTGGAGGTTTCTGTGATTTTGGATCATGGTCCCAACAGCTGAGCATGCTATCAGGCATAGGATAAGAGGAGTACAGATGCTGAGGCTGTGTTTATACTTCTAGGTGATTCTCCACTTGTCACTGCAGTGGTAAATAGAGCTCTGTCTACTGATGTAGCCCCTTGACTGTGTAGCATTCCTTTGAGGTGTGGTGGTAAGGTGTCCCCACCTTGGGGTGGGGGGATAAGGGGGGATTTCAGCCAAGGATTAGTGTATTGATGGTATTACATAGTTTCTGAACGGGTTCTCTGGGTATGGAGGTAAGCTGGTGACAGGATATAGGGGTGCAGGCTGTATTGGCAGCCTGTGAAATAAGTGGTGTCAGATTCCAGGCATCTCAAACAGAAGACACTGTGATATAGTGTTTGTGTTACTCATGCCACCAAGGGCTCATCAAGGATTGTGTTCATTCAGAGTTTCTTTCCTTGCCAAATAAAATCAGCCAGGGCTCTTTCCTGATGCCCTGGAAAATGATACTATTGTACATGAGCCCATGACAATATAGACTGGGCAACAATGGAAAACTGGTGCCAAGAGTGATCTTAGAGCACCTCCCTTGCTGTCCAGGCTAGATTCTCCTAAAAATAGGTGGAGCACTTCCAAGTATTTCAAATGCTAAGCATCACACCCTAATCTAGCTTTTGTTGCTCAGGACAGCTAGGAAGTATTAAATCAGACAGTTCAAATACACATTATGCTGTCCTGACAGTTTAGATGTTGCTGACAGTGGACTGCCTATAAATAAACATGGGGATTTGGGGATCTTGTTTCTTGAAAAGGAGCAATTAATAGCCCCAAATGCTGCACTTAAATGACTTCAAGAGTGGGAATGTTTGTTAACTTGGCCATAGACCTTGTATTTGTCTACCTACAGGCTTATTCCAATTTACATGGTTTATGTACATGAAGTGGAAAGAAGGACTTTATGACTTCCTCTTCCTATTTACTCTCCTGGCACACTGGAATCCCATCTACCCCAGTCCTGTTCTGCAGACAATTTTCCTATGCATTTATTATATTAATTTCCCTTCTGAAAAATAGATGGAGTTTTCTGATGCATTTCTGTTGATGTTGCCTAGAATATTCAGCTCTTGAATTCATACTGAACTCATATCAGTCCTCAAGACTCTCAGAATGATAGTGAATGCACTTGTAATTTTTTCAATTATCTTTTATCTATATCAATTATATTTTGGTGCACTTTCATTACTTCTGTTATAGCATCAGTCCACCTATTTACATATGAGGAATATTCCATACTGGCTGATAGTAGAGTGCCCTTAGGATATATTCAGAAATCAAAGTCAAGATCAGAAGCATTCACACGTGCTCTTGTTGAGCATTGATTTTTAAATATTATTATATCATTTAAATACACTAATACATCAGTGTGTCCTATGATCAATACAGAGATGCTTTGATCTTAATCATTGATCCATTTTTCATAAATATGCAGATCTTTCAGCTGTCTGGCAACAACTATAACAGGAGGCTACATGGTTCTTTTTCTTTTTCTTCTTTTTCTTTTTTTTTTTTTGTCAAGAGGGGAATAAAATTATTTCACATGCCTTAAAAGCATGATAAAACTGGAAGAGGGTTTGTAGTTACATCACAAAAATGTATTAACACGTTCTTGAAAATGTAACAAAATATATAGTTACAGCTAGTATTTGCTATGAAGATATCTGCAGTGCCCAAAATCCTACAGCAATAAATTAATTAGGCATTAATTTGTTTCCATAACTAAGAAACTACATCAAAGGCCTTGATGATGCTGTAAAGGAGATAAGCAATTACAGTGAAATATTTAGACCCAGCTGAATGTTTGAAGGAATCAGCCTACAGGTACAAAACAAGCACTGAAGCTAGTAAGAGAATAGATTTGTGTGAGGCCTAATATTGGAGATGACTGGAGGAGATGTTTACTAGCAGATGCACGTACTTAGATGGAATTACTACAGTGAGAAGACAGCAGGAGAGTCTTGGTGGTAAAATGCCAGAGGAAATTACGAGGTACAGGCCTCGGGTTTGAGAGACAGACATTGCTCTCAGCCAGGCTATGAAGTTAACAGAAAAGCTTACTTCAGTGCCTATTAACATCTGAACTGAAATACTCTGGTATGGCTTTAAAATGGGATGTATAACAGACAACCTGGTGGAAGAATTTTTTGCTGAAAGAAAACTGAGGCAGTATCAAATTCTGTAAATGGACCAAGGGTAAAACTGTAAAATGCAAGTCTGAAACTTTCAGGTGTAGAAACTACCAATTCTTGTTTAGTAACTGTGGCCACTAGCTTGATGTCTTACCTCCACACAGAGAAAAGCAGGAGCAGGAAGCACCTGCAGTGTCTTAGTTTTACTGGTAGAATCAAGCTTTTGGGTTTTTTCTCAACCATTTGACATTTTTTCCTAAACTCTCTTTACACTGGTAACTACACCTCTGTTATCATCAGAAGCCTTCTTCTCACTCCTTTTCTTAGTTTCTTATGCCTTTCATAGACTTCCCAAATTCCATTAATCTTTCTCCCTCTCACTTCTATTCTCATCACTTCTTTAACATTCATCTTTTTCCCTCCCTGAAAACTATAATCAAACCATTCAATTTATAGAGTTTCACACTATCAGTGTTCTTGGCTTGCCATACTCCCAGCCATTTTATTGTTTTTATCTGTTTGTTTTGTCGGGTTTATCCCTTGTTCTGGTCTCATTATTTGCACTTTTTTTTTCCAGTATAATGTTATTTTATTTTTTCAGGAATTTGTGTAATGTTTTACATGAAAAGAACATTTGAACAATAGTGAATATTATATGAAAATAATATTATATTACTTCCAGACTATTAAAAAAAATCAATAGTAAATTTATTTTTTTCTAGATTTCATTATTTGGTAAGAGATGACTAGAGGAGGGTCTGTGCAAAAAAAAATCAAGGCTCAAAGTTCATCACAGATTCCAGTGCTCAAAAAAACTTTATCATCCAGTCTGACATCAACTTTGATTGCTCTACAAGAGCTCAAAGATTTTTTTTAATTAATTAATGTTTTAACCGTGTGCTTTTTAGAAGAAAAAGCTTCAATCTGTTTTTTAAAATGTGTGGCAGAAATGTACATACATGAGCTGTTTCAATTCTTAATTACTCACAGTGCTACAAAAAATGTGGGGTTTTTTTCCTAGATGAATCTTAATGAATCTATTTTAATCTATTAGGCATAGTAATATTTTATGCATTTATCTGATAAAGAGCACTCTAATAAAATTCTCTTCCCTTGGGCTGCATCCAGAGAAGTGTGGCAAGCAGGTCAAGGGAGGTGATTTCCCCTCTCCTATGCACTGGTGAGATCTCACCTGGAGCACTGTGTTCAACTCTGGAGTTCTCAGCGTGNGATTAGAGTTGACGGAGGGTTGGACTTGATGATCTCGGAGGTCTTTCCAGCCCGATCGATTCTGTGATCGATTCTGTGAATACCTCTCCTGTGAGGACAGACTGAGAAGGTTGGGGTTGTATAGCCTGGAGAAAAGAAGGCTGCAGGGAGACCTTATTGCCTCCTATCAGTATTTAAAGGGATGCTATGAGAAAGATGGAGACAGTCTTTTAAGCAAGGCCTGTTGTGACAGTACAAGAGGAAGTGTTTTTAAACTAAAAGAGGAGAGATTTAGATCAGATATAAAGAAGAAACTATTTACAATGAGGAAGTTGAAATACTAGCACAAGTTGCCCAGACCTGTGATAGATGCCCCATCCATGGAAACACTCGAAGTTAGGCTGGACGGGATTCAGAGCTACCTGTATTATTTGGAGATGTCACTGCTCATTGCAGGGAAGGTTGGACTAGATGACCTTTAAAGGTCCCTTCCAACCTAAACTATTCAATGATTAAATATTTTTACATTGCTATCAGCCCACCTTATAAATTTCTCTTAGATAAACTTTTTACTATTTCTTTCTAAAGAGTGAATTCTCCATTCTCCTTTCCTCCTAATTTTTTCCTTGCACTTTAGATGCCCATGTTAATATTTAGGCGCTTAAAAAAACTACTTAATTTTCCAATATCTTTCAGAGGTTAACAGAAGGTATGAAGACTTGGCTCCTTTCCAGATCAGGTCAGGCACTGTTACTAAATCTGGGGTTATGAAATTAATCTGGTTCACCCATTTTGGAGAGAGAAGTTCCAGCTATGTATTACACCTGCAGAGAGTCATTTTCTTTTGTGATTTCACTTGATTTGCATGGGGTTAATTAAGATTTTTTTTAAAGCAAGTTCTTGCTATTTCTAATTTCATTATGATGTTAATATTTAATTCACACAGGCTCTTATCCTGCTGTTTCACTGGTTTTGCCCATTACTTTCAGTTATTCTAAAGAGGAAATAACAGACCTTCCATTATTTCTACAAAGTAGACGGGATAATGATATTAAATGCTTTTTACCTCAAGGTTGCTATTTCACATCTAACTCACTTAAAATGCAACATTCTAGTCCTAACCCTAGTGGTTTTCTCTGGGTCTTCTTTGTTGATTCCGTTACTTCATTGACCAAAGATAAATAAATAATTCTCAAGCACTAAATGCATAGAATTAGGCCAAGTTTGTTTTCCTTTGGTGTCACTTTGTATTTAGAAGCCAATCTTGTGTTGTCAGGTTAATTTTGAAAAAAAAAAATATATAAATAAATAAATAAATAAATAAAAATTCATAGTTGTTTTCAGCCTGGACAGCTGCTAAAGTTCGTGATCCCAGTTTCCAGGCAAAAAGTTTAACAAGCCCAAAACCCCTTTCAGATCTGAAGATCCTCAGGCTCAGTCTGCAAATGAACCATTATATATTTGAATTATAGAATCATTAAGATTGGAAAAGGTCTCTAAGATCATCAAGTCTGACCATTGACCCAAAACCACCATGCCACTAAACCAGGTCATAAAACGTCATGTCTACACAGATTTTGATCTTCAGGGGTGGTGACTTCACCACTTCCCTGTGCAGCCTATTCCAATGACTAAACACTCTTTCAATGAAAATAATTTTCCTATTATCCAACCTGAGCCTCCCCTGGCACAGCTTGAGGCCATTTTGTCTTGTCCTATCACTAGTTGCTTGGCAGAAGAGACCAACCTCCACCTCATTACAACCTCCTTTCAGGTAGTTGTAGAGAGAGATTTGGTCTCCCTTCAGCCACCTTTTCTCCAGACCAAACAATCCCAGTTCCTTCACCCAATCCTCATAAGACTTGTGCTTCAGACCCTCCATCAGCATCATAGCCCTTCTTTGGACATGATCAAGCAACTCAATGTCTTTCTTGTAGTGAGGGGCCCAAAACTGAACACAGTATTTGAGGTGTGGCCTAAACTGAAGAGGAGGAGATTTAAATTGGACATTAGGAAGAAGTTCCTCACCACAAGGGTGGTGGAACACTGGAACAGGTTGCCCAGGGAGGTGGTTGAGGCCCCATCCCTGGAGGCATTCAAGGTGAGGCTTGACAGGGCTCTGGGCAACCTGATCTAGTTAGGGATGTCCCTGCCCACTGCAGGGGGGTTGGACTAGATGCCCTCCAGAGGTCCCTTCCAACCCTAACCATTCTATGATTCTATGATTCTAAGTACAGGGTATGTGTATGTTATCAAAAATTTTTTATGCAGTAATAATCTTATTAATGTGTTCAGGGCAAATGGCTTATATTTTCTCTACATATACATACACAAAGAAGGAATGGCCAGACCTAAGACACTGTGGTTGAATTGCTTTATTACATTGACCCGAAATGACAAAANTGTGGCCCTCCTCTGGACTCTCTCCAGCAGCCTTCTCTCCAGAAGGCAACATAACTTAAAGTAGTCTAGAATTCTGAAAGAATTGTTATTAGAATTATAATTATTAAGAATTGTTATTAGAAGTGGCTGTGATAATTGCATTGGCAATCTGGCCAGCACTGACTACATCCACTCTATGTTCAGCAACCTTCAGCTCTTTTGCCTACTCTTACTAGAAGCTTGTTTCTCTCTGTTTCCCTCTGCCAGTTTCTATCTGCCATGTAATCCTTCACATCCCCGTTCCGTCAATGCATCACACAAATATCTATGACACTGTGCTTTACTTATCCACCTGTATCTTATACATACTTCTATCTTATAGATGCCCACATCTGGATTCCCTATACTCCATTCTTACCTATACCACCACTCCTTGCTTTCCTTTGACATGTTCCTCTCACTGTGTTCTAGAAATAAATAATTTAAGGACTGAAGGTCTGTAAACTGTTTGGGATAATGAATTGCAATAGCAGATACAAAGCTGTTAAGCAAATGGACATTTACAATTAACAATTGATTAACTTTTAATTACACAGGTAAGTGAAACAGATGGCTGTGTTAATCATGTGCAAGGGCTGCATACATTCTCCTTTTCCTTTCTCTTTCTGTTTACACCAAAACTGATTTGATTTTTTTTCCCCCACTGTCTAGAACATGACCTGCAGCTTTAAAATTCATTAGATGGTTTACAAAATCCACCACGCTACTTCAAGACAAAAAGAAGAAATAATATGGAACTGTGCCTCACCTCACTTTGCTCTGTCAGACTGTATAGGTGAAAAGCTACATGCAAATGTTTTTATAACATTCTGTCCTACAACTTGAGAAGAGTTAGGCAGCTGCTTCATCCTAAGTCAATAGGCATTGCATGTGTCCTTATGAAATATTAAATTAATATATGTTGCTACCATAGCATCTGTCCCTGCTTCTACAGAGTCAGTGAAGAAACTTCTGCCAAGTTCTGGGGAAGCAGGTTCAAGCCCATAGTATTATCCATTATAGTCATTGTTATTCATGGTTTTGTATTTATAAACCTGTCTTTAAAAAAAAGGAAGCAGAGAACAAAACACAGAAAGAATTGTTTTAGATTGAATGTTGCTGATCCTAGATTCTGAAATGTGCCTACACTGTTGACCAAATGCTGACTATAGCTTATGCTAATGAATGTAAAAATTACAGCCTAAATATTAAAAATAAAAAATAAAAACCAAACAGCATAGCATTAATTTAATTACACCTTAACCTTACAGGTGCAACACTTGAAAAAACAGCTACCTGCCCACTGTTGCTATATTATTCAAATAGTTGTTAATCCAAGGAAGTGGCTTAATAAAGTCTACTTTTGTGACAATATTACTGTGTTGGTTTGACTAAGTCATTTATGGAAACCTTTTCACTCTGAGCTAAGCCAGTATCTTTGTTATGCTGTGTGATAGGTCAGATTGGGTCCTTTAGTTCTTTTCTATTGTGCAACTAGCAAGGGAGGCAGGTAATGAACAATTCTTTTGAAGAATAATGGAAGAAGGAAACAACTATGTTAGAATATTCAATTCCAAGTCTTCTTTTTTTCAAATAATTTCTTGTGTCAAGGGTCCTAGTCCTGACTATGAAACAGTAGCGTGCAACATTCACTTCTCTTTTTAAATCAGCTTTTATAGAAAAAAATGCAATAAAGCAAATGTTCCTTGTGTTTGTTTAATGACCTATAACTCAGAAAGCTGTTGAAATTATTATGCTGAAAACTTTTTTCAGGAAGATTTCTTTCCAGACTTGCAAAATACATTTCAGATCTGAATTTCTTCAGTACCTTAAAATCCTCAGTTTTGAATAGAAGTGATTAAAAAACTTTTTTTTTCTGATGATGTCTCTCTGGAATGAAGGAAACAACAACAGCACAGAAACTACTTCAGTACTACCCTAGCATTTAAATGTTACTATTTATAGGAATTATTCAATTCAGATATTAGCCAATAGTTTAAAACTTCTTTTTCTGCAGTAAATATTAATTTTTCGTAATCTTCTTAAAACTGCCCTATAAAGTTTATATCTGTGATGTCTGTGCTTTAGAGAGGAAAATCTTGGGTCAAATAACTAGGTACCTTATCTAGAAAGCCTGTGTTGTAATATTCTCTTGCTCAGGCTATACTCTTAGGTAAGTGACCCACACCTCCATACATGTCCTTTTCAAATAAATAGAAACTTTCTTCCCGAATGCAATTTGCTGACAAGGGATCAGATATTGGGAGGCCAGTTTAAATTCATGGATCAATGCAAGTTTATGCCAGCTGAACAATTGACCCTAATCTTCCATTCCTCAATTTATCTGAAAGTAAAAGACTTCACACAACAGTTAAGTCTGCTAAGTGACAACAGTGTATTTATCCAGCACATCATTTACAAAACCCGCGTGCTTAAAATTGAGGAAATGAAATGTTAAGGACCTCATAAATCTTAGTGTTTACAAGGCGACTGAACTAAGTCTTTACTGAAGTCCACATGAGTCTTTCTACTTATTTCAGTCAGAGCTGGACTGGGTTCAAAATAAACAAGTATTTTGTCATACGTATAGCCAGATATGCCACTAAGGGATGCTGATCTGTGCATATGAATGGCCTAACATGGCAGAGGTAGTAGCAGCAGGGTGCTGTGTTCTAGACATTTGCTCCAAATACAAATTCTATGGAGAGCTCAGGAAAAACTGATGCAGTCAAAAAGCACCATTTCCCAAGTGTGGTTATTGCCTATATTTTTCTTCTCGGATTTATAATTTTGCACCACTTACTCAGATCAAAGAATCTGAAACACAAGGGGGAAAGGATGGCACTTGTTTCTTTTCATTCACCTAGAGTCCTTATTATCAAAGCTAGGAATGAATGGTCTATCACTTTTCACTGCCTTTGTAATCTATGTACTTCATCCCCCTTCAAAGAAATAAGGCTCTTTTTCAAACATTTCAAAAATGCAGAACTACATAGATGATAGAAATTGTAGCATAGTATGAAAGTAGCTCATCTTTCTCATTTATTGAATACTCAGTTCGTGTATTAAACCCACAGAACCATAGCATTCCTGTAATAACTTTATGTGAACCATTCTTATTCAAAATTAGCAATAATGAAGTGTATGTACTCTCTACACAGCTTTCTAGCACACACTATCTTACATTAACTAACCTCAACATTTTAAACATTGGCAGAATCTTTTCATCCTTATTCATTCTATTGCATGGTAAACTCCCATTAACAATATGATTTAGGAAAAAAGATTTGAAGGACTCTGAGTTTATCTCTTTTGAGGGAGAATAATTACTTCACATTTATTTTTTCTTAAGGGCTCTTTTTAAGATGTCCCCCAACTTTCTAAATTCAAATAATAAAGTTGTGATTAAAACAGAGTACAAATATGCAAGCAGGACTCAATTTCATAGTTCAAATCTGGTCTGTACGTGTAGACTTGAATGATAGTGACACAAAGCTCTTAAATGATGAGAAGAAATGGGAGTAGCACCCATAGAAACATTGTTAAAATGCAGCTGGTCTACACCTGTGGACCTGTCAAAATGCAGACTTACAGAAACTTTTATTGGACATTGTTATGGTGGAGTCTTCTTCGCCGGAGACATTCAAAACTCACCTGGACATGATCCCATCTAACCTGCTCTAAGTGAACCTTCTTTAGCAGAGAGGTTGGACTAGAAGATCTCCAGAGGTCCCTTCCAATCCCTACGATTCTGTAATTCTGTGGCTGACAAAATTAGTCCACCATAACTCAAATTACACAGACCTAAAGGTTCTATTTTTCTACTGTAATTTTGCAAAATATGATGGCCTGTTTCAAACTCATGTTGCTAAAATATTTTCTTCTTCTAGGTAAACTGCTAAGTGGTTCAGTAAACTTTCAGTTTTCACAATTACTCTTCAAGAGAAAGCTAATATTTAGGAAAGAAAATTACTGAATTTGATATTCTCCAGAAATGTTAGCATAATAAAATTATCACATGATAATAAAACTGATATTTTACAGTAGCATTCCAAGTGTTTATATTTATCCAGACAACAGAGGTGGCTTAAGGCCATGATTTTCAACACTAAAATAGGTATATCCAGGACAATAACAGATACTATCACAATATGCTGAAGAATTCTTATTTTTCTCATGCAGATGATAAAGATGTTAGATACAGCTTATAACACAGCAAATACAGTCATTTTCTTAAGAAATAAAACAAATTTAGTAACTGGAACTACTTATGATCTGATTATAGCTTTGATACAACTAGTGAGATCAGTAGGCGATGCAACATATATGTTCATTATATTCCCAGATTACTTACTTCCCACCCAGTTCCTGGTTTTAAATATTCAACATATTAGCTCTGGCTCAGTACTAGACCCATCAGGCTACAGCTGGCTCCTTACTCAATGTATACTCTATTGTACCTTAATCCTGATTCAGAGAATACTATGTTTTTATCAATTTGAACCTAAACAATTATCTTGAAGCACTCATTGGACATAAAGCCAGACCTTGGTGCATTGGCTTGGCTGGCTTTTATCATGAATTTTAATGATGAGAAAATTGCATCTGTTCCTAACTGCCTTTCAGTTGTTAGTCGCTGCTGCATAGCTGATACCAGAAACAGATGGGAGAGAGTTCCTCTTTTTGTAATCAGGTGTTGAACTCAGCTGGGACACCAGTTTGTGGAATTAATGGCAATGCTTCAGTATGCTTGACCACAATCCCAAACTCAACATCCAGTAAAGAGTATCTGAGACAGCTCTGGTTGTTTACACAGTGCTGTACTTGAGCTAATAAGCCTCAATGGAGATGGCACAGTTTTGCATGGAGTTAGTCCTTCTGCAGCAATTTCTGTATATATGGAACAATTAATCTGCACTCCAGATAAGCTATCTATATTGACTTGTGCATGTACATATCTGCAAGGATCTCGATATGCTCATTTGTATGAGTACCTACAAGAGCCATTATTTATATTCAGATTTTCTGAATTTTTTTGTTTACTTTTTCAGGTATTGTGATAGAAGATACTCATTCTGCTTGTAAAGTCTGTTATGTTTAAAGAGAGCACCTGGGAAGCAGAGAGGAAAGTTGTCTGTTGAACTTTTTTTTTATGTTGTACTTTATACCACTCTGGAGGATAGAACGTCCTGAAAGGAAGAGAGGGATTAGTCTTCTGCTGAAAGGAAACAAGCATAGAAAATTACTTGAGGTAAAAAAAATTCCAAACTTTGACATCATACAAGCTGGCAAAATAAAAGATTTAGGATTATACTCACAATCTGAATATAAAAACTTTTTCTAGGAGCCACAAGAGTAATCTGGAATCTTTTATAACTTAGACAACCAATGAAAAGGTTTCTGGAATGATAGTATGTCTTCTGGAAAGGTCATAGTAAGTAAAAGAGAGACTTAGGTATTAATCCTTTGGTTTATATTTTGTTTTACTCAAAATTCCATCTATTCTTAGTTCATTGTGCAAGTTATGCTTATATTAAGCCTAGCTTTACAGGGGGTTTTTTTGGGGGGTTGTCTGTAAGAGAAAGGTTTAGGTGTCCTCTTCTGAAAGTACTGCTTGATTTGAATCCCTGCACATCTCTGTCAGAGAGGGGAAATGCACACTTGTAAACAGCCTTAAGCCTGAGATCAGAACCTAGTTTTACTACAGGCAAGTAAATTTCCACAACTCTGAAAAAAGAAAGATCTCATCACAAAAGAACTTAAAACTCTTAAATAAGTAGGATAGACCTAAGTCTTCCAGTTAAGTAGCTACTGCTACTGGGTGGTCAATTTCAAAGTAACCTCTGTAAGATCCCTTTAGGATAAAGCTTTTGCCATAAGTGTTAAATATATTTAAGTGATGTCTCAAAACACTAAATAACAGATTGAAGAAAAGGTTAATTTCAAGTATAGTTTTCTTTGCTAACCCTTTCCGTTTTCAAACCAAGCATTTAGCTCCATTGCTTTTCTGGTGCTGTAATACCCTCTAAAGAATATTTTTTTCTAACATCTGCTCTGAATGTCGAAGGTTCAGTAAGTGAGT
This sequence comes from Bucco capensis, assembly GCA_013396975.1. Taxonomy (NCBI): domain Eukaryota; kingdom Metazoa; phylum Chordata; class Aves; order Piciformes; family Bucconidae; genus Bucco; species Bucco capensis. The sequence goes on along the minus strand of VWZO01008832.1, from coordinate 115,191 downwards.
TTTTGAGGCCTATTGTTATATCAAAACTTTGTTACACATTAATATTATAAGCTTGATTTCCTCATGTTAGTAACAGCCCTTCAGGTAGTTCTAGGCAGCCACTAGGTCACTTTTCTTGTAAGAAAGCCTAGCTTTCACATCCTCTCCTTTAGCCCATGTCCTCTAAGACCTTAATATCTTCAGAGACGTCTGCTGGACCCTTTTCAGTTTCCAGAAGCCCTACAGAGCAGGGGCCTGAGTGGAAACTAGGCACATTTTTCCAGATGGAACTTTACCAGTGCCAAATCTATGTGACCGTACCTTTCCTCAATCTGCTGGTCACATGCCTCCTAACATAGCCCAGTATGTGATTTGCCTCACTTGCAATAAGAGCATATCCTTGCCTTATGATATGCAACCTGGAGACCACTTTATGCTCCAGGCCTTTATCAGTAAACCTCTTTACAGCCAGTTAGTGCTCAAACATGCACAGATGCATATTTGTTGTCTTCTGGATGTCTGCATTTTGTTAAACTTCAAAAAGTTTCTGGTTTCCCTCCAATTTCTCAGGGTAACCCTGGACTGAGATTCTTTTAATTGTCATGTTAATTGCTACCTTAAATTAAAATTATTCAAAGGATGCATTCTGTGTTATCATCCAGGTAATATTTAGGGAAAGGCTGGAGAAAAACCCAGTATCAATACTAAGGTACCCTGCTGATAGTCCATCTGTGTTCATATTGTTTCACTCGACATAGTCATTACATTTGATAACATTATTAGTAGTTTGCCTTTGAGTACTTCAATTATATTTTTGTAGGCATGTGATTATTAGTTTGTGAATTTTGTTTTGTTGGGTTTTTTTTAATTAACTCATTTCTTATCTAGCCAAGGATGTTTTATTGCCAAAGATATTATATTGTCTTCTCTTCCAGCTGGAAAGTAATTTCGTCTACCATCACAGCTTTGTACAAGCTTTCCTCACCCCCTGACTTAGGGCTCTATAGCCTTAGGAACAACAGTTTCAGCTTCTGTGTTACTCACTGTTACTCTGTTCTACCTAAACTTAAACTATGTCTTTGAGAAGAATGCTTGGCCATTTGTTCTGAGGGTTCCTTTCACAGGAGGACATAAAGGCAGATCATGAACTTAAAAATGCTATTGTGCAGTTTAGGATTTATTTGAGCTTATTACTTCCTTGTGATGCAACTTAATTTTTTATGAAAAACAAGAAATTTCCCTAACTGGTACCTCAGGACAAATTGAGGCAGGCTGGAAGAGTCAGTCTGAATTCTCTGCTTTTAATTCACCACTACTACCTGTGAAGGTTTTGATACTTAGACAAGACCTCCTCTTGTGCGGATGCTCAATTGTAACTCAGTGGGCTTCACAATTACACTATTATCTTTGTTTCTCTTGCACTGAAGTCACATTTATGCAGAATGTATGTCCTGAAAACTACCGAGACCAGCTTTGGTCAAAACAACCCCCAGCAATGCTACAGGCTTGGGGAGGAGTGGCTGGAGAGCTGCCCAGCAGACAAAGACCTGGGGATGTTGATTGACAGTCAGCTGAACACGAGCCAGCAGTGTGCCCAGGTGGCCAAGAAGGCCAACAGCATCCCGGCTTGTATCAGGAATAGTGTGGCCAGCAGGAACAGGGAGGTGATCTTGCCCCTGTACTTGGCAGTGGTGAGGCCACACCTTGAATACTGTGTGCCGTTTTGGGCACCGCAGTACAGGAAGGACATGAAGGTGCTGGAGAGGGTGCAGAGAAGAGCAACTAGGCTGATCAGGAGTTTGGAGAACAGGCCTTATGAGGAGAGGCTCAGGGAACTAGGGCTGTTTAGCCTGGAGAAGAGGAGGCTGAGAGGAGACCTTATCGCTTTCTTCAACTATCTGAAAGGAGGTTGTAGAGGAGCAGGTGTTGGCCTCTTCTCCCTTGGAACTAGCAATTGGAGCAGAGGGAATGGGTTCAAGTTGTACCAGGGCAGGTTTAAGTTAGATATTACGAAAAAATTCTTCACTGAAAGAGTGGTGCGGTGTTGAAACAGGCTGCCCAGGGAGGTGGTGGAGTCACCATCCCTGGCGGTTTTCAAGAAACAGGTAGATGTGGCACTTCAGGATATGGTTTAGGGATAACAGTAGTGTAGGGCTATAGGTTGGACTTGATGATCTTGAAGGTCCTTTCCAATGTGATGATTCTATGTTTCTATAATCTAAATCTCTGACCTGAACTAAATAACACTCATTTCCTCTCAAGTAAATTGGCCACCTGTTAGGTGCCTTCAAGGTAAAATATAGCCATTCTGAATACATATACTTCAATAATAAGTAGACATAGCTTTCATATCATTGCCATGTATGAATTTTGTGATATCTGTGTTTCACTATTCTGTAGTTCAAATCTTAAAATAAATGTATATTAAGTTATTAAAGTTTGTTTTCTTTACTGCTGGCTTTCCTTGAAGCCACCAGTAGAGTAACCCTGTTTTGCTCTTTAGAGGGACCCTTGCCAAAAATATTAGTCTGAGATAGTGCCAGGAGAGTTGGTTTACAGAGCAGACAAACTGAAAATCTGTTTTTCTGTTAAAACAGAAATAACAATAAAAGCTGAATTTTGAGATTTTAAAGCTGATATAATCAGATCATTACAAGGATCAACGCAGTACTGTTTTTGTAAACATGATTAAGTGCACTTCACAGGAAATATTTGTAAATGGAATATTTTTCAAGAAGAAAAATATGTGTGGAACACCGAATCACCTATCTCTTTTCTTCTAACACCTTGTGCAGGAGGCTATTGGGATAAAAAGAAGGAAATGGTGTTCCCAACCATTTAAGACCACTGCCTAACAAAGATTCTTAGATTGACAAAAGGTTGCCCAACAGGAAAGGCGTAAGGATAGTTTTCTTTGCGCCAGCTAACTGTTGAACCAACAAGCATTGAACCCCATGTGCTTCTACCATCCTTACTAGCAGTAAGCTAGTTGAGATTCCTAGAAAAATTATGTCTAACAGTAGGTATTACCATATGGCTCAGAGTGAGGTGCAAGAACTCAATAATGCAGTGATGGAATAATCTGCTCACATGAGAAGCCTCCTCTGAGCATTTACAAGAGGATGTTCTTGGAACCAGTTCCTATGGATTCTGTTAAATAATTTACTTTAGTGGCTTCAAAAATTACATGAAGTGGAAAAAAAAAAAAGAACAAAAGTCCTTTAGAGAAAGGTATTACATCAGCAAATGACTGTACATGGGAAAAAAGATGAGTCTTCCTGAAGAGACAGATGATGCTTTTGTACATAAGGGAGGAAATTAAAAGAAAGGTATTGTCCTGGTTTGACTTAGAACTAATTCTGTTCAGTGTATCTACTTTTGTAGCTAAATACTAGTGTAGCTAGTGTATTTACTTCTATAGCTTCTAAGTAACTGCACTTTCTGAAATCAACATCATTTTTTCACAGGCAGTGACTGCTTCTAGCAGTGATAAGAACTAATGTTTAGATTTACTACCAAGGATTGGTACGCAGACCAAGGTCACTGCTAAATCTTGTGTATCATGTTGGGGGGTGCAGAGTAAAATGCACATCTGCAGGAAGGAGCAGACAGTTCAGGTGACCCTAAACTGACCAACAAAGCATTGCATTCCATATATGTCATGTTTGATATAAAGCTGAGAGATCACAAAAGTCAAGCTCTTCTTCAATGGCTCGAGTCTGAGAAGGACTCTCTCCATTCTTCGTTCAATCCTGATCCCTGAATTCCTGAATCCAATTTCAGTATCCAGTCCCTAAATATGACTCCCATCTGCCACTGGACAGTTTGGGACTTCTGCCACAGCATCAGAGGTGATGGTGACGTACTTGTCATTGGGGGACACTGGATTTGGTATTGATTTTGTATATATTTGTACATATATTCCATTTGATGACCAGGATGGTATCTACATTAGATATTGTACTGATGGAAGCTTATATAACCTAAGGCGTTTGAAGGCCCATGTATGTATGTATGGCTAGGCTTCGCAAATGAAGATCCAGGGAGGTCTCCACCCATGCTCCTCATCAGCGCCTTTTCCAAGTGCGCTGATAAAAAGAGGATAGCGGATAGCACCCTCGAGCCTGAGCTACGGATTTTTTTTTTTTTAGGTGAGACACAGCATGCGCAGAGCTGGACCCACCCTTTAGTCCTAAGGTTCATCTGCCAGGGCCTAGCAAGCTTGGACGCTGGCAGCCAAGTCCTTAGGA
>VWZO01008832.1:44848-110717 GCA_013396975.1 Bucco capensis | reverse complement strand
TCTGTCCTAGAACAAGCAGCAATTTCAAGCATTGAGGCCATGTTGCTGAGAACGCAGCTGCGTTGGGCAGGTCACGTTTCCAGGATGAAGAACTACCATCTCCCTAAGATCATACTCTATGGTGAACTTGCCACTGGCTGTCTCAAGAGAGAAGCCCCGAAGAGGCGATACAAGGACTACCTGAAACAACATCTCAGCCTTGGCCATACTGATCACCTTAACTGGTCTACTCTGGCCTCCAATCAGGAGGTCTGGAGACACACTATTTTTAATGCCACGGATGTGGCATTTAAAGCATGGATGGAGCCCTCCCCGGATCTTCATTTGTGAAGCCTAGCCATGATGATGATGATGATGATGATTCCATTTGATTATTATTGTTTCATTAGAGTAATTTTAGTTTTCTTTTCCAATCCACAAGTCTCTCTTTATCTCTTATTTCTTCTCCTTTCCTATGGGGGTAGGGGCAAGGAAGAGGCAATAGAGAGTGACTGTCACAGTGGCCAGCCCAGCCCTTCACAGGTGCTGTTTAAAACCAGTGAACAACAAAATAAGAAAGTATTCTTTTGTCTCTCGCAGGTCTGAAAGAGGAAATATTCTTAGACAAACATAGTACAATGACCTTATTATTCTGCATATGACAATTTAAATATTTATATAACCTATAATTAGTTATATACACATTTCTAAAGAAAGAATTGCAGTTTGACTTGGAGTATCTGAATAAGGCTAAAGAGTTATTTTGTTCCAATAAACATTAATGTGGGAAGACTGCAAAAAGACCTTAAGAAGACAATTAGTTGATGATTAAGCTCATTGCTCTCTTAAATGCCTCTTACTTGACTTGTCTGTTCTGACTCAGTTCCCTGAATTTTATCAGATCTGTTATCTTTAAAATTCTGGAAACATTTTTTGAGTAATTAAATTTTCTGCATGGAATTTTAAAATAACCTTTCACAAGAAACCTTTTTAATTCAGGTGTGCTCCAACTCTTCAGTTAATCAGCTACTATAACCATGTGGACAATAGAAAAAAATAATCTGATTTTGTGGATCAATAGGAGAATTTGGACATGGCTTGTTTCACTATTGCACCCTGAGACATTGTTAAAACTTTGTTGATTTTTAGCTACCCAGCTCTAATTTAAATGGAATGTAGCAGGATTAATGTGTGAGTTATAATCTACCTTGGAAAATACACAACAATGATGAAAAATAAACAGGAGAAATTAATTCTGTCATATACTCTTTTTGTCTTCAAAAGCAAAATCTCAGAAAGAATCACAATGTGGAACATACTACTTGGACTACAGGTTTCAGGTACAGGTTACAGATACTTCAGCAAAGTACTTCAGGTTGCTGTCAGATGTCACATAAGCCTTAATTAATCTCACATAATCTAAGCATTTAAATGAAATACCTGAGGTAAGAAATGATTCCAGTGTAGGAGTTCTCCTACACTTTCTCTGTAGTCAATGAAAAGAAAAAGGCACCGCTGAAGCATGACTCAGGTTTCAGATAGGATGACTCACTCTGAAAAGATGTCTTTCACTTTTTATTAACTATTTAGAAACATTAGGCTTGTAAATTGGCTGTCTAAATTTAGATGACAGAAATCCCTTACTTAGGTATCTAGTCAGTCAATGAAAATAGCTGAGCATCTCCACACGGTGATTCCTTTTACCTTAGAAGAGATCTCTACGACACATTCTAGAGGTGCTTCTATCTCTGCAGTAGTGCAATGAAAGCCTAGATGACTAGCTCAGGCTCTAGTAATACTATGCTTTAAATAGATAAAGTAGGGTAGGACTTGTCTTTTCCTTTGACTAGTTCCTTATCTAAGCATTTCACTGAGATAGATAGCTAAAGCAAAGGAGGACGAACCTCGAATACAATGTGAGTGCTAAGAGTGCAATTATTTTGTTGGAATATGTTTGCCTTACTCTAAGATGGTTGTTCACAGCAATGTTAAGTTTCTGAGGGTTGTGCATATTATTGCATTTTTCTGAATGTATCCCCAATACTCACCAGAAAACCAAAAGGCTAAAAGCTAGACTATTTACAATGTTTAGGCCTCTAAAAATGTAGATACTTTTAAAAGATATCCTTAGTCTCCTTAAAAGCTCCATTACCTTTTAAAAATGGGTTCCTTTTGGCCAATTAATGCCCTTATACTTTTTTCTCTACCAACTTCTTTACCTTTGTAACCTTCATATCAAAATTGTGGTACAGCTGAGTCACACTGACATGAATAAATCAGGCAGTTGAGAAAGAAAATCTCCCTTGCACAAAATTGTAAAGTATCTTTTAATTGTTTCTTCACTAAAGGTAATCATCTTTCCTTTCCCCTTCCCAGCAAAAGAGTGTACATACACTGCTAACATAGCACTGTGACAAGTGTAGGGCCTCTATGTTGTCAGTTATAATCCTTTATATGTCACACCTTCAATCATGCAGTGGGCCATGAATTTTAAACAGAAGTCTGTTTTCTAGCCTGTGGCAACAGAGTGCCAGGACATACACTGTACAACCATATGGGTACCTCTTTGCAGGACATATGTTGTACATCCTTAGGCACTAAAGCAATTAACAAGCAACTGTAAAGTAAATGTGATCTCCTCTGAAAAGCTTCCGAGCAGCTTTCAGTTTTTAAAATTAAATTGCTAATTTATGCCATGAAGAGAGTCAGAATGTCAGAAGCAGGTTCAGTGATCATAAGTAAAAGGAGCATTAAGAGGTAGATACAGATTTCTTTTCAGAAAAAAATAGTTTTCCATGTGAGTTGAGCATTAAGAAAATAAAGAAGTTATAAAAAGTAGTAACATCCAAAGAATAATTCAGCATATGCATAAGTAGCTGAAGAAGACAGTAAAAGCAGAATGTGCTCACTATGATCAACAGTATGTTTTACCTGTCAGTCAGTGTTTATAGAGAACACCATGGGAGAAAAGTATTTTCATTTTGGATTTTCTACTGCCTTGGTGAAATTTAGTATTGAACCTGTGAGGAGTCACTAAATTCCACAGCTCAGCAGAGGAAGGTTGCCACCACTCTGTGTGCCCAGCTCCAGTCAGTAGTGGGCTGCTTCACAGTTGCTTCAAAAGCACACAGATGGAAATGTGTCTTCAGGCTAGCTGGTCTAGACCTAGACCTTACTGGCAGCTGACTCCAAGGCAGTTTCTTCAGTCCCTGTCTCAGGCCTCCTGCTTCCTCCTGTAGGCAAGTTTCAAGCCCTCTTGTCTCTTCAGTAGACAGCTCAGACTTGTGGCCACTCCAATACCAGGCTCTCAAGCCTCTTATCCTACCCACTGCTGAGTCTGGCTTGGTATTCTCTAGCAATCACACACTTGAGATACACACCCACAAAAGGAACATGTGCTCCAACCTCTCCAGTTGTGCAGGGATGCTGTGAACCCATGATCCACAGGCCAAGTGCTGGCACTTAGACCTAGACACATACAAGCACACAGGATAAATAGCTCTTCTCTCAGAAAAACAGAGCTTAACAAGAAGACAGGACAGTTTGCAGTGATCAGGCACAGAGCATGGCCACACAAGCATACTGACCAGCAATCTGTTTCCACATACATTTTATATACCCTTTTCCCTTTCTTTTTTCCTTACGTTTTCCTCCCCAAACCACCATGATCCCTCCCTTTTCCCACCTTTCATCCTTTCTTTAAACATCTCACTGTACACATTCGCCTGAACATCCCATTGTACATTGCCTGGCACAATCCCCAATGCCCTTCCTTGCGTCCTGTAATGAGTCCCATAAGCAGTAACTCCCTCAGTCCAGACATTTCTCAGTCCAGTCTGGTGACCCTTCTCATGACTCATCCCAATGGGTGTCACTTCCACCCAGGCACTGACACTCTCCTGGGTCAGACCTCATGAGGCTGGGGCTTGCTTCTCTTGTTAGGTTCTTGGTGTTCCCCACAACCCTGCTGTGGTGCCTCTGCATTCCTTCAGCTTTCTGTCGCATAAGTTAACATGTTTGCACCATATCTGAGGACAATAGGTGGCACAAAACCTAGAAAACCATTCTAGAATAGACCAACAGAATAGTTTAGGGCACTCTTGTGTCTTCATCATTGTCCTATCTCATTTACTGACAAAAATGTTCAGCAAAATTCTGCTGAAGGCAAATGTAAGCGAATCTTTCTTATGAAATAGATGAGATACACAGTTAGAGATATTAAGCCAGTAATTTGAAATGTCTTCCAAAATTATGATGTCAAATTTTATTTCGGATAATCTAGAAATGTATATGTAAATATGTGAAGAGATTTCAGTCTTTCATGTCCTTGGAACTTTCTGTGACTAACATTGCTGGTGAATAGCTATGTGCTATACAAAAATATTTCTCAGTGATTTTTAATCTGACAACTTTAACTTTAGTTGAATATGCTATTCTCTTATATTTCATATTAGTTATTTTTTCTACTTTATTATTGCCTTTTTATGCACTATTTTCTACATAGGAAATCTTTTCAACCATTCTCGGTGTGCAATTTTTCTTAATCTTAATCACTGCTTTTAGCCCTTTCTGAACCTTTTCTGGTATATAGTTGGGAAACTCATGACCAAATATTCTTATCAGATAAACCAACATAATACCCCACACGCAACTGAGCAAAGAAAACATATTAAAAAAAAGTGCATCATTTTGCCTCTAGGAAAAGCATAGTATAGAAATCACATAATCTTAAAGATGAAAAGTAAGGTTCAGTAATTGATAGTGCCGCTTGGTGATAAAATTGATATTATTAATTGATTTGCTCTACTTGGTGCATGGATAGAAAATGCCAGTTTTCAGGACTGTGAGAAGACAGAGATATGCCTTTCATACCAAGATGTGCTGATCACAAAAGGTTAATGACAGCAAGGATGTGTGAAATAGGTGCTGTTCCTTTATGTGTTTGAAGCTAAAAAGATGAAAAGAGTCTATTACTTGCTAGCTTTTCTTGTTCTAATGCTGAATTTCATTTCTTGAAACTAACTTTTGTCTTTAGGACTTTTAATTTGTTCTCCTCTACCACAAAGTCTACACAAAGTTCTGAACGCTAATCCTAATGTTTGCTACAGATGCAGCATGATAACATAGATTAAGAACAGATTATAATTTTCAAATAAAATAACTGTTCTTCTAGATATACTTCTGTAGTTTGAGAGGGATCTACTCTGTTGTGGTCTGAGGCTTTGTTCCCAGTGACACTTCTGATGACACAGAACACTAGTAAGTTTCCACATTTTATAATCTGTGAGTTTGTAGTTCTGGGAGCTGAAGATCCACAGTCAGTAGGTTCACACCTCCAAGTGCCAAAACATACAATGATCAGGTGAATGGTGTTTGGAAAACTAAACCCCCCTACATTAAGATTTCCAAGGCCTCACTTTAAAAACTTCACTTTCTGAAACGCTTGTTTTTCAAAACCATTCAGATGTGACTTTGATTTTACTTATGTATAACTAACTTTTAATCACACAACAAAAATGCTCAACCTCTTCACTATTTTGGGCTGTCCTATTCTATTTAAAGAAAAGACTTCTGTGTATGATGAAAGAAATATTTTCTCTAAAATTAAAAACATGTTTCCACGTGGGTGTTCCAGGGTTTCTGTGGGCTGCCAGTTTTAGAAATATTTTGGCTGAAAATTATGTTGTGGCCTTCATGAGGATTTGAAATTGTTAAAATGTTTTATCATTTTTTCATTTAAGTATTTATCTTTATGCATAATTTTTCATTTAATTTTATTTTACTTCATGGCATTAATGTAGTTTCTTATAAAGTTTACATTTAAAATAAAGATTCAGAATGTGAGAGGTCTACTACTACAGAATTGGTTTATGTGAGATTTCTATACTAGTGAAATGTTTCAAATACACGTGAATGTAAACAACAGCTAGAAATTAAGCAAAGTACTCTGATGAAATCCTATTCCCACAAAAGACAAGAGTTTTACCACTGGCTTAAGAGAGGTCAAGAGCTGACTCTGTCATGAGTTTACATCCTATGTTATAACCCTGAAACACTGCTGCTAAGCCAAACAGATAAAAACTACATTTAAGTATGAGAAATAGAAGAATATTGCACAATATTTATTGAATTCTGTGTAATCTTTATTAAATGAAGAATAAAAATGAACTTCAGCACTTGCTTACATGCTTTGCTGACTTTGGTTTGTTTGAAATGGGCAGTATGAAGTGGAATTGGAACAGGCCAAAAGAGAGCTGATGGACATGAGCACTCTATTCAGCTATCTCCTACAGCTGCACAACACTTGGCTCAGCTCTTTTCTACCCTCATACTAGTCAGTTCCTCAGCTAAGCAATCAGTTCCTGTGCTATTTCCCTGCTAGAAAGCACATCTCTCTTCTTTACCTTCTTCCAGTTACTTAGTTCTTAATTTTTTTTTCTGTCCTCCTGACATCACTCCCTGCTTATCAGTCATGACAGCTGAGGACTTAATATCATTGTTTTTGAAACTACAGGGAAAATGAATATATATTCCAGTTACTTATTTCTGTTCAGCAATTTTATGCCCTTTTTGCACCTCAGCTGTATCCACAGTCCCCTGCCTGGACAGCTTGTAAAAGGAAAACAGGAGTGGATAGAGAGAGAATGAGGTAGGTCACATCTCCATAAGAATGAGATTTAGATGTGTACCATGATTAGCTGAGGAATAGTATGTCAAAGTTTCTGGAAAACAGAAAGAGCTGCTTTTATAAGGAGAAGTGAACACTGACTATATTTTTTATATTACAGGCAGGGCTAGTGGTACCATCCATCATTACAAGGTCTTCTTTACACTGCCTTATAATCTTTACCAGACTTAGCCACCAAAGAAACTCTATGGGACTACTTCACACCTCATTTTTAGGAGTAGTTCGAATGTATATCCTCTTCTGTCTCAAACTGGATAGGAATCAGACATGATAAATCATGGAAAAATTGCTTTTTTATCCCTCAGACAACACTGGATTGCACCAAATCTTGTCCACTGAAATTCCAAACCTCTCAATGAAAAGAAGGGCTGATATCTTGTGTGGAAATGCAACCAAGTACAGTCTATGTGGAGCAGATGTGTATAATAGAACTAAAGCTTCAGGTCATAGGCATCTCAAGTTGGGCACCTAAGATTTAGTGAAAAATTCAGACCTTAATTTATTTGTGCATATAGAATGGTGATTACATAACAGCTTCTCATACAGTTTTTGTAAATATTTATGAAGTGCATCAGATACTAGAGTGACAAACAATGTGCCAAAACTCAGGATGAAATTCATCATTTTGTTTTCAGCACGGGATACAACTTGTGTACATACAAAACAACATAGGGGCTAAGAAATACCCCTGACTACACAACAAACAATATGGGAAGAGCAAAATACCATTTATCAACTAAATACCACTTATTTTGTGTGCTGAAAGAAGTGGAACCCTGTCGAGAATGTCTTTGCTTTTATTATCACAATGCAGATACCTCAAGGAGTGAAGTAACATAGGTGCTGGAGATTTTGCTTATGCTTTGAACAAAAAATAGGTGATGATTCAGATACTACTGATTGCAAGTATGTATTTTTTCCCATCTGTTAACCTGTGTTCTGGTGATCTATAATTCATGGGTCCTGCTGAGGTTTTCTGGGCTAGATAGAATATCAGAGTGCTGCATTCAGATTGACTACAAAGTGTTGAATATTTTGTTCTGCCTTGTGCTGGCTACTGACAGTGAATTTGTGTGTTCAGAAAGGCTCCTCTTTAAATCAACACTCTTGTACAATAATATTGCTCCAATGAGAGACTTTAATAATACAAGAAACCAGCATGTATAAATACATAAAACCCACAGCAGGATAGAGAAACCACAACAACCCAGCAGGCCCTTCCAAGAGCAGAAGTTACTGTACTGAATGGAGGATCAAGGTGCAGACTGCCATATAAATTCAGCATTTATTAGCCTGAGGAAATTATTTAGTACAGCTGAGGTCGCAAAATGAGAGTGAGAGAGGTGACGAAATGGAGTTTCCAGGATTAACTAATCCAGGACTCCTAGCAGTTTGAAAATAATTTCTCAAGTCTGTCTCACTGATGTCCTAATAAGCTAAGCTCTGATCAAAGTTATTGTTTTGTAGATGTTGAAAGATTGGTTCTGGGGAAGCCAGCTTTTACAGAAATGGTTAAAAATGATAGTAGAGGAGCAAATACTTTGCAGTGTTTAATTTGCTGTGTATACAGTAAGAAATGTCTTGTATTTTACATGATTGTCTTCATGATTCAAATGTAGATATGAGGTTCTTTTCATTCCTCATCACTGAGTTAATAGACATTTCTCTGATGTGGCAAAAAAGTGTTGTTGTCGTCGTCATTGTGGCTAGGCTTTGCAAACGAAGATCCAGGGAGGGCTCCATCCATGCTCTTCAACAGTGGGATAGCACCCTCAAGCTTGCACAATGGATTTGTTTTAGGTGAGACACAGCATGCGCAGAGCTGGACCCACCCTTTAGTCCTAAGGTTCATCTGCCAGGGCATAGCAAGCTTGGACGCTGGCAGCCAAGTCCTAGGACATAGGTTTTATTAGAGTGACCTTCTCTTTAGATTGAAGGCCTTACAGGGCTAAATGAGCTCCATCTGCCCGGGTTTGGAATCAGAGTTGTCCTTCTCCTAGGATGACTGCCAGAAGGCTAATGAGCTCATCCTACCCATCCAAGGATTCTAGGAACATGGGNGGAACGTTTAGGATGTCCTCCTAAGTTTCTTAAAATGATTGTCTTATTACATGAGAATCAGCATGGCCAAGTCAGATATGGCAATGCACTTTCTGAGCCCTTTCTAATAACTAATGGTGTGAAACAAGGCTGCGTTCTTGCATCAAGTCTATTCACAATCTTTTTCAGCATGATGCTCCAAAGGGCCATGGCAGAATTTGATGACCAGGATGGTATCTACATCCAATATCGTACTGATGGAAGCCTATATAACCTAAGGCATTTGAAGGCCCATGTTTAGACCATAAACCATCTTGTCCAGGAGCTGCTTTATGCTGATGACACTGCCCTTGTTGCCCATACAGAAGTAGCTCTGCAGCATTTAACGTCTTGCTTTGCAGCCACCGCTGAGCTTTTTGGGCTGGAAGTTAGCTTAAAGAAGACGGAAGTTCTCTATCAACCTGTAGCTCAGGAAGTTTTCCATCATCCTCATATCATCATTGGTGATTCAGAGCTTAAATCAGTCACTCATTTTTACATCCTTGGAATATGGATCAAAATGAAGCTGATCACTTAAAGCAGTTTCAAGCCACCTTCTCTTCAAGAAATCAGAGTTCTCAGATAAACTGGGTTCATAAATTAGTTTTCTGCCTATATCAAATAATCTTATGTGGTTGTTTTTGTTTCTCTTCCTTTGAGTTTAAAAGAATCACTCAGTCTGGTGTTATATTCTATGACCATTTATTCTAGAAATAGTTCATAAATCAGCAAATAAATCTAAACCAGAAGAGTCACTGCTTAGTGGTTCAGGAATTGTTTGATGATAAAAAGCTGCTGCCTATTGCATTCAGGGATATCTGCTTCTTCCCAATATTGGTGGTAAACTATACTAGAATCACACAATTCTCAGTAGTAACCTTTCTTGTAATGCTGAAGTTCTTTATTCATATCTTTCACCCTAGGTGACTGTAACAAGCTCCCACCATTAATATAATAAAAATTTACTTCTTTACATACTTGTCCTAGGTATTATCTGAAGGTTCTGCTTGTAGGAAACTGGATTTATGTGAGTAATTAATTTAAAGTTCAGTGACTATACTAAAACTGGAGAAGATACTTCACATGAAAATTTGGGTCAGTGTGAAGATCTTGCTTTCTGATTATTTTTTATATAAACCAACCAATCAATCAATCAATCAGACAGCCAATCATCATTTCAACTGAAAAATCAAAATATTTAGATTTGTGCATGTCAAAATAAAATTTTCATCTAAAATAATCACTTGTTATTTCAGTCATCACTGCTTATAAAACCACCTTGAATTCCCAGATACCATTTGTTGATCAGAAACTGTATTTTTCAGTGAGAGAATTGTTCATCTGAAAAAGTTAGCTTGTCTCTTCATGTTCACACTTCTTTGTTTTCTTAGAATTGGCTTCACAATTCTTGCTACAGCTGTGGAAAAACATTGATCAGCAAATGGACAGACTGAATGTCTTTCACTATGTATCGTTCTAAAGGTTTGCAGTGAAACTTGTACTCCATACCCATAACATATGCTCTTAGCAACAGAGATTTGGGTAGTGAAGAATTTTACAATTCAGAAATACAAATCTATTTCTACTTTCTATTGGAAAATGAAGGTATGTATTCCTGCGTTTCTTCTCCTCGATAGTCTTTCTTTTCTAGTGTCTTCACTTCTATCTAGAAGGTATAATGGAGGGAGAACAGTAGGGGGGGAAAAAAAGGCTTTGATCCTTTCTCTTATAGTCACACAATTTTTTTTCAGAATAGCTGAATGCCTGACTGGCAATTCCTCTTCTTCAGCATCTTACTGTGTTTTGCAAGACATTTGAGTCTGCTTAATTCCTCTTGAATACAACCTGGTCAATAATCCAAGCAGCAGGTGTCAAAGCGCATGGATCCTTAACGTTACTTGTTTTAAAATAAATATTTACAGGTCAAACTTTTGCTCTGTTTAGAGAATCTTATGCTTTCCAGAACCCTTTCCTAATGAAACTGTTTCTACAATAAGGTCTTCTCTGTTGCATGTGTGTTTTGTTTTCAGACAACAGAACAAAGTGCCAGGTACACAAAAACAATGAGACAGTGAGAGGCAAAAAATATTTTGAGGGAAAACTCTGAGTCAACAACATGACTAGGAAGAATATAGTTCATGATCCTATTAAGTCATTGTTCTTCAAAGGCTCTGGCTAATGAGTCAAAATTTGTTTATGGATAGAATATACCCAGTTGAAATTACCTACCAGCTTTTGTAGCTAAATATTATTTCTTTAGAAAACATCTTTTAAGTTATCTATGAAAGAAACCACTTCCTTCCAGGAAATGTGTTTTAAAGCAGTAAGTGGTAAACAAAGATTCAGCAACGTACTCTCTAGGAGTGATACAGTCTCAATCCTAACCAGATACAATTGAAATGCATTATCCCACCCTATGTGGTGATAAAGAAACAAAAATGATGAATGCATACATAATAAAAATATTATGTGCTAGAAAGTTTTTGTGTGCTTAAAAAAAAGCAGATTATACCAATTTTTTCTTCCAGAAAAACTGCCAGAAAAGTTTGAGATATCTCAGCACTCAAACGATCCTTTTCAACTCAGACATTTTACAAGCAGCTTCTCCTCCCTTTTTCCAGTCCCTCCCCAAACTCAATCTTCTTCTCTCCTCTCACAGATATATATTCTACAAACCTCAAACAAAACCAGAAATGTCCACTGTGTGTTAGGTTATGGCAAGAACAGTGGGTAGAGTTATTTCTACTGAAATATGTACTGGAAGACTTCAAAGTAGAGAATTTTTTTTTTCTTTATAGAGTCTTCAGAGAGATGATAGAAAGCAGTGCAGCTCTGGTTTCCTTGATATGGCCAACAGAAAAGTTAACAGTGAACTGACTCCATCTTCCCTTACAGAGAGGCAAAGGGCAATGACACAAAGACTGACAATGCATGTTCACACTATTTTTTTCTTTTTTTTTTTAAGAGAACCAGCCACTTCAATTTAAAATTGCAGGAAAAGTATCCTTTGTACTATCATCAAAACCATCCATTTGATATGCAGTCTGAAAGAGAAGGAAAAATTATATAAAATCTAAAATCTATTGTTTTCTAAGTCTTCAGTGATATTGACAACCATGAGGTGAACCTGAGGAAATCCTTTCCAATTACATTGGGACAGACCTGTTTCAACAAAATCCTGAAGAGAAGGTGAGAAAGACTTGGAAAGGTCATTTTGAAAAGATAAAAAAAAAAAAAATTGGTTACAGTTTATTCCCTTGTGCTAGGAATAACTGTTCTACCTCTGCTCATAGTGACAGTGAAAGCAAGTTGTTTCACTGATTGAACAAGTAACAGTTAATCTCAAGAAGAAATGCCATTTTATCCTCAGATTCAGTTACAGCAGAGGAAGCCTGGCAAAGCCAAAGTTATGAGAAAGAGTATGTCCTCTATTTGTAACTGTATCACAGTGGCAATCCCCAGGGAAGGGAAATCTTGATTTAACTTAAGGCTAGACATTAACACTGAAGCAAATGAATATAAAGTAGCATGACTATGCTTGCTGTGAAAACAAGGTTTGTATTTGCAAATAGCCAAAATGAAGCCAAAATCAAATTGTTTAAAGACTGAGTTTTCTTGGTTACTTTTGACAGTAAGAGACTAGATCCTTCACCCTGCAAAGATGTGATTATCTTAGAACAAATTATCAGCCTTCATGCAGAAACATCAGCTTCAGTGGTCTGTCTCATGCAAAATGTCAGTCTCAGTAATTTTAATAATCCCTTTTATGCTAAAGTGTAATTAATTTTTAAGAATTTGCACACACTAAATTGGGAGTTAGGATTCTCAAATACAAATTCCCCATATTCTACAAAAGTGGGTTTTACTCATTGAAATGATAAAGTTCTTAAACTGCATGAAGTGGATGAGGTCCTTGTGCCATCCCATGCAAGATAATACAGTGTGTTCATTAATCTATGTCATGTTGTATTGAACATACAACAGCTATCAGATTTTCTACATTTGATAGCACCTGAGAGGTCACTGGTAAGGGTCAAAGACTTATCTAGCACAAATTATGAGACTTTACTGGTAGATGAAGATACAACATAATAAATACCAACTATAAACCACCTGAGTTTCAGGAAAATAGTGAAATGAATTGATTTAACTTTTGTGTAAGAATTTTGGGAAAAGATTGGCAATGTTAGACCAGTTTATCTTCTGTTGGCTTCTTGCATTCTCCCTTTAAGTTTCAGTATCCCAACTGTTTATTCTTTGGAAATCCATCTTCTTAACACAGATTAGGTAGATTTATCAATGTATATAGCATCACATGACTATTGGACATGTCAAACAGCTTTTCATATAGCTCCTTAATTTACTTTGAAGCATAAAAAAATTTAGCCTAGCTATCTTGAATTAAACCCATGTTGCCATGTGAAATCTAAGCATAAGTGATCAAATAAAACCTGAATAATGTACACAGTCTGGATCAGAGTACTTGAAGTTCTGCTTATTTGAGAAACTGGAATAAATCTACTCTATTCTGTTATAATGATTATGGAGTGATTCAAGGTTTTAATTTTTGGCTCCTAAAAACCAGGAAATTTTTCAAATAATTTTCCAATCATACTTTATGGTAAAGCATTGTGAGACTCTAGATAGCTCCACGGGAGGCTAAAGGTTTTACGTGTGTGAAATCCATGACCTTAAAAATTTGATAGTATCCCTTTGATATTGGATAAACCTCAGGTCACTCAGCTTTAGATTTAAGGATACATTTCTGAAATATTTACTACCAGCTGTAATGTTTATTATGGGTGTTGTTTCAGAGAAGTCAAGAAGTTTGATCCTCAGCTCCCTTGGAGAAGTTGTACAAACACAGACATGGTCCTATATCCCCTTCCTGCCAGCTAGAGTTTGCTTTAATCTTGTATTTAATTTGGAGACATTTAAACTTGGCTAGCTAGCAAACTTGGCTAGCTAGCAACTAGAGAAGATAGCAACTAAATAAAATCTTCTTTGAGCTAAAATATTGAGTAGATACACTTACGACCTCCAAGTTGCTCTTTAGGCTGTAGTCCACTGTGAAATACTGAAATAGTTAAAGCTCAGAAAATAAAAGCTCAGATTCATCCAATGACACTGTCACAAGTATTAAATGTTTGGAAGGATTAAAAGCAGAATACTATTTAAATAAGATTTAACGATAGTATCCAGTGGGTTGCACCTATCCCTTTGTGTCTTTGTTGTAATGGATTTGTACAGAAAAGGTTGGGTTTTTTTCACATTTCTCCACCAATGCAATACATGATTTCCCCATTCTTCTGTTGCAAGTTCATGCTTTTTGTTCTCGCTACGAGTCTCTATTTTTCTCCAGCATTCTTTTTATTTCCTACATTTTTTTTGTTTTCCCATCACTCTTTTATCACGTATGTGTTGTTAGCTTGTGCCTCAGGTTCTCCTCATGATCTCTTTTGCACTGATTGTGACACAATCTTCCTCCTCTGTTCTGATCTGAATACTAGCATCGTTTCTGTATTGTTTTACACTTGCTCGCAGGTAAATAGCTAATGAACTTCCCATTAGCTTGATAGAAAAAAGGACTTTGTTGCCAGTTTTAAAAAAAAAACAACTTTTAAAGTTTTTTTAAAAAATACGTTACTTTCCCTTTCACACACGTCTACTTAAAAAGCAAAAAGCCTCGGGGTTGTGATCATCATTGTTTTTTTACAACTCCACTTCCAAGTGCAATTCTGACTGGAAGTGCTAGATGATACTGAATTATAAATATGTAATAATAAATAATAAGCAACTAATGCACACAGCCAGATGTCCTCTTGGACAATGAATATAACTGCTAGAAGGGTACTTATTTTATGCCCATGGAAAAATCATAGCTAAATGAACTTGAAAGGCCAATTAGCTAATGTCCCTACTCAGACACTATATGTAGGACGTCTTGGTAATTTCTATCAAGTATGTGTTTAGTTTTAAAATTTCCAGCAAAAAAGTGGCTTGGGGAGGGTGGAGGGAGGGGAGGACAATGAAGCAAAGGCCAATATCGTCATTTGGGTTTCACAGCCTTCTTTATTACCAGATTTTCTGATTAATAAACCTTCTTTTGTGAAAATGAAGCCCTTAACTGTTTGTATTAATGGACCAGTATTATTATGTCTTTCCTTTTTTCTGGGTTCTTTGTATTTTTGTTTTGATGGTTTGGTTTGTTGTTTTGGGGGGAGAGGTTTTTTGGGGGTGTTTGTTTTTAAAACAGATAAATGCACTTTTTTTTTTCAAATTTGTTCATATTTCATGTTTGTTAGAACTTAAATTCTCAGGTTTTGTCCCCTGAATCATCTTTGTTTTATTTACAGCATATTTTAGGAATGGTATCCAAAATTGTACTATCCATAAAAGCTGACTGAAGTTTTTATGAAGCTTTAGGAATTGATAAGCATTTAAGAATGCTTACCTCTCTTATGTAACATTTACCTCATCAGAATAATGTTTGTCTTTTTGTAATGGGATCTGCTTTATCATAAATTTAAGCTGATACCTCTTCATCTCCATACCCTTCTGTGCAGTGCTGCTCGTCTACTTAAAATTTTGCATTTATGCATTTTGCATTTATGCATTTGAATTTCTTTTCTGAATGCACTATTATGTTCATGCTTCCTTAAGATTTATTAATTCCATGTGTTTATCAAAATAATTTTGAATTTTCATTCTGCCTTGCAAAGTCCTTACATCCCTTTCCATTCTGGTATCATCTGTTAATAGTTATATTTCATTTTCAATCACTAATGGAATCATTCAGTGGCATAGTAGTCTTAACAGCTTTTTAAAAGAGTCTACTTTCTATACTCTCCCAGACTGGCCATCAACCATACTCTGAATATAGGGTTTGGGGTTTTTTACTCAGTTAAGTGTTCTTGTTTCAGCAATTAGGTTTTAACTATATTTAAGTAGATTGGTTAGAAGAAAGTTAATGTGCATGGTGACAAATGACCTGATAATACTGCCATCTATCATACTTTCCCCTTACCCAGAGGATAGTTACCTTGTCAAAGAATGAAAGTAGATTAGTTTGTACTGTCTTTTCTTGATATAGGTTTACTGGCCATTTTTCTACCACCTTATTGACCTTCAGTTACTCACAAATTGGTGAGTCATTTGGCTCAGTATTTTTCAGGCAGACTGTCCTTATAAAGCTATAGCGATGCTCATAGAGCTTTTGATATTCACCATGCTCACTCAGATGTAGCTACACAACACATCTTTGTGCTTAGACATAATCACTGTTGCCAACTTCAACTGTGAGTAGCAGCTTTTTCTGTTTTGATGTTCTGGATCCTGTTCTGAAGATGCTGCTTTTTATTACTAACATTTTTATGTCCTTATGCTGATAGTTCTGATCTTCTTACCTTTTGACTGCCCTCCAAAGGGTGGAGTGTTGTAAATGAAGTCTGGGGAACAAGAAACTGTTTTTTACTGCTGTCAGTCTTTTCTGAAACAGCTGTAACAAAATTTTTGCTCTTACACTGATGAAGGTTTCTAATTGCTTTTCTTTTAATATTTCTTGTTTTAATTTTTCCCCAGATTATTCCTCTATGGGAATGTTTTCCCTCATAACATTGGAAGTGGCTTAGAATTAATTCTGCGGGCAACTGGGGAAGCCACAGGGCACTCTGCAGGGTAAGGTTCACACTCCAGCAGTGATACTACACCACGTCTAACATAAGGCCTCGTCTTCAGACAGTTTCAGACATTGGGAGCTCTTCCCATTGAAGAGTTTATATCACAAAGAAAGAGTTTCAATGTGCTGGCAGGCAAGATACTCAGGAAAATCAATCTGAATGAATGAAAGGTATGCTTCAAAGGTGGGCATGTTAAAAATCAATAAACCCCCCAAATAGGAATAAAAATTGATCTTTCTTGTACTTAGTATACTTCTCTTTGAAAACAAGGTACATTAAGACCAGTTTAGATTTTGAATTAGCTACTACAGAGTAGTTTAGCAATGTTTAACACTTTAAGAATTGATTCAGCAGAGAATTACTGTATTTAAAAGATTTTTTATTTATTCTCTTTGTATCTTCTACAGCACTAGGCATATTGTTGATATCTGAAACAATGAAAAACACTGAATGGTTAACATTTGTATTTTCTGTTTATTGTCTGCCTGGAGTTATAAGATAAAGGATTTTATTAGCGGCATTAAAGCAATGTGTTAGATTAAGTTCTTCTCTTTTCTGTTGTTTTCTAGAAACTTGCAAAATCCTTTCTAAATCCCTTGTAAAGACCTAAAACAATCAAATGGGAGAAAAAAGTGAAAAGTATTTACACATCGAAGCTGATGCATTCCCTTTACAGTCACAGAATTCTCCTTCCTGCATCAGTGTAAAAAATACAGAGTATGTCTGCATCTCTGTAAAACCTGATATAATTATCAACATTTGAAAAGAGTGCAACAATCGTATTTACTGGATGATATCTAAACAAATAAAAGTTTCTTGTAGGTATGTGCATTTTTAGCAGTCTTCATTTTGGCTCACATTGTATATTAAGAGTAGTCGGGAGCAACTTTGCTGGCTTCCACTTCAGCAGATTAACTCAGATCTAGAATAGCAACTCTGTGAACATAGTTTGTCCTACTGGTAATAGGTAAAAAGAGACTGTAAGCCTCTTGAAGGGACTGTACAGCAGACCCCAAAGGATGAAGAGACTCAGCTGGACCCAGTCATATGGAAGACACTATGGACTCCCTTGAGCATTTCCAAACTACACCTTGCTGAAGGCTTAGTCATCCCTGCTGGGGATTGCTATCTACGAAAGACAAATCACTTTCTCCTATTACTGGGGTCTCAAGACCTGTTACAAGTTGCATGAAACTGAATTCACATGCAAAGAAATCTAAAACCAGTCAAAATTTATTTAAGAGCCTGATGCACTTAGTATTTTCTTAAGAATACTGAAGACACACTGACACCTCAGGAAATTTATCAGGATTGTTGTGTGTATTTAGAATTTAAGTTTTTGAAATGGAAGATGTTTTCTAAACAAGCACAGCAGCATGGATGTTGCTACACGATGTATTTTAATGTCTGGAATAACACTTGCCCATTTTACTTTATTTTCGAAAATAATTTACAAGAAATTCTGGTGTGCTTCACGCTAAAATTCCAACCGAAGAAAACGCCAAGAAAACCCTCATTTCTCTCTCTGTAGCCACTGCTGCATAGACCAGATCAAACCCGCGATATTTACAAGTGCAGCAGTCGACGTTTCAGCCCCGCTCCCTCTCCGGGCAAGACACATACCAGCACAGGGATAGACCCCAGCCCCACTCCCTCCTCTCCCCTCTCCTTCGCGGGTCTCTTGACATCTGCAGGCCACGGCTGCGTGAGAAAGTCCGCTCAACAACTCCACTCTCCATGCGGGAAAGAGGGATGGATAGAGAGCGGAGCTCCGNCCCCTCCTCCCGTCTTTTCCCTTTGCGCTGGAGGAGCGCCGCCGCCAGGGAGCCGAGGGCCGGGCCGTTCGGTACCAGCACCGACAGCTCAGGTGCACCGGCGGAATCGGGGAGAGGGGCGCAAACCTTTCCCGAGACGCTGTGCCTCGGCGGGCTCCGAGAGAGGAGGAAAGTTGCTCTTTTTCCTGCAGCAATCTCAGGAGCTGCTGAACTGGCCTCACGTGGAAGGACTGAGCAGTTCCTACCTTTCCATCAGGTGCCTTTGCCGCAGCAAAGCCACGGTATCTGAGAGACCACGGGGAGTAGAATCACGCACACCCGCCCCCCCCCTCCCCACCCCAGGCCTCTCCCGCTCTCGCCGCACATCGCTTGTAATCTGGTCTGTCTCGCCGTGCTCCCGGGATCACAGGAGGATCTATAGCTGTGATCTGTCACCGAGGAGAAGGAGGTCGTGGATGAACTCCCTTCCATCAGGGCAACGAATCACTTCTCGACTGCTTATTATCGTGCTCTAGGACCAGCCCTTTCCTGCTAAACTTGGCTTGGGAGCTTACAGCAGGAGGGGGTGCGGGGGGTGGAGAGCCAAGCCCAACATCATCTTGTGTGTTTGACTTTTTTTTTCCCTCCCTCCTCCTTCCATGAGACAGTTTGATGAATGCCTGCGAGAGGGGTATGATTTGCTGAGGCGCCTCTGGCAGGGCGGTGTGTGTGCGGTGTCAGCCCGCCGCCGCCCCCCGTGGGGCTGTGAGCGGCCCGCGGCGGGGGACGCGCGTGGGAGCAGCTGCTGCGTTGTGCGGACCGCCGCGGAGGAAGCGCTTGGGCGGACGGAGCTCCGCGGCCTCTAGCCGGGGGCTCAGACGGGGGACACGGCTTTGAACGGGGCGAGGAGGAAAATAAGGAGCTAGCCCAACTCCGCCGTACCCTGAGCCCGTGGGTTTGCTTCGCCTTCGCAGGGAGCGAGACCCAAGTGCCGCCTCTCCCCGCCACCCCGACGGGCTAGCGAGGGAGGCCCCAGCCCGGCCCCCTCCCAGCGAAGTTGCCTTCAGCCGCGGATCCGTGCCATCTATTGCACTTTGCCGTGGTTGTTTGCTTGGCTTGGCTTTGGATAGAAAAGACTTCGCTTTCTCCGCACCCTGAAAGTTGCCCAAGCGCTCCGCGCGGCGAGGAGGAGGGCGGCGCGCCCCGCGCCTCCCCGGAGCCGAGGCCGGCGGGCCCCGGCCGGGCGGCAGCGGGCGGTGATGATGTGCGGCTGGGGGAAGCTCACCCTGTCCCTGGGGTTGCTGCTGGCGATGGCGGGCGAGGTGGCGCCGCAGCCGTGCCCGGCGCAATGCTCCTGCTCCGGGAGCACCGTGGACTGTCATGGGCTGGCGTTGCGCAGTGTCCCGAGGAACATCCCCCGCAACACCGAGAGGCTGTAAGTAACCCAACTGGGACGGCGGCGAGCGCCCCTCGGTCCCCGGCTCCCGTCAGGGCTCCTGCTGACTGGTGGGGCAAAGGTGGCCCCCGGAGCCGACCCGGTTTGGGGTCCCGACGGCCTTTGTGGGGGGGGTCTCCCTTCCCTTTTCCTGCTGCCGGCGGTGTCCATTTCACGGCGATGAGACGCGGGAAAGGTGGACGCAGCTCCCAGCCGTTGCCTTTCACGCTAGGAAGCCGCAGTCAGGAGCGCGGTCCCTCAGCCGCGGGGTGCGGGGCGGTGGGGCTGGCAGCACGACGGCCCGGGGTGCGCCCCGAGGCGGCGGTGGAGCGGCCTCTGCTCTCCGCCGGCTCTCATTTCCCGGCAAACTTAGCTATTGCGGCTTTCTCTCCCTGAGGGTCTGGGGAAGAGCCGAACCGCGGCACCCAATTGCGCTCTGCGGGCGCAGGCCAGCCCCGGGGCGGGCGGCGGAGCTCTGCGGGCGCGTAGCCCTTCCTCCCGTCCAGCCGCGGGTGCCTCGGTATCTCCGCGCAGGGAGGCGGGCGGGGGCGCGCTGCTGCCCGCTGCTCTGGCGTGAGGCTGGCGCCCTGCTGGGCTCTGCCCCAGTGCAAGCACCCGGGTGACTCTGGTTGAGGGCACGCCTCGGTGTTTTAGCTCCTTTCCCACTCCGACGGCACTAAGTTGTGCCTTAACTGTGATCCTTCCTCCCCCTCCCCCATCTGATTTTTGAGACCATTCGTGTACCCTCCGGCTAGGGTATTTTCTAGTCTTGAGAGAGCAAGCATGTGGTCGGTTATTTATCATATCAGGCTGCCTTTCAGAAGGGCCTGAGGAGTGGAAGAGGCAAGCACATTTTTTCTTGCTCTGTATTAAGTCATTTCAATGTTGGCTTATGAACACACGTCTTGAGTGTTTAATTTCACTCAAAGAGTATCAGGGACACAGTTCTTCGAAGTCTTGTATGGTTTCTTTACAGTGATGTCTCGGCTGCAAGTGGTAAAAACATAAAAAAAAAGATTTGTTTTTTTTCCCTATGTTGGAAATGAACTGTAGTTGTTAGGGTAGTTTCCACGTAATGCCATTTCTAAATGGCTTACCTCAGGAATTGTGAAGTGTGGTGTTATTTGTAGTGATTGGAATTGAGGGAAGTTTATATCCTGACCCAGAAGTGTTATGAAAAAGGCACATACAATTCTAGAAGAGAAAGTAGTGCTGAAGTGTGAGCAGAAATGCTAGGGCCTAACTACAGTTTTCTGTTGCTTCTTAACACACTTTGCATTCTACAGTCAGTGTAGCTTTTTCTGCAGCTAGTGGAGAGTTTAGTTTTCATAAAGCCACGTTTCCCACCACTTACTTTCCAACAGTCTTATGTTTGTTTGAAAACTGTTCTTTGCTATAGGAGGTTAAGCCTTATTCTGCTCTTGTAGTAGTACTAAGAAAGCTGAAAGTTGTGTAAGAATGGTGAGAATTGTCTTGATTTGAGTCACTTGGGGTTTTTTGTAACAATCAAATACTGTAGCACATGTATAGTAGCTTTAGTGACTTTTCTAAATGCAATTATAGCCACGTTCAGACAGGTTTTGACTCTTTGTTGTTAAAGATAAATGTGAGCTTTATAGTAGCAGGCAGAACTAACTTCGTGAGAGTCTCTTACTGCAAAGTTTGAAACTACTACTACCAAGATAAACCTTCATTCAGTCACTTGGAAATCAGGAACTCACACAGTCTTAGTTGTAGCAGTGGTTTGCTGGGTTCATTTACATCTCCTAATTTTGGAAAATTCTGTGCCCATGAAAACAAAACAATTTAAAAATAACTTGAATGTTTTAATCTTATAAATTATGCTTATAAATTATTCTTCTTAGGGATCTTAATGGAAATAACATCACAAGAATCACCAAGACTGACTTTGCTGGTCTAAGGCACCTTCGAGTTCTGTAAGTTTTCCTTTCCTATCACTGATACCTTTTAGGACTGATGCTACAGTTTATGAAAACCACTGAACTAGTTATCGTTCAGCTGATAAGCTGGATGGGTTATCAGTTTTTAACTATTGTGCTACTGCATCTGAACGTAGAGCCCCTCCTCCATGTGTTACACACTAATATGAATAAGTTAGCAATTGCCTTAAATACAATTTCAGAATTTTTTAATCTTTCCTTAAGGTTATAAGATAACTTGAGGATTTAATTTGGCATGTAGTTTACAAAGTAAGAGTAGCTGAAATTGGTTGAATAACTGTTGGAGTGACTTCAGTTTAAGGTTAGGAAACTTAGTTTACACTGGAAATAGGCACTCTCAATGTGAGGGAATTCATTAAGAGAAAAAACTTGTTCCCTTACTGAATTTAAAAGAAAGTCACAGATGATAATTATTGATTTTTCTATAGTTTATGGGCAAAATGGAAACACTAACAGTGAATTTGAGGAGGGAATGGTTTGGATTTTTTTGTCAATGCTTTTATTTTCAAGCGTTATGAAGCTTTTAAATTTCTGTGGAGTTTTATTTTGTGGGAAAATCTAATAACAAATTTAAAATACTGTGGAATTTACTTAGCTTATTTAAGGCTATTTAATTTAAGTAAGTTGACATAAAAATCCTTTTCCATTTCTCTCTTAAACAGAACATGTTGTAATAATTTTTAATTTTATTTTTTTACAAAACTACTGTAATGATTAGTCTCCAAAACCACAGTTCAGTATTTTTGTTTTGTTGTTCTCGTATGAGACTAATACTACTTTCTCACTGTTCAGCTAGAGCCTTGTAACTTGCCGAAGAGCAATGATGTATGTGCATGTGTGTACCCAGCATGTATGCATATGTGTAACTTCTGAACTTGGGACTCTTGAAGTAAATAAGCAAATGTAATATCATGTCCTGTTTCTTTTACCATGGATTATTTTTCCCCTTTTGGGTATATGAGCCCATGTAAAGTGTTGGTGACAAGCATCTGGAAGGTTAAAGTGGATGTCACTCTAGAGTAACTGTTGTGCTTTTTTAATGAATGTGTGATAGACTTTAAATGACTGCTGTTAATGCAGTAAGTTATCTCAAAGCTATTAAAAATTGTAATATATAATTTCTGTATTTCAGTCAGCTCATGGAGAACAAGATTAGTACTATTGAGAGAGGAGCATTCCAGGATTTAAAAGAACTGGAGAGGCTGTAAGTATTTTTAATTCTAATGTACGAGAATTTTTTTATCAAATCAGTTGTGTTAAGGTACTCAGGCCTCTGATTTTTTTATTATTATTTTAAAACTTATTGAGACACAAGAGAAGTAAGAAATTCTCAAGCAGTACGTATTGGAGTCAGGCGGGAGGGAGCTTACATGAGCAGTCCAGATTTGAAGTATAAAATTGCAATTGTCTTGTAGGAAATAGCTTGAATACTCTCAAATACTTTCCATGGAATACCCAAGGACTTTTCAAACATGAATACACCTAAAAAAAAAAATCTATCCTCTGAGGTACAGTTAGTTTTAGAGAATGTTTTATACAATGTCTTACTGGAAGTAACTGCTAGTTATAAAGTGTTGTCTTGTAACATAGTGTGAAATGAGTACTTAAATTCCGCTCCATTTTTTGTATGATTAAAACTTTTACAGAGGATTAGAAAAAATATGAACTGTTAGATTTAAAAAATTAATTGGATTTGGACTTAAAAAGATTGTACTGTGGGATGAGGGGATAGATTGGGGCTTAGAGGATCTTGTCTGGTGAAGTTGAAGAGCAAACACCTGCATTGTTGCAGTTGGACATAGAAAATGTGTTAATTCCCAAACTGGTTTAGCGCTTTTTAATAGCTGTTTAATATTCTGTATGTATCATCTTATTTTGTTGAATTTGCTTGAGTGAAAATATTTTTTAACGTGTATTGTAGAAGTTAGGACATCTGACTCATTGAAGGCAAGATGCTGATTGATTGAGGTAGTTTCAGTTTAGAGCTAGGGAAGTCTAAGAATGCTACTGTATTAATGTATATCCATGTAGAACTTTAGAGTATCTGCATTATTAGACATCTTAGTTGGTATGTTTTTCATTATACCAAATTTTTCTTTAAGAAAAAGTGAGTGTGCCTTAGAGTGCCTCTGAGATCTTGTTCAGTTTTTCATTTGCTGCTGCTTTAACTTCATAAAAGCTTTTCCGTTTTCTTCCAGTAAAAAGCAATATTGGCCTAAACATTGTTTGTCTTACTGTAGTTTTGCTCTGTATCCATAGCTGCTGTGTGTTTAAAACAAAAAGCCCCCAAAACCATTATGGTTTGTTGGTCATATTGACAAAGCTATTAAAAATAGTTAGTAACCAGTAGTGTAATTACATTTCTACAGTAGTGCCAATATCATGTACTTCAGATAATTACCTCATTTTTTCATATACACCAAAGTAACTTAGTGACCTGAAGACTGAAAGTGTTACGTAGTGCAACCTTTTTTGAATAAATTTTCATGAGATTGATTGATCTTAGAAATAGTCAGGTTTTTGACGTTGTATTAAGACATTTAATGCAATGGTTTTTTACAATATGTTTTAAACTTGTTACAAAGTATAAGGATTTAGTACAGCTTTTTCTGCTGACGGATATATTGGAATAACATACATACATTCCTAATTTGGTTTACAGAGTCTAGCTAAAAAATTAAACAGCAGTGTAGTTCATATTGCAAAAGTACATACACATACATGAAGCATTAATAAACATTAAAAGATCCATGCTTTCCTTGTCAGTATGGTTTGACACTGAGAAACCAAATACTTGCTAAGCTTTAAACTAGTACATAGTCAACTTTATTTATGGATTATCTTGAAGCAACATCCTGTTATGTGATTTATTAACAGTATTTCAAAAATAATTTGTTATAATTTTGAGGCATTTAAGAGTAAGATTTTTGAAGTATAGAATTGCAATACTAGAAAAAAAACCCTTCAGTTGTTAAAACTTACTTGTCTGTGTTCACATTTTGCATCAGATTTTCTTGGATTTTTTCCTTTGATTTTTTTTCTCTTGAAAAATCTGTTAAGTCTTTGGAAAACAATAGATATTTACCAGTTACATAAGCTACTAGTTCAGAAGAGCAGTTCTGATAATTGTGGCTGGTTTTGTGGATTTTGTTCACACTTGAGCAGGCAGACTATGACATTTGAAAATTTAGTCATTTAAACTTACAAAGTTAGATTCTGTTTTGTCTTCAGAATTATTTTGCATCTTCTCCAGTACTTGTCAGAGTCTCTTTAATTTGCTGGAATTCAGTCAGTGTTAGGTGTGTGGGTGACTTGTAATTTGAATATATATGCAGGATGTCTTTAAACTGCCCCAGCTGTTGGTGAAGAGCAAATAATTCATATTTGTGAGAAAAAGCTGAGAAAATTCTTTACAACTGCCAAGTCCATCTGATGAAGGCACATTATCTGACAGCCAGTTCATCTCCTTGAGTTTCTAAATTCAAAATGATTTCTCAGGTATCCTGTGGATGCTTCCGTCAAGTATTTTCTTTTATACATTAAATAGCAAGCACTTTAAAGCTTTTCATTTTTTCAATGTGTAAGTGTAGGATGTTACATTTCCAATGTATGTGTAATGTGCCAAGCTACTGTCAAAGGAGTACCTCATACAGGCCTTTCAGCATGCTAGTGGAAGGTATAAGTGAACCTTACTGCAATTTAAATGAACTCAGTTTGGTTTATAAGATGGTTCACATGTAATATTTCGTATGTTGGAATATCTTGTGCTGGTGTATACAGGCTGAATTTTAAAATGTTTCCTGTAGTTCAGTATTCTCTTTAATGTGAGGAACAGACTTTCACAATAGTTTCCCTTTGAGGAGGGGGGGGATAAATCCATGCTGCTTTTGGGTTTTTCGTTTTTGAACTGAAATTTTAGTTATTAAATCATTTCTTTGTAGACCAGTTACTCTGATTTCCAAGGAACTGTGGTTAATCAGCAAGTTACTCATCGTGAATACTCATTTGTGGGTTTGATTGTGCAAAATGCTGAATATCCTCAACTCCTCCTAAGGGAAGTGAAGACCTGAAACAATTTGCAAAGTTAATCTGAGAGCAGAAACTCAGCCTTCTATTTAGAAGAGAACTGCTTAAAATGTTTCGATTAAACCTGTGTACCTCTGTCAGGTGGATAGAAATGTTTCTCCTATACTCAGTAAAGCAACAGCAAATCTCTTATACACTAGATACATGCGGTACTATGCGCACAAAGCTACTTAAGCGTAATATGCTCCATAACAGGAATTTGTGTCCCACCAGTGTAATTGTAGAAGTGCAGTGGAATTAATAAATACTGCCATAAACAAGTGATTGTTCCTACAGCAGCACTGCTGTAATTTCAAAGTAAAAATGTTTAGTTATTAATAAATGCTTGTATAGTAGTGCCTACTACAGAAGAATTGGGAGGAAAGACAAGATAGAAGCTAGCAACTTACTTAATCAGATACAGGCACAGTCTGAAAATCACTTGGGGTCTTCTGTGGCCCCTGGTGTGATAACTGTGCCAATAGCAGAGGGAGCATTAAACTCATTGCCCACGGGAAAGTGTGGGGAGTGATACCCATGTTCCTATAATCCTTGTATGGGTAGGATGAGCTCATTAGCCTTCTGGCAGTCATCCTAGGAGAAGGACAACTGATTCCAAACCCAGGCAGATGGAGCTCGTTTAGCCCTGTAAGGCCTTCCATCTAAGAAAAGAACACTCTAATAAAACCTCTGTCCTAAGGACTTCACTGCCAGCATCCAAGCTTGCTAGACCCTGGCAGATGAACCTTAGGACTGAAGGCTGGGTCCAGCTCTGCGCATGCTGTCTCACCTAAAAAAAATCCATAGCGCAGGCTCGAGGGTGCTATCCGCTATCCTCTTTTTATCAGCATGCTTGGAAAAGGCGCTGATGAGGAGCGTGGGTGGAGCTCTCCCTGGATCTTCATTTGCGAAGCCTAGCCATGCTATACTACTTAATCAGATAAGTTTTAGGTTTGTGGAAACTTTAGTTGCTGGAGACCCTGGTGAAGCTGATTTTGCTATAAGCTTTTAAGATGGATACTTCTCTGACAAGTCTTCAGTCAGATAAATGGGTATACAGTGCAGTGTTCACTTAGTTATCATCACCAGCTGTCTTGTCTGAAGGCTCAGATTTTAAGGGACTATGAGCTCTGGTCCAAACCTATTTGGTACAACACTGCCTGAGCTAGTAAGTCTGCCCATGAGTATGGCGTTCTTCACAGTCTGTCTGTATCCTGAGTGGCTGAATCATATGGTCTGTGTTATGTAGGTGCTCTCTCTACTGAAACAACCTCCTTTAGAATGTTAATATGTACAGCCTGTTTTTCAGTCAGTGGGACACCTTGTATCTTTGTGTATATACATCCTGAAGCTGTGTCAAATCCTCTCAGATCAGTGACGAACTTTGTCTGTCCTGTATTTAACATCTGCAAGATTTTCTATATTTACTAGTAACCTGTATGATTAGCCCATGTTCATACAAGTAGGGCCTCTAAAGGAGATACGGCCATTTACTACATGGCAACTCGCATAAATAAAGAATGGGGATCTGACCTGTTATGTTGTCTGAACTTCTCTTACATAGACCACAGTTGTGTATCAGTGGTGAGTTTTCAGTATGCTTCATGGCAGGAAGGCACAGAAGGTCAAGATATGGAGAATTTTCACAATGTTTAAGAATTTCCAGAGACTACTGCTTGTTATGAGTGATAAAACCTTTTGAAACGATTCCTTAGGAGAATATGAAATTAAACACTTGTTTCCCTTTTCTTATAAAGCGATCATCTTAGGTGTGATGTTTGTAATAGTATGAAATAATGTCTTAAGAAAAGATGAAGATAAACAAAATTTTGACTATTACTAGATACAGCTTTAAAAATTACTTCTAAAAAGTGTAGTCAGTTGTTATCACCAAGGCTACCTTCTTCTGTGGTGTTGCAGCTACTGCTCGAAGAATCTCAGTGTTTTTGCCAGCTATTGTCATCTGGAGGGAAGTATAAAATTTGAAGACAACTGTTATAGACTGTTGAATCAGTTCTATTATAAGCTACTTTAGTGGAGCAGTTATCTTTTCATTTAGGAAAAAAGTATTTTTTGGCTGATGTGAACATTATTTTAATCACAATTTTTCGTAGTATCTTTTTCTGTGTATAGTAGTTGAGATGTCAGCCGTGATCATTCTGAGACTATGCTAAGTATCCAAAAGATGTCAGGATAGTCAATTTGCAGCAATCATTTGAAAACTACCGAGTTTTTGTTCTTGTATCTGTGAATAATCCATTGAGGCAGCAGTATGCCCCTAAAATACTAATTTGGTGTCTGATTCTACAGACATTTATCATGTGAATAATTTGGTTTGCATGAGTAGCCCCACTGATTACTCTTGTGAGAAATGTTGCTTGTATAACTTGGCCCAAGAAGTTTCCAGGCCAAGCCCTGACAGTTTTGATACTTGAATTAATAGAATTCATTTCTAAAATGTAAATTTATTATCTTACTAGCTCTAAAGAGCTATCTGTATAGTCTTAAGAAAAACAAAAACCAAAGAAACTCCCACAAACAAAAGAATTCCAAACCCCATGGAACCTGTTTCTGCTGAAAACTAGCATGGAGGTAAAATGTTACTCCCACAGGCTCTAGGACAACTGCAACTTCTGAGTTAGTATCTGAGCTAAATATCTGAGCTACGTGGTGTGAGTATGCTGAAATCCTGAGTTCAAGAAAAGAATGCTCTGACGGTTGAACATCAAGTTTGTACTTGAAATGCCTTTTAAATTGGAAGCTATCTGTGTTGTATTTTCATGCTTCTTACAATGTATTACTGAATGATGGAGAAAGAAATATTTAAAGAATTAAATGTTTTGTTACAGTTCATGCATTTTTCTAAATTTTTGCAGTACAGTTCTAAAATAAACTGAAGGATTACTTGTACAAAACTGGAGAATTGTTTGGTGTTTGGGCTCCATCTTTGCAAGTACATTAAAAGTACTCTGCAAGTACAGTAAAACAAGGTATTAAAACTTAAGATGAAAAGAACATTTACAAAGGAGTATACTTCTGAGTGTTGGACTGAATAGTACTGAAAATTTTTAAAGTTTCATTCATGCTGTGGATGAAGAATTTGAAACTTCCATGTGTCATAGCACAGGAGAAGTATATTTGAGCTACATAGTTTCAAGGAAAAGTTTTTTTTCCTACTTAGTAAATAAGCTGAAGTACTACTTGGATTTTTTGTGTGGATACAAATCTGTATGTGAAATGGCTATGCTTGCAGCTTCTGCAAGCAAGGGTTTAATTATAACCTCAATACATGGGAGTCAGTCTTGCCAAAGATACTAAATGGCATTCAGTATAATAAAGTGGTTTTTAGCTATATGTCATCTATTACATGGTTAGTATTACCTGTTTGGGCTTTAACCTAGTCTGATAAATGTGGTAAGTTCTTAAGCTGTATTAGCAGGTTTTGAAATTATAAAACAAAAACTCATGAGTTACCATGGTCTCTGAATATATGATGTTTTACGGAATGTCTCGTTATACAAAGGCATGTGTAGCAGGATGGAATAAGAAATGAAAAGTTCCATTTAGGAAAAAAAGAAATACAGCTTTTCTTGGGCAATACTGCCCACCAGGCCTGGGCAATTATCAAGGGAATTAGCAGTTGTTTCAAAATAGGTAAGATAAACTAGTACTGTTCTTTATGACCAGTCTAGATAGTCTCACTTTCTTGGAGTGCAGAATTGCTGTATCACTGATGGGGTAAAATATACTTCCTGGAGATTAAAATAAATCTGTGTTCATTTCTTAATATGTATTGATGTTTGGCATGAGATTGTGGTTTTATTCCAACTATTTGAGTAGGTCTATCCATAACATGTAAATTCCAAGTAGGAAAATAGTAACTTTTAAAGGAAGCAGCAAGATTTTCTGTGATTCTTTAGTTGTGAGCTGTGTTAATAAATAAATCCCAGAATAATTAGTTTTGATCTGAAGCTTTTTCTGGATTTTGAGTGCCTGATAAAAAATAGCCTTTTCAGTTGCAGAAAAGTGTTAAAACTCCCAGATTTCACCTCTACGAACTACTTTATCAAAGTTCAGGAGCAGGGACTTCTGAAGAAATGCCAAATACTGTCTGTTTTTATAGTGCGGTTTTGCAGTTTTAACTGAAGCAAAATGTGTTTGTTGTGTATGTGGTGGGGTTTTGTTTGTTTGCATTTTTTTGGTGTTTTCCCTCCCCCTCCCCAGTTTAAAGAGGCTTATATGTGAAGTTTAAAGGCTAATAAAGAATTTTAGGACCCTTGGTGAAAAATGCTGTTAGCAATGAAGTCACTGCTGCTGTTTCAGGAATCATTTGTGTCACTATCATACAAAAAGAACAGCCAACAAACAAATGATATTTCATCATCTTGTGCTTGACTATACGTACTTAATGAAAACAGCTTTTTTGGCGGTATGACTTTGTTTTACATAGTATGGAAGCTGTATTGAGCTCTTAGAATGAGTTCCTAACGCTGTAGCTAGAAGTTAGTCTCTAATTTCTTTTCTTGGTGAATCCTGGTCTTAATCTGCAAGTTCATTACTGAAGCCTGTATGTGAAATGAAAAATGAATTCTTATTCTGAACAATTTCTGACTACTGTAGCCAAGAAGGTCTAGGTTGGACTGTCTAAAACGGAGGTGCTAATGCATGTGCTTGTTTTTAAAGGTTGGTGTTTTAATTTTCTTCCCCTTAAAGTACTGATAATCACTTGTCTGGCTTCAGTCTGTTTATATGAACATTTGAAGGGTTAATACCTTCACGCGTGTGTGATAGGTAGCAGAAGAATAATGGGTTTGAGTAGAGAATGTTTTTAAATAGCCCTGAAGGGAGTGAACAGTTATTCCTTGTTAATCAGGGATGTGAAAAATCCTTGTTTTAGCTAATCCTGCATAGTTTAAGGGCAATGCATAGTGCATTCCTTGTATTAGAACGAGGAGGAGACCATAGAGCATGCAGTGCT
The DNA here is from genome assembly GCA_013396975.1 of Bucco capensis. Taxonomy (NCBI): domain Eukaryota; kingdom Metazoa; phylum Chordata; class Aves; order Piciformes; family Bucconidae; genus Bucco; species Bucco capensis. Next base: position 80,099 of record VWZO01008832.1, on the reverse strand, counting down.
ATTAATTTAACAAAAGAATGTCGGACCATCTTACACAAATTGTACTGGGGCATCTGTAATTACAGTTTAATAACTGTAGTATTTTTAAATTCTGTATTAGCAGACTTTTGTCAGGCAACTTCCAGTGTCTTCTCCAAAAATATCTGTAAAATTGGAAATGCACAAAGGCTGTCTTTGAAGACAATGTTTAAAAAGATGCAGTATTCCAATGGAGTTTTAAAAATCAGATTATAGCTAATTTTAATTGAAGAATGCTACAAAATGTTTGAAATTAAGTCTGAGTGCTGCTCTTCTTTTAAAAGCCTTGCAAGTGTTGGCTGTTATTTTTAGTGTATTTTATTCATCTGAATGTCTTTTCACATGGGACCCTTTTACAGGTCTAGAAGTCAAATTGCAGTAAGAAGTCCTGTTTGCTCTTTGCAGACCTTTTTACAAATTCCAGGGCAGGAAGGCTGTTTATTTTTCCCACATCTGTTTTGTGCTCATCCTTTGTGACACTGTTTGCTGGATGCTCTTCTTTCTTGCTTCCTCTGAAATGGGTAATTTGCACTGTTACAAAATGTTGAAACTAAATCTGATTCTACAGAGCTGTTGTGTCAGTGTTTTTGTTTCAAATAGTGTTTTGTGTTTGGAGGCTATATTAAGTTCGTGCTATAGTGCACTGATAATAAACATAAAGCTGTAAATTTTAATTTTACTCTGTAAAAATAATAGCATATAGCATATTTCAAAATCATCTAAGATACTCCTTGTTTTAACTGCAGAAGGTACAGTTCTATTTGGAATTTTAAATTTACACTCCAAAATATATGAGGGATCTGGCTGCATGGCTGCCACTTCAGTGACTCATGTTGTTGTTATATTACCTCATTTACCCTGAAGAATCTGGTTGAAAACAATGTGGCAGTCTCCCTTAATTTTTTTTAAGGCACAGGAGCCTTCTGACTTTAAGTTTGGCAGGATGCCTGTACAGGTGCTACAGAAAAATGCTTGAGTGAAGACTTACTGTGGTAAGTCAGTTCAAGAAAGACAGTTACAAGCCTATCTAGACTATCTGCAGGCCCTCCTTGACTTTTTAAACAATCTGTCCAAACTCTAGCTAAATTCCAGGTAATAGATCAACTTCCCCTCCCCACTTTCTTTGCTTCTTTTTCTTGGAAGTAATCCCAGGTGTTGTCAAAGATCATACTTGCTGATCTGATACTTGATCCTGTGTTTTATGGAGATTTTATAACTTCCGTTTCCTTTTTGGTGTACTTTATAGAGTAAAATCCAGTGAATTAGCCTCACGGAATTGTGGAGGTTTAAAGGAGCCTTTGTAGATTAAGTCCTATGCCACTGATCAATGCAAGGTTGATCAGAGCAGGTGGCTGAGGGCTGTTTCCAGTCAGGTGGAAGAATCTACAGCTAATCTGAGCAACCTGTTCCAGTGTTTTACCACTGTCACAATCCAATACTTATATTTAAATGTAACTTCCTGGTTTTTGATTTGTGCCTGTTGCCTCTTGTCTTTTCACTGTGTACCCCTAAGAGGAGTCTGGCTCAGTCTTTCTTACTTGGGAAGGATCATCACTTTATATACATGATATATTTATACACATTTGAGATCCCTCTGAACCTTCTCTTCCTCAGGCTAAACAGTCCTAGCTTTCTCAACCTCTCCAGCTATAACAGGTGCTTTCAATATGCTTAACCATGATCCTTCTCTGGACTTGCTGTGGTATGTCCATGTCTCACTTGTAGTGGGGAGTCCAGCGCTGGGCACAACTCTCCAGATGTCTTATCAGTGCTAAGTAGAGGCGAGGGATCATCTGCCTTGAGCTGCTCGCAACGCTCTCCCTAATACAACAAAGGATGCTGTTGCCTTTGCTGCAAAGGTACATTGTTGGCTTCAGTTTCTTATTCACCAGGACCCTAGGCCTTTCTCTGTGAAGCTGATTTCCAACTAGTTGTTCTATAGTGTGTACTGGTACCTGAGGTTATTCCTCCCCAGATGCAGGATTTTGCATTTTCCTTTTGTTGAGCTTCATGAGGCTCCTTTTCTGACCAATTCTCCAGCCTGTTGAGATTCCTCTGACCAGCAGTGCACACACCTGGTGCATTAGTCATTCCTTTCAGGTTTTTTGTATCATCTGCAAACAAGCTGAGAGCGTACTCTGTTCCATCTTTCAGGTTGTGGATGAAGACATTGAGCAGTACTGGCTCTCTAGTACTGACCCCTAGGGTACACCACTAGTGACTGTTCTCCAGCTGGACTTTGTGCCACTGATTGTAGTCCTTTGAACTTGGTACTTCAGACAATTTTCAGTCCACCTGACCATCTGCTTTTGTAGCCTGTACTTCATCAGTTTGTCTGTGAGGAGAACTATTACGAGAGACAGTGTCAGAAGCTTTATTGAAGTAAAGATAAACAACATCCACTGCCTTGCCCTCATCTGCCAAGTTCTGTATTCATTGTAGGAGGCTATCAGGCTGCTCAGGCATGATTTTTCCTGTTTTAAATCCATGGTGACTACTCCCAGTCATCTTGTCTTCAATGTGTCTAGGAATAGCTTCTGTTTTGCTCTGTTGCCTTTGCAGACATTGAGGTGAGGCTCCCCAGACTGTAGTTTCCTGGCTTTTGCTTTGCTTCTCACTTTTTTTAATGCCATAGACAGAATTAATAAAAGTAATGACCAACTATTTATGGAAATGGAAATAGCCTTCCTATTCAAACAGTAAGGTAATGGGGGGGGGGGGAAGGCAAAACTCAACTAAGAGCTTGTTCTAGCTCTGGTTATCCTGGCTCTAGTTACATTGGAAAACTTCTTAAAAAAGGTAAATTGAGTATAGACTCCTGATTCCCTATGTAGGACTGTTCTGCTTAATACATGGAGAATTGGTTGGTCATTTTGGACTTGACATCAACTCTGAGAAGAAAATGAAGGACAGAAAATGTTAGGTTTCAAGTAGTGGACATTAGTACAGTGTGGTACTGTAGTTTGCAAAGTACTTTGCAAAGCTTTGCATCACTTCCTCCACAAGTAAGAAACCAAGTTTGCAATAGCATCCATGTCCTGCTTTCTTTAAATTGGTTATAACTAAAACTAACTGGTATTTGATATTAAATTGAAACTAACTTAGTTATCTTTCTTAGCTAGTCACTATTTAGTCTTGAAAATGGAGCTCTGATGACGTGGTTCTTGACCTGGGAAAAATTTACTTAAGCATCCAAACACTCTAAGATCAGCCCTGAACTTCTCAGATTCTAATTTTTATTCATGTGGTTGGTAAACTTGATATTGCTAGGTTTAATGAGATTATGAGTAGTTTGACTGGAGATGAGAAAATCTTTGCAGAGAATTCTTAATGGAAAAACTGGCACAATCTTTTGCTTAGCTTAAGAGCTGAGCTGCCTTCTTGCTTAATATGTTCATGCAAGTCACATTCACGGACAGCAGTTGCCAGATGTGTTGAAGATCAGTAGATTGTGGCTTTTGACATAGATGCACAGATGTTCTCTGCCTCTGGCAGATGCAGCAACACATTTTTTTGTAGAAAAGTGATGACTGGCCTCCTTGCAGACGTAAGCCTAAGTCAGGTTCTATATAAAGTTCTCTGAGGAAATGGATATCACTTATAGGGTCTATTATATCTAGGTTCAGGTTTTTAGGACTTAATTGTTTAACCAGTCCATGGAGATGATTTGGGTGCTGTGGCCTGGCTTTCTGTTTTAAGATACCTGGATAATTTTGTAGGTTGATACTGAATTTCCTGAGCTCATAAAGCCTGAAATGATATTAGACCTTTCCAGCAGATGCGTATCCTTGTTACCTGTTGGAACTACTTGAGGAGCCTGGTGGGCTCGGTCACCATGAGTAGGAAGTGCCGTTGCATGAATACTCAGCAACTTGTTTACTGACCTGTCCTTTCGTTTAAAATTGAAATTTAATGAAAAAATTTGTCTGCTTTTAAAGTTTGTGCATATTTTACAAGTGAGCTTCAGTGGAAAGATGTTACATGGTATTTTTAAATAGATGTGATAGTAATGTCTTCTGCTGACAGTAGGTGTAGAAGTACACCTTTCAAAGATGAACATTTCTGAGCTATACAGTATGAGTGTTGCTATGCACAGATAGTGTATTTACTTCTCTCAGCTAACTTCAAAGGAGGAATGAAAAATAATGACTTCTGCTATCATTAACTTTATATGAGTTGAAATCTTCCTATCCTTTGTGAAGCAGTGGTGGTAGAATAAAATGCATCTGTGCATGGGTTTTGGAAGGATCGTGGTCTCTATGCACCCAGTGGGATAGGCTGTTTCTAATTAGAGTACAGCTGATTTGTAATTTACTTGGAACAGCTCTTGACTTCGATCAGTTCTTAAGTTATCTTTGAGGGCTTCTGTTATTTTAGGGGCACTATGGCTAGAGTTGCATCTATTTGAACTTAAACCCACTGGAAAAGGACTTGTGGGGGACAAAATAACAGCCTTCCAGTACCTGTGAAGTCATTAACAAAAAGCTCAGACCAGGCTTATTGCTGTCTTGAGACAAGAAGCATTAAGTGAAATGAGAGGTTATGACTACACTTTACTGTGAGGACAGTCAAGCACTGGAAAAATTCACTTTTCCAGAGAATCACAGAATGGTTTGGGTTGGAAGGGACTTCTGGAGGTCATCTATTCCAACCCCCCTGCAGTGGGCAGGGACATCCCCAACTAGATCAGGCTGCTCAGAGCCCTGTNGCACTGTTTGCTCATGTCCAGTTTCTCATCCATCAGCACCCCCAAGTCCTTTTCTGCAGGGCTGCTCTCTATCTTCTCATCCCCCAGCCTGTATTGGTAGTGTGGATTGTTTCAACCCAGGTACAGGACCCTGCACTTGGTCTTGTTGAAGCTCATGAAGTTCGCCTGGGCCCACCTCTCCAGCTTGTCCAGGTCCTTCTGTGCTGTTTCACAGCCTTTGTGGCCGTATGTGGATGATTACAGTGGGATCAGAAACAAGTTACTGAGAAGGCTGTAACATGTCTGGGAAATAAATACAGACCTGCTTGTGAATTTACAGCAATTGCAGATGACTAACTTGTAGGCAACTGGGTCAGTTGTTGTCATGAAAACTTGACACACATCAGAATGGGTTGGTGGCCTAGCCAGACTTCAGTGGATTAGATCTGTGTCACTGGGAGTGTAGTGTGCTTGCTCTCCCTGCAGTTTACTTGTGACTCTGTCATCCTCTACATATCCTTTGGCTACATGCAGGAAAAAAGTAAACCCCAGATATGCACTCATTTCTACAAAACTAGCCTGTTCTCTAGAACTAGTAACTTGAAGCCAGGTTTTTTACTTACCTTACTGTTGTCTGCTTCACAGTATAGCCTGTTGCTTGTCTGTACCTACTTTTTATCTGCGTATTGGTATTGAGTTTCTTTTAAGGAATGTTTTCACCTGCGTATCTGTCAAAGATTTTCCTTCTTTGTCCTTTAAATTGATCCTTCTGTATACTTCTTCCGTCACTTCATATTGAAGACACTTTTCTAGTCTTTACTGGGTTTAGAAGACTGAGCTCTGGGAATTTTAAGCTGAAGTATTTAAAATACTTTGTGTGCTTTAGGTAGTATGTGCTTGAATTCATCATGAAGAGCTCAAAAATTTACCTGTGTCATTTTGCCCATTTGCCCAATCTCTTCATAAAAATGCATTTAGTAACACAAGAAAAAATGATATATGTATTTTAATTGCCGCTGTGCCTCAGATTTGTTAAGTTGAAAGAATTACATGATGTTGGGCCCTTATCCATTTGTTTCTGTTGATTACCAAGGGACTTTAAAGTCCAAAGTATTGCAGTGTTAGAGATTCTCTAGGTCATTTTCTGTTGCCTAACACTTAATCTCTTCTGCGCTCTCTGTCTTTGCTTGAGAAATGCAAATTTTTCTAGGTTGGTTGGGAAATGGAATGGTAGCAATATGGAATAACTCATCACTGGATTTCAGTGTTTCATCTTTGTGCCAGTTCTGGGAGAGCAGTTTAGTTGATGCAACTGAATTTCTCTTCTCCTGTTTTCGCAGGGGAGACTCTGAGCTAGCTAGCTACAGTGGGGTTTCTGCCAACACACATTGGAAGAAAACATGGTGGAGTTTTCCTGCTTGTGCTTACTCAGCAGTAACTGTAGTTCTTTGCAATCTGTAGTTGTGGATTTTGTGATTCATCTGTGTTTACCACAGGTTTCAGCTCTAGGGAGAAAGGAGATCATGCCTGATTTCATACAAAATTAAGCATGAAGTCACCTGAAAAAGTGGAAATACCAGAGAACCATGTATATTAGTGAAGTGTTTTAAATAAAAACATGTTTTCTGGACAATTTGTGTGGCCCTGTCTCAGACATTGAACTCTTCGTAGTGGCTATTGGACTAGAAGCTATTGTGTACTCTGATACTAGTCTTTGTATTCCAGATTTGCCCTGCATAATTTTTCACATTCACTTATGTGTGAATTTGTAGCATTTTTTTAAACAGACCTATCTATTACAGTCTTAAATTCATTTTGGTGAAGTCCAGTTCATAAAATCTCATAGAAAACTTGAACAAATTGACCCTTGTTATAACTTTTTCGGTATAAAGAGTGGCTGAAGTCTGTTTTTGAGGTATGGTACAGGACATATTTTCCATTTTTTTGCCCTCATGAAATAAGCAATATTTGATATTCTTAGGAACAGGAGATAAAGAATGGTCAGATTTTTGACAGAGAAAGCTTAGTTCTAAAAGAAATTCCAACAAGTCAGATATTATTTAAAGTAGAAGCTACAAAATGCAGGATTCATTAGTAATTTATTTAACTTGTGTATGCTCTTAATTCACTTAGTGCTCAAAGAACAAGTGTTTGAGTTCTCTGAAAGGCAAAATAAAAATGTAGCTTGTAACACTAATTCTAAGGGCCAAGTTCACTTGGTAGAAACTGAGTCGTGAGGGTACTGCTATTTATTGTTAGGTTAATTTATGAACTTCAATTTTTGTCTCAAACTTAGCTTTTAAAGCTTGTGTGGGAGCACATGGATCAGTATGTTAACAGCATACTCAGTTGTGTGAGTCATGGTGGACTACAGGTAGCAAGAGAAATTCCTGATGTAAGGTGTTAACTACTTGTATAGAAAGCTGTGTACTAGCACAAATGTTTTGCCTATGAAGTATCTTTCGAAAATGGTGCCAAGTGTGTCTGTGTAAGATTGTTGCATTTAATGAAAAGCAGCCTACCTGAAGAACTTAATCATCATGGAACTTCTTAAGAAATACAGATCTGGGGTGATTTTATTGACCATTGGGTTACATTGTGACTAACAGAGTCCTTAAATACAAACAAAAATTTTTGTCCCAAACAGCTCCTGATCAGACACTAACTTCCCAAAGTCTTTACCCTGTATTTATTCCCATTGTACTTCTTGATCTGTAATGATAGACTTACAGATTTGTCTGAACTATTTAGCAACAAGAACGGATGAATTAATTTTATTTCTAACCATTTGTTCAGGTTCGCTGTTTTGAGTTTTTTCACATTCTTTTCTGATTACAAATGTAACTGTTACTTTGAAACAGTTTTCTTCCTACTACTTCAGTATTGTGGTGTTAGTACTAAAGGAAAGAAAATAGCTATTTTTAAAGGACCTTATTTTAAAAATGCAGTAGATCCACAAACACTAAAATATGTCACTTTCTTGTTTTTATGTAGGTAAGATTTTCTTTATAAGCAGTCTTTAAATCAGAAGTCTTCCAATAGTTACTAACTTCACAGCTTTTTTTTTATATTGAAAACTTTCCTTCTACTGACTTGGAAATATGACTTGCAAGGTCACAATTCATTTTTTTTTCTGTTGTTGCTGGATTGTTTTTTCTGTTTCTTACTAAATTGTCTTCACTTATCTCACTTTTCCCAGTATTGTAATACTTTTTCAGAATCTTTAAATACTCTTCTAGTCTTCTAAATGCATGTTCTGAATTTCTTCTGCTTAAAGAAATTAGGATTTCTGGTGCTTGACTAACAAAAAGGAATCTGATACTAAAAACTGGAGAATTATGGCTATCCAGATCTCAAAAAGCTGACTGATTGCTTATGGTTTGAAATGTGGGAGCAAACCTGTGGATACATAGGAGTATTTCTCAGTATTGCTCTCATCAGTAGTCACATTGAACTTTAAGGGAACAATAACTATGTGAACTAAACCATGGAGCTATGTAAAACTGGATTTTGAGTGTGTAGGTGTGTGTATCTATATGGGCATTAATTTAATTCTGCAAAATTGCTGTTCAGTACCTTTTCACCTTGTGGAATGTTTTGGTAGCAGTCTATTGGCATACGTAGTATAACTACTGTAAAGATAAAATAAATATCACTTAATACCATGCAGTTTGGTGTCCAGGAATGCCCTGAATTTTTCTACTGAGAAGCACTGTGCATTGGAACTGGTACTTGTGATGAAGTGGTTGGAACCAAACCGTTTTTTCAGTATGTTGCTTTGCTAGAATGGCAGGTGACACGTGCTGCGTTGCTTAAATGCAACCAAAAACCTGTTTTGAACTTCAGTTCTTGACTGGTTCAACTGTATGCTACAAGACTGTCACTTATATGCATTAGAAAGAATAATCTGCATTGTAAGTTTAAAAAAAATCATGAAGATGGAATATATTTGTCTTGGCTAGTGGTTGTTCTGTTGCCTGTGGCTATAATACAGTGAACTTTTAACTTGTCACTTCAAACTAAGAAACTTTGACCCTGGTCATCAAGTCTAATGAGAAACTTCATAGACAATTGGGTACCTTCAAAGTTCTAGTTGCGTTTTTCTTTTATACTGTCTTACGTAAAACTGACTGTTTTCTATTTTTTAATTTAATTTATTCTATTTTTATAGCTAAAAGAAAAAATCCTGTAAGAAAAAAAAACCCAAAACAAACAAAAACCAAACCCCAGTAATGCCAAATACAAGCTGGGACTTTTTAATTTTTCTAACTTTGATTTGCTCAGGGTTTCTTTAACAGTTTCCTTTGCTTTATTTAAATAGTTTATATGGATCTTAAGTTACATTATCTCATTGCTTAACTAAGTGTATGGATTTGATGTTCCCTTGAGTCTTTTCATGGTCAAACTATCTATCTGCTTCATTATACTAAGAGGAACACAGAGTTGGTGGGGAACTGAAGTTATGCTGCTAATTTTGTATTTTTAGTTTTCTGGTTGTTTATGCAGGATAGAGTCCTGACTTAGTGATTGATTCATACTAGAGAGTTTCAAAATCTTTCATAAAATAGGTAATGTGGTCTGTTGGGGAAACCAGAAAATTTAATTAGTCCATGGTAAATTTACTGCTGGACCATGTCTCCACTAATGGACCAGCATTGCATAGCCTTTCTAGTCTGTAAAATCAGCTTGTTACAGCACTGGGATGTCTGCTCAAAGTGGTTGTGTTGCATTGTTGTAGCACTTGTAATTTAACACAGTTTTTTTCTTTTTCTTTCTAAAGGCGCCTAAACAGAAATAACCTCCAGTTGCTTTCTGAACTGCTTTTTTTGGGGACACCGAAGTTATACAGGCTGTAAGTAGGCACAACCCAATAACTTGTTCTGGAAAATTTGGACTTGATCTGTCTTGTATTAGATTTTTTTTTATCTTTTGCCTCAAACAGGACTAAATACTTCTAGGAACATACTTTTAAGATGACTGCTTTGGCTACTTGGGAAGATTTTTTTTCTTTAAATCTAGGATCTAAATTAGATACTTATAACTGTATTTTTTTTGTTTGTCTGTTTCTGTGTTAAAAGACATAAAAAATGCCTGTGGAGATTCTGATCCAGAGATGTAGCACTTTATAAGCACTTAGGTTTTGTGGTATTTTTGTGGTTGTATCACTTGACCAGAAAAATCATAGTGTTGGCAAATGGTAGGTCTGTGGAGAAATCCCTCCTGTGTCCCCTCACCAAAACCCCAAAGGTAGTAACTTAAGCTCTGGGAATCAAATGCTATTGAATGTTTCACCTTAAATAAATTATATCGAATTGGAAAATGAGTTTTTTGTTTTGGTTGTAGTATTTGGTTTGATAACGTGTTACTCTTGGCAATATTTTTAAATTAATGTTTTGACCCATTGGCCCTTTTAAGGATCTACTCATTGCTGTTGCAGTAAAAACACGGAATGAAGTTTAGATACTGATTTATGTATTTATCTACATGATCAGTTATTGTTACAAAATGAATTTTAAGGTACCTTTAAATGGCAGTAGGTGGTGTGGAAAGGATACAACGTTGACATGCTTAAGTAGGCTTTGGAAATACTGTACAAATTCAGCCTTGCTTTAGCTATGTATTTAACAATTTTTTTTAGAATTCAGATGAGATTTTTTTCTGTTGAAATTGCTGATTTTGAGCTTCACCCCTTGTCTTGAAGTAGCAAAAAAGGGAAGGTGGAAGAAGGTGGGATTGCTCTGATAAGTTTCTACTTCAGTATATGGAAATATTCATGAGAACAAATGGTATAATGAAGCTTTTATTCTTAGGACTTAATTTCTCTTTTAATATTATGAAATAGTTTTTTCCCCTTATAGTAATATGAAATGGTAAACTGAACATGACTTTATTACTAATGTAAGTGTTTTAGTTCTGTATATTTTCGTTTATTTTCTTTGGATGTGTGCTTTCTTTCCAGATATTCTGTAGATGCAATGAGTTGCTAAATTACTAGGTCAGAAAGCTCCTGAAGGCTTTTGTTCTGACAAACAAAAATATTTTACTCTGCTATATTATTATAATATATTCATATGTGGTTTAATATTAACAACTGAGTCTCTTATAATTTTCATCAGCCATGGTGAAGATATTGCTTCCATCAGGACGGAAAATGAAAGGGATTTATGATCATTTTATTATTCCACCTATAGTGTAATGGTTGTTATCTAAATTCATATAAAATAAAATAAGCCAGAATTTGCAGGCAAAAAATGGATGCACACTTCAGGCAAAACCATACTTGAATGTATTTAATTCAGAATTGTATATTTGATAGATGCTGGCCTGAAATCTATAATGTCCTTTGACATATATGCTATGAGCAGTTGTGTGCTTTATGGTGGAAAGTAAGAGATCACTGGCTTCACAGTATTAAATTTCCTCTGCCTAAGGGTTATTGTTGATCAGACCATGAAAGTGAATGTCTGGTTATAATGTATTCATGTTTAAAAAAATGAGTGATACTGAAAATCTAAAGTCACTTAACACTAAATTTGTAATTTAAAAAAAAGTCAGACTAGTTAAATGCTCTTGGTCAGTTTTCAGATTCTATGTAACTTGAAGGTTATAAAATGATTTGATTTTTTTACATGTATCGTTGTATATGCTTACATGTACTTGCATCCAAATAAATGCATTTTTCAGGAGAATTTAAAGTTCTCTAAACATGAGCAATAAAATGGGTACTTTGGTTTTACTATTTATTTTTGGCATTTAACAGCTAATCAAGCAGTGTGTGTGCTGTGGGTTTTCAACATACTATTGAGCTTCTGTGAATAATAATTACCATTTGACCCTTGGCTGTAAATGAGATGCCAGGTGAAGAAGCACATATGCTTGTTGTGTAGCCTAAATGCAATATAAAAGAAAGAGGGTACACTGTATATGAATTATGATTAGACACAGTTGGTTGCCGCCAGCGGCCAGCTATGCTTTCCCTTTGCTGTCTGCTCCAATTTCTCTTTGGACGGGTTGAGAGAGCACTGCGTGTTCAGGTCAAGATGTTTGCCTAGAAATAGTAGTACGGTTGCAGCTGTGTTTGCTGGAGCAGGAGACTAGTTTAAATAGCATTACCATTTATCCAGTCCATTAACAGAACTCTGTAAAATAATACCAACTCTGCATAAACTACAGGACAGTGTAATAAAATTACAAGCACTTGTTGACAGATGGGAAGTGTAAGTAAAGGGAAGTGATAGGTTGAGAGTTTAAAAGAGACAGTGCATTATTTTCTATCTAAAGACACTTGATTTTCAAAGGTAATTAAACAAATTATTTTCTAGGTTGTTTTCTTTCCAGTTTAGCAGCCTTCCAAGAAATCTTCTGGAATTGGTTAAAATGGACAATTATAGTCAAAGCAGAAAACTATTTTCCCATTAAGAGTTATTTGCAAAGGTGTTTTGACATAAATATTTCAGTAGGAAGTAGTTAATACTAAAAATAGTATGAACTGTACTGTAAGGTGTATTATTCTTACCTTTGCAAGGTAATTGCTCAAAGCACTATGTACATGAACCTCTCTTTTGTTCCCATGCTATTAAAATAAAGGTGCTGTTGTAGATATCCTGGGGTAATATAAGTCTTTGTTCAGCAAGTACTTTTCATGCGAGAAGGGGATGTGTTGTTTCCAGTGACCTGTATGCCCACTCACACTAACTTATCTAGCACTGGCGATGGTGCCTTAGTACAAGAACTCCTGCAGCCTAGTGAGTACTTGTCTGAGGCAAATACATTTTAACTGCTTACTTCGGCTGGTTAGACCATAGTTCATTGATTGCTGTTTCGTGCAGGATACCAAGTCCTGGACCCAAAGCTATTTGAAAATTCAGTTTTAAAAGATACCTTCATAGTGGCATGCAAAGGTTATTGAGTTCCATGCACTAAGCTTGTCCCTTTCGATCTACATTTCCTACGCTTGGAATGAGGTTAAGTTTCTTTACTGACCAGTATTTGCTGTATAAGTTAGGCAGTATTGCCTTTGAGAAAACAGTCCCTTCTAGTGGATGTGATGCAATACTGGATATTTTTTCCTCCTAATATATGAATGTGAGAGTGTATACACTGTAAATAAGATGTTTCTCCTCTAAAAAAAAAATCTGAGTCTGATCAATAGATGGTTTTGGGTGTCTGTTAGTCACTTCAAAAAATTCCTAACAGCTAGTAATTAAAGGAAAAAAAGACTAAACATTAAAAAAAATAACACTCGCCCCAACATTAAAAATTTTAGTCCAGAACAGCAGCAGCAGCAACAACAACAAAACATGCTGCATGGGAGGCCCTTACAGAAATTCCTCCTGAATTAATTTCTGCCAGCTATGATTAAAGTGTGTGGTACTAGATGTGTCAGACACCATAGTTCTCTGCTTCATTTTACTCTTGGCCTTTTTGGCCCCTGCCACAATAAATCCCACAATGGTTAGGCAGGAATTGCAGGTTACAGTTGCCAGGGTTACCGTTGTCCAGTTGCACCGACATCATTACTCATCCAGCTGCTCTCCCGAGCTCTGCTGCCTGGCGCGGGAAGGCTACGGGTGGCTGCTGCAGCAAAGGAGGAGGACATGGAGGAGGAGGAGGAGGAAAGTTCTCCAGGTGACTCTCAGGTTTGGGTTTCAAGCTGCTGCGGGAATGCCTCTGATTTCCATCATTTGCTGAGAGTTGTTTTGTTTTTACCTTTGCCAAGAAGAAAAAAAAATATGTCAGATAGGAATGAAAAAGGATTAAAAGGTGGTGTATGTAAGATGCAAAACCATAACTTTTAGAATCTTTTAAGTGCTGGTGTCCTTATTGTTAGGGTAGCTACATATGAGGTTTAATTTATGGTTGTGTCATGCCCCTTTTAACAATAATCATGGTAAGTGAAACTACTAGCCATGATCTTGTAGAGAAGATATCTTCAGTCTGAATCCATTTTAACAACTCAATAGAGAAAACCCTCATTATCCCAGAGGCTCTGAAATCTTATTCCAGTTGCAAACAGGTGGCTCTGAACATTAAATCCAATGAAGAACAAGAAGTTTTCCCTTTTCAAAAAGCAATATTGATGAATCTCTCTCCTTTTCCACATAGGTTATGCTTATCCAAGAACAGTTCCTTAATGGATAGGTTTCCACTCTTGTATGTGCTGCAGTAACAACTATAATGTGCTTCACCTCACTGCAGAAGAGTGCTGCCAATTAAACAAAGATTTATTGGAGCATGAACTATGAGGCCACCTTGGTTTGCTGTATGCTTCCTAGGGAAGTGTGTTGAGCTTTTTTAGTCATTTATTTCAGTTTTTATTATTTATTTGGGGGAATTCCTGTAAGGCAACTTGATTTTTTTTTTGTATGATGAATTTGAATCTTTTCCTTTTAGATGTAAATAGAAACAGAAGTCTTCCATACATTCCATCCTGCTAGTGTTTTGACTTTCCGTGTTGTTTCTACCACAACAAATTTAGTTTAGTTCAAATACAAGAATGTTTAAATTGTTCTCTAAACAATTAATAGGTTCAAGAACAGTAGTTGGTAAGAACATACCAATTTGAGTACTATGTAGTTTGTAATTGCTAGCATTATTTTATTAGCATCACTTTTGAGCAGTGACTATAGCTTTTAGAAAAAAGCTATCTTTCAGAATTATTTAACTGAGATACGGCATATAGCATATGTATAAAATGAGTATATAGTTTTGACTTTGTGGTATTAGTTTAGTTGAATGTACGAGTAATTCCTACTGTTCCTTGCAGTGTGGAAGCACCACCATCGTAGCTTTGGTATATGGGTACACTGGTACTGATCCAAGGTCTTACTGCTGCAGTCTAGAATATTTTCAGGGTGAATAATAGTCCACTACAAGTTACAGTTCTATGAGTTTTATTTTTGCTATAATGTCAATAAGTAGATAGGACTATCTAAAAATAAAATAATTGATATTAAAAATACACTTGTTAAGATTCATTACCTGTAAGAAGAAACTAAAATAACCAAAACCATGTTGCTTCTGTGCTAGGGCTGTGATCTGTCTTCTCTGGCATTCATTTCTGGTATGGAAGATCTAGGAGATAAACTTTTGTAAGACACAAAGACAGATTGTTGCTACTCTCACCTGCTTATTTTTAATCTAGAAAGAAAAGTGAATTGGGATCTTGAATGCGTTGTGCAACTCAGCTTCCAAATGCATCGTTTCTCTTGTCGTACCATCACTTTCTTCTACCTTTGGTTCTCATTCCCTACTATGTTTGAACACTGAAAACTCAGTCATCCTTCACAACATAGTAAGGAAAAAAAAAAACCCCAAACCACCATAGTTTTGCTTCAGACATAATCCTCATGTAGGGTTAGAGATGGCAAGATGACTTTTTTGATACTGTGGATGTGCTGCAAAAACTTGTACAATTCATCAGGTGATTTACTTTTGAGCACAGAAACAGGAATTATATATATAGACATTTGGCATACAACTTGCAGTAGTTATATCCTAGCAACAGCAAACATTCAGCCTTAGATTTAGCTGAGTGGAAGTGCTGATGGAACCAGAATGAACTTTTGAATTATAATCAGAAAAAAAAGTAAAATATATTATCACTCTGTGCAATTATTGGATTTCAAACTTCATTACTCCTCCTGCTCTTCGTTTTAAAATCTGTTAGTCTGTGTATCCTGAGTTATGCTTTCTTTTGTGTTTTCTCAGTACCTGCCATGATGCTGTACAGGAAAAAAAGGTGTACCAAATATACAGAAATCAGATTAAATGTTGTTACTTGAAATAATAGTATGGGATTTTAAAAATGGGAAAAAAACTTTTTTTCTTGTCAAGTAGGTCTCTCAAGATGGATGCTTGTCTTTTTCTTTTGAGGTAATTGAGAGGTATCTTTAAATTGTAGCTAAATTTGCATTTATTTGCTTTTATAACTAAAGAAGCTTATGGTGTTTGGTTTTTTTTGCAAACAATATTTTCTTTGGGATAACATGGCAAATTGGATGGACTTCTGGGGCTGTAAGCCAATTCTTCTACTGGGCAGATCACTAAATCTTTACATAATATATAATCTGTATTACCAAATGATATGCTTGACCAATTTCAGTGAAAGGCTGTAGGGATACTTACAACTATTGATTTGTCATTAGAACAAACACTTCAAAAGTGTTTATAGTCACTTTTAACCTTAATTAGAAAATCATGTTAAACATCAAGCAAACAAAAATATGGCCTAAACTAATTTTTCTGGACCAACATAAATACCTGTGGTACTAAAAAATTTTATGCTGTTAGTAATGTCTAATGTGAAAATATGAATTGTATTAATTACTCAAGCCATAGCTCTTTTA
This sequence comes from Bucco capensis, assembly GCA_013396975.1. Classification (NCBI taxonomy): domain Eukaryota; kingdom Metazoa; phylum Chordata; class Aves; order Piciformes; family Bucconidae; genus Bucco; species Bucco capensis. The sequence continues at coordinate 64,046 of VWZO01008832.1, read as the reverse complement.
AAATAATTTCATGGTATTCAGAGTAATTGAGAGATCTACTTTAGCTATTATGGCTATGTTACCTTGACCTCTTTGACCTCAAGCGCAAATAATTATCTTCTATATTTCTGTTGACATGATAGCAGTCAAACCAGAGAACTAAGATAATTGCTTTTTAATATGAAAATTAAAGTAGCTGGTTTTGGGTCAGCTGTAGCCGTATTCGTAACCAGTCTGTGTCAGTCCCTGGGTTGTTCCTGGAGGGTTAACCTTGAAGGCTTTGGTAAATTGTGATATAGGAAACCTTTTAGGCAGGAGTTAAGTAGGAAACTGAATCTCGGTGAAGGAAGTAATGAAAAGTAAAAAGGCATGTCGGAGGAAATGCCATTATTATGTGGTGCAGAAACATGGTGTGAAACATTATGAAGAGGACATCTGTAAGTCTCGGCTTGTGGAGTGGACACTTAAGTTCAGCCGTGTCATCTTGATTTAAAAAAAAAAAGAACAGAAAAGAGGAATAAATCGGGCCAAGGAAAAATGTGAAAGTATAGAGGCTTGTCCCTATGATGGTAGATTTCTTCTGCAAGTGGAAGATTAAAGCCTAAAGTAACTGAATAGCTGAGAAAAGTCCAAAGAGAGGTTGATTGCTTCCCCTCCAACAGTTCCAATTGATTGAAAAAAGCTTAATTTAAAGTTCTGTTTGTTCTGTGTCTTAAACCATCAGAATTTTCTTTTAGAACTGGGGGAATGCTCTGGAAGAGAAAGAATCCAAGGATAAAAAGTCATTGCAGGCCAACAATTGTTCCTAATCCTCACAAAATGCTGGAGAAATTAAATTTATTCTTTATTGCACAAAGTGTTACCTAGGTCACTGGGCGATGGGAAAATTGAACTGGAAGTCGAGTAGGCACAATCTTTGTTTTGTGTCTAGATGCTTAACCTTAGACACGACAAGGCATCTTAGTGTGTTGTGGGAACTTGGTGCAGAGTATTAACACCAGGACGTTTATTACCCTGGATTTATAATAGGCTGTGCTGTCAGTAGATGAAAATGTTGTGTTTACATTTCAGTGTTAAATGATCATTTAATTAACACCTAAGGGGAAAAAGAAAAAAAACCTTGTGAAATTCTTAGCAGCATTTATTGTTGGTTTCCTTGGAAGTTTTAATATCCAAGTTACACTGCAATTGCTTCTGTAAGTACAGCTAGAAAAGACATTTATGAATGTAGTCAAGAAGGACAGACAATTTAACCCCTGTTGACCCTTTATCCTGAATGTTGATTTATATAGCATTTAAAATGCATTGAATTTATTTTAAAGTTCCTCTAAAGTTACCCACACAGCATTCAAACAACACATGTATTTTTCCTTTTAAAAATATTTCCCAAAGTGTACCTTCTTACAAAAAGTGTAGTTTTTTTTCTTGGAAAATTACTAATGTATGTAGAATGTAGTGACAAAAATTTTACTGAAGGTAAAAAAATTAAAGATTGCTGTTTTGCTAGAGCTGCGTATGTATTCTTGATAAGAATATACAAGGTTTTATACAGGAAAAAAGTAGGCTTGAAGCAGACATAATATTGTGCAATGATTGTAGTAGCTACTGTCTGGATTCTTCAAAAGGAATAGGAAATTGGCAAGGGAAACAACATTACTACAAAAATGCATATCCACTTTAGCCAGTGCAGATCTACTTTCATATGTACTGTTGCATCAAAGAAAGTCAAGGCTGTCTAAAAGCTTTAATTTGTTCTTGGTCCTTCGAAGTGCTTTTCATTGTAATGTTGATCTGCAAAAGCTTTTTGCAATAATGTTGCCCTACAAAGCATGTTTGAATAGTTTTTTGCATCCTAGAGCTAAAGTTAGGCAAATGCTCTTTGTTAAAGAGCAGCTGCTCTTCAAGTGATGCTTTTTTATAAACATGCTCTAGTAAAAACTGACATTAAAGCTAGGTTTTGAGATTGGGGGTTTTATGGTTGGTTGTGGTTGTTTTGTTTTGTGTTTGGGTTTTTTGTTTGTTTGGTTTTTTTTAAGGAGTGTGTTTTTCATCAGTCTCTGTTTAGGGGATAAACTCCCCAAATTTATGTTGAGATTAATAATAGAAAACCCAACACAGCTTAACTCAGTTATTGATGATCCACAAATTTTTTGTATACTTTGTGTTTTTATTAATGATCATATCCTTTACACATGTCAATAACTGAGCTGGAAAACTTAGGAATCTGCTGATACAGTAAAAGTTCCTTTTCTCCACACAAATGACATAAACCATCCAACACTTGATGAAATATTACAGCTGCAGTGAGAGTTCTATCTGCCAGTGGGATCTCAAATGTTTCTCAAACTTTTTCTGAATATATTTATTAAGTTGAAATTTAATATTTGGTTAGAGATTTGTCAGAGGTACTTGCATTTGCTTTTGTCTGTAATACTTGACCATTTACAGTTAAAACAGTATATTACCATTTGAGTACACTTTTCAGCATTTTTAATTGAAAAAACATTTTATGATATTGATTTCTTGAACTGACATCTCAGATAAAGAAGTTCTTAGGATATGCTTAGGGCAGGTAAGACAGTATGGTACCACACTTAGTACTCTGTACCACACTTAGATTACTATCTTTACGTGGCAATCCTGGTAAAGATTTTACATTTGTTGAACTGGTGATTAAGATAAGTAGTGTGTGCAGGAAGATACAGGCTAAACTTTCCACATGCAGACTTAGCTGAAAGTGTGCTGAACTGTGTGGGCCTCAGTCCTGATGTGCAGTTCACATCAATTATCTAAGTACCAATCAAAGGGACTCTCATTATGGTAAGGAAAAGTGCCAATATACAAAGTGCAATATTTGCTCTCAGAGAGTTGAAGCAAAGGCTGTAGCGATGAACAACCCAGACTGTTGTCCTGATCCTTGTAGCTGTTGTAAGGATACTGGAGCTGAGGCTGGCAGTTTTATTTGGGAAAGGCTGCTTATGAATACCAAGCGGAGTTTATTCTCTCCCTCAGACACTTGAGGGGCCTGCTCTGCTAATGGCTGTTTAGATCCACCTCATAGGGAATAAAACTGGGACCTGCTGAACTCTTTTCATCTTTACAGCCAAGCCCAGGTGCAGGCCGTCCCTGCCTCAAGTGTATTTAAAGGACTATGCTCTGATGCTCTGAAGGCTTCTTTCCATGGCCCTTAATTTTCAGGGAGAAGAAAAAAGGCGCTGAAATGGAGGGGGGCGGGTATGTGTAAATCTTCTGGTTAAGTACTTCTTGACGATTTGCACGGTAATACGTACAAGAGAGAAAATCCTTGCCTCTTTCTTGTCATTGAACTGTCTGAACAGAGGGGGAAATGAAGTTTTTATATTTTACTGTGAATATGTAATCCATAAGGAAGGGCAGCTTGTACTTTATATAAGATAGTGTGTATGAGGAGAGGTTTTATGGTGGCTATTCAGTGATTTTAGTACTTCAATAGAGGGAGATAGAAAAAAGATCAACTTTTCCCCCTTCTGAAGATTTTTATAGGAGTGGTGGATAGCTAGAAGTGATTTGGATAGTTGATTGACCTTGAAACTGAAAAGGCTGCATCTCAAGTTTGATAAGGCCCGCAGGGAAAGGTTGCAAAGATAGGATAACAGCTAATGTAATGAAGGCGTATTTGTGGTAGCTGCTTCTCAGAGTATAGAGATACAGAAGGTTAAATGGAGAAAAGAGAGCATAAATGTGTCTTAATGTGTGAGGAAAAAAAAAATCTGAAAAGCTTGGCGGAACTAGAGGAAGTTATTCATGTGAATTAAGACACACTCAAAGACATGCATATGCAGCAGGAAAGCAGTGGTTGTTTCTGAGATTGGCGAAAATTCCTGTCTGATCCTTACTACTTCTGCATTAGTATTAAATCTAGTTCATGATTAACTGATTCCATCGCCTTCTGTGTTTTTATGAATTGTGCATTCTTTGTAAAAGGCAAGAGACTGACTTCCCTCCTGGATTTTAGTAGTGTGTCTGTCTGCAAATTCAATAGAGCAAATAAATTTGTGTAAATCTCCTATGCTATAACTTATCATCACTTATGCCCCTACAAGACAAGAACAAAACAAAAGTATTGCTCAAAAATTCTCATTTTTAGGTCACAGTGACTTTTGAAACTGAAAACCCAGAATTCTTATGAAGTGGAGAGCCTACAATATCTATAAAGGAGAGCTTTGCTGCTTGATCTCCAGTACAGCATTCATACCAGAAGTGCAGAAGCCAAAACTTCTAATTTGACACAGTGCAGAGATGATGTCTTGTGGCTAAATTTTGATTTCATATGTAGGTTTGGCAGATGTCAAATTTCAATTTCATCTTGAAAAGAAGTCTAACAGTAGGGTTGCTTTTCGTGACTCATCATTGACAGTAGCTAGACATGCTCATTTTTGAAGGTCTAACGGTGAAAGCAGGTCATCTTCAATGTTCTGACTGATAACAGTGATTTTATTTGTGCAAAAGAGAATTTCACCATATAATAAGACTTCTTGGGCTAGGAAATAACCAGCAAATAGTACAAACTTTTTAGCATCTAAAATTAAATTACTGCCAGAAAAACTTGTTCAACAAACAAACATAGCAAACTATGTTAAGATGAAAGAATTTTACAACATGCAGTCTGCTGTCACTTTTACTTTGAAATTCCACATACAAAATTATGTTCAAATCTGCTGAAATATAGCCAGTTGTGCCATATACTCTCAACATACTCTCAAGTTTTGGATAAGGCACTGGGGTGAAGTGTTTATTGTTGCATCCATTATTTTTTAGCCTGTTGATTACTGATGTAAACGATGTAAACATTACACCAGTAAATTTTATTAGAGGAAATAATACTGAGGGTTTTAAGTAAAAAACAAAATATGCCAGGTTTGTCCCCTGGATAGGGAATGGAAAATGTGAGAAATGCAAAATACTCAAGATGCCATCACTGGGGAGAAAACTATTGTAAAAGACTTAATGATAATAGTAGCCATAAATGCACAATGCAGCATGAAACAATAAGATCATGCCATTTCTTGTATATGTATCAGAGACACCACAGGAAATGGAAAACAAAATATTTTTAACTACACTATGTAGTTTTGCTTTCTAGATAATGTTGTGGGATGTTCACTTCAATTGCAGTTTTTCTATTTTGTTGCGACATTAAAAACATTTCACTAGGATTTTGACTGAATTGAGTTTTTGTCTGTTCTTGTAATCAGGTTGCAAAACCTATTGTGTTTTTTCCGTAGTCGAATGAAAGAAAATTGAACTGCATTTGAGTTACAGGGAAGGCTTTGAAATACATGTGGTGTTAGCTTAGTTGTGTAAGATTGGAAAGGCAAAAAGAATGGCAGTATTGTGTGTCTGTGCATATATAGGGAGAACAAAGAGAAAAGTTGGGAGAAATATAATTGAATTAGGAGGTTGATTGGTTAAGAAAAGATTTCTGCAGCAAATTGCAAGTCTTTGAGATAGGTGACCTATCTAAAAGGTCTAAAAGCCTATCTAAGGTAGCTTAGATTCAGTACTCTAGTTAAAATACTAGTAATGCTTCCAGATATGAATTCTTATTAAAGAAATGGAACTTGACAGTCTGTTGGAATTATAAATTGACAAGATTTAACATTTAGGAGTTAAGAGTGGATGTTGTATTTTTACTATAGTAGTAGAAAAATCAAAGCTTTTTCTTTGATTTATTCACTGCTGGCCTCCTAACTACTGTTACAGGATGGACTTCATAGTGACTATCCACAAAGGTGCCAAGTGTGTAAAACAGCATAATTCTGTTTTGCAGTAAGACAGCTTGCATTATTGTATTTTATGTATTTGACTAGGATGGTGACTTGGAGTCACATGGAGCAAGCACTGATGACAAGCAGTAGTTCTCATACCTAACTAGGCACTAAACACTGGGTTGGTAATAGGGAGAAAATTTCAAAAGATAAAAAAGCTAACATTTACCTGAAAGTGGCAAATAATGTATTGGGAATCTGCTGATTGCTGATTTATCTTTTCGTTTAGGGAAGACTGTTTTACTTATATGAGCAGCAAATCATCATGCTAGTTTGTAATGTAGAATTCAGTCTAGAGAGCATTTCAACGCTATCAGAAAAGTGTCAAAGTGTTATCAGTGTATTATTTCACATGCTTGCTCTAAAGAAATTTAGATTAAGGTACACAAGAATTGTTGCACATTTTAATAAAAGTAGAATGAATTTTGTGTTAAAGAAAATTATACTGATATGTTACCATTGCTGTAAAAGACTCTTAGCATGACTGCTCAAGTTTGTGTATTCCATGGAATAGAAATTTAAATGTTCATAACTCTGCCTTCAATAAACACAGCAAAGCCTTAGTGTCTGATGTGTGGCTATGCAAATAGATGAGCACTGGTAAGTCTTTAGGGCTTCATTACTAATGTTTAAGATGCTAACATATTAAAACAAACAAATTAGCTAAAAACCACACCTCCAAACAAACTACAACAACAAAAGACAACTAAACAAAACTCAATAAAAAAACCCTCAAAAAAACCCCAAATAGAACCCCCAGTCTGAGTAGTTGAAGGAAAAAGTGCATTAAAGGTAGAGATGATTGTCTTGGAAAGATTTGTTAAAAAATATAGTTAAAAATATTTTCTGTATCCCTTAAATGTTGCATTATTATTTAGAGATATGCATTTGGAACTTATTATCTTCATATAGAAAACAAAATTGTGATACTGTAGTTAGTTTATGTGGTTCCTTAGAAAGGTCAAGCTATTTGACTACATTGAAAATGGAATGGAACTTAAACTAGATTCTTGTAACAGCATTCAGTGCCTTTTTTTATGATGTAGCTGTGGGTGGGATTGTTTTGTAAGAAAGTCTGCTGTTATTAATCTTTTTTTGTTCACTGCATTTTTAAATTATGATTGTATGACTGTATTTGTCCATTGTCTTTTATTTTGGCTTCTGAACTTGAGATGACTTTCCAATTTGCTGAATGTGAATGCTGCAGAAAGCTCTTTTTAATGGTGTAACATCTCATTCTGCACAATAATAATGCAGCTCTCATGAGTTAGGAATTATTTAAAAAAGAATAGATTTGGTATGCCTAAAGGAAGATACAGGCATAAGATAACCAGTGTATCCCTACAGTTGAAGTGCTTGCTTATCATTTTGGTACACTAAGGTTAATAAGTTTGTATGGACCTGCTAGGAATCTCTTTCCTTCTGAATCAAGATGTGGATTACCTTGGGTCTAGTTTCTCTGAAAACAGGTAGAAGAAACAGTGTACACAGACTGTGACCAGTAATTAGAAAAAAAAATAAAAAAAGGAATAACTCAGAAAACATTTCGGTCTAAGGTGGGTGGGTGGTTCAGAAGACTGAAAGAATGTACTGAATTTGGTTTTAGTTTCTTACCAGAGGAAAATATTGCTTAACCACAAATCGCATTTTAATTGATGCTTTGTTTTGCTTTATCCTTAATTGCAATATCCTGCTGGGTGTAGTTTTATCAGCAGTCCTTTTGAGATTGTGTAATGTTTAGAGAGCATTACACTATGTAAAACTTTCTGAACTTTCCAAACTTTTTTGTAAGAGGAAATATGATGTGAATTAACTGTGGCTTTGAAAAGGAGTAGGGTGAGCTTTTTTTGGAGGGTTTAAATAATCTATGATAAATACATTTTTGGTCTGTTTTATGATTTTTGTTTTGTTCTTCAATGTTGGGTTGGAGATGCGAATCTGTAGAAAATGCTCCAAAAAGTAGGAACTGTAAAGGGAAGGGAAGGAAATATCTAATTATGCTGAAGTTTTATATAGAATTGGTACTCTGAAATAAGCCTAGGTGTTTGAACACATGGGAATTTCTTAAAATAAACATAGCCATGAAAGGAAAATGCGATAATGACTTGATGATGATGAGTGTCTGCTGTTGTGGGTCCGGTGAGATGCACGTACCAACACCCCAACCTCTACACCCTGGTCAAAATTGTAATGAAGGAATTTGGCAGCTCTGATGCTTTTATGTGAATGTATTACCATGGCTATGAAGATAAGCAGTTCCAAAGCGGAAATACTAACAAATATTTAGTAATTTCCAAGCAGATTAGACGTGAAAATAGGCATTTGGGAACCAAGATAACTAGGAAATATATCTTCTGAGTATGTGCATTCCATTCCTGATTTCCTGGGCTGGCTCTTCCTTTTAAAGATCAGTATTTAGACAGATTATATGTATTCCCTTTGTAAAGATCCTATCCCAGTTTTTTAATTTCTTTCCACTCCCTTCCTGCTCTTCCTCTCCTGTGACTCTCCTCTTATGCAAACATCAGCTCTGACTAAAGCTTAAAGCTTGTTGAAAATGTTCTGTACTGTGTTGTAGACTGTTGGGCTGCCCAATACTGTTAACTGTCTTAAGGAAGTGCAAGAGTTTGGACTGATTGTCAAGGGCAGGCTCCCTCTTGTGGGTGCTGAGCCTGTTACTTCCCAGCCTTCCATGAGCTTCCTAGCACTGCACTAACTTAACCTATTATTCCATCCTATTATATTTTTAAAATAATATCTTTATATAATTCCAAAGTAATTTTTTATATCCTTAAAGACATAAAGGTCTTAACTATTTTGCTGTTGCTGGTTTTGCTGCAACTTGGTCTACTGCTTCTGGATATAAACAATTCCCATATAAACTTGATGTATTTGCTTTTCCTAAATGTACTGCTGAGCTTCTCTGCTAAATAGGTTCATGTCCTGTAGTGGATGTCTACCATACGGTACTGATACCTGTGGTGAGAACCAGCACTAGCAACTGGCAGATGATTTTTCATTGAGTTCTCCAGGTTCCTCTGCCAAAAATTAGGAAGAGCTGTATTGCTTGGATGGAATAAGGTGACTTTCAAAAAAAGGACCCCAAAATCAGCCCCACTTCAGAATTTAAAATTCAACATTTCAAGGTCAGAATTTCAAACTGTGGTATTGACAATTTTTCTGCTCTTCAGTTGGCTGTTACTTGCAAGGTGTTTAATACAGTTCACTGAGCTGACTTATTTACATGGGCTTAAGAGGCTTTTCTTGCTTGCTAGCCCAAGCTGAATGACTCATCAGAGATCAAGCTGTTGACAGAGGAGATGTTATTGGAGCTGCAGATGGCACTGCCAGCATCTTAATGAAATCTAGTGCCAAGGGAAGCATATGAAAAATATAGGAAACATACTGTAAATTGCATGTGAATCTTGAAAAATAGTGATGTCTGTATTGAAGATGTGCATTTTTCATGGTGACAAGGACATCAGTCTTCCCTACTCTTTCCACTTCCATCGGTGCCAGCTCTAGCCCCAAAGATTTTTTTATGGCCTGCAATTAATTGGTCTGATTAATTGTTCAATGCAGTATCGTAATATTTGGACATGGTCTCTGAAGTGAATGACAATGTGGTGGTAATATGCTTAACTCTTGAAAACTGGAATTCTTCTGGTACTTCCGAATTACTTTTTTCCTATCACAGACTAGCCAGTGCTGTTATAATATACATATTTGGGATCCTGGCTGAGGGAGGTAATTGTTCTTTGTCTTCAGATTATTTTCATTACCTAGGTAGTTGTTTGCTGTGTTCATGCATTTTTCAGTGTGAAATGAGTAAGATGACTCTGTAAGAAGGAAGCGTCAGATATAGCATCCATCGTGAACCAGGACCAAGAAATTTGGCAAATCTGTGAAATGAAACATTCCAGTGATGAAGAATTTACCTTGCATGTAGAATTATGATGGGTCTTACTTGCAAAGACATCATTTAATTTATATTTGCAGAAGAATGCTATGGTTTTTCTTGTTTTCATGAACAGATATTTTGTTTGACCAGCTGTTAGATTTGCAGGGGGTTTTGTTTCTTCATGAAATGTAAACTTGCCAAATCTGAACATAGTCACAGGATAGGGAATATTTCAGTACAGAAATTTGTATTTCCTCACCAATACAAATTCTATGTATTGCAGTCAAAACCATAATTTGACAGTGTTCCTGATTAAGTTTTCTGGGAAGTCAGGAATCCAGTAGTCAAATCAGTAGTCAAGTCTACTTGTTAAACATTATACATCAGTGAAATTAAAAATTGTATGCAGAGAAATAGAGGCTCATTTAATGGATGAGATACCAGGAATAATTTCTGATGACACTTGTTCTTGTATAACTTTCAGAGCTCAGGGGATATCATGTTTAGTCATGCTTCTTTCATTCTTCAGTTATCAACTTCATCAAATTCTTGGGCACAGTGAAAGCTTTTTGTCTTCTGAGATTGTTCGGCATAATATTTCTCATCGCTGTCTTGAACCTTGGTGTGACCTTACTTGTTAGTGACTTTTTATTGTGAGTTCAGCTGATAGGTGTTCTGATACAGTTTTTTGTCTTTTCTGGACAAGATGATTATTTTTCCTCCCAAACAGTTCTCTTCTGCATTCTTAATTGAAAATCAGGTTAGTCTAGCTTTCTTTGCCATAAATGATTCCAAGATGCTTTGTGTAACAGGAAGTATTTTTTTAATTTCTTATGGGAAGCATGTAGTGGAGAAAAACTGACTGCTGAATGTGAAGACACATACATATGCTTATTAATACAACTTTTTTTTAAAAAAAGGAAATAATACCTGAATAATAAACATGTCCTTTAAAGGAACAACTGTAGGAAATTTTTACATATAACTTTTCTAGTTGCAGCAAAGTAACCATGACATTACTTTTTGTTCCTTGTGCATGTTAGTGGCATTAAATTTAGATTCGTTAAATGCATCTGTCATTGTGTTAGAAATTTTAATTACTGAGGTTTGTTAAACTGCTCCCAAATACAAGGGGTATTTGTAGAAAGCTGGATAGATTGACAAGTGATTGACAGGGTAAACAGTCCCACTGTGTTCTGATATCCCATGCTGTGGTGTAATGCTACAGATACTACATAAGCTTCAGGAAGCAGCTGCAATCCAATTTTTATTAAACTCTTACTGCCAATGTAGCTTGACATTATTTTTATTGGGAAACTCAATGTATCACTGTTGTATTTTTATTCCTTTCTTTAGAAATCTTCACTGTTAGGCTGCATTCCTATGAAGTCTTAGTGTGATATAACTGAATAGTGATATATTTGTATTAATAAAAGTAGTGTTGTCAAGAGAAAGTTAAGACATTGGGCTTTCTCACATTTGTTTTAACTTCATTCCCCTATTCTTATAATGTGAAAAAATGTTGACAAAAGCATTGTTTAGTGTAGTAGTTAATGTAAAGTAGTGCCTATTTTCTTGATCTTCCTCCAAAACAGGGCCTGTCTTGACATAGCTGTCAAGTCTATGTAGCTCTTGACTTTCCCTAACTGAGCCAGGCATAGTTTAACCTTCCTCTTACTGTATCCTTCTGCCTACTAAGCCCTCTCTGCAATACACAAGAGAAAGAAAAAGCCAAACTAAAAATCTTCCTGGAAAAACAGCTTCTGTCATTGGTTCATCCTTGAAGATCTTTGCTTTGTAACATGAAGACAAGACTGGTAAATTCCAGGATCCAAGGATCATCATGAGAGAATATTTTGTTTTGCAGCTGAAGATTGACACGAGTAAATAAAGATAACTTGCGTTTTTCAAGGGCTTTGTATCTTTAACTTCTGTTTCTTGTAGGGAACCAAATCACTTATCAGTCTATCCAGCTTTCATTTCTATCAAGTAGCCCTCATTTCCATGTTGCCTGAAGATTTCATCTGGTTTGCCAGCATAGTTTTCGTTTTCTCCTGAATTTGAACTGAATGAGCAATGGCCAGCTGTGTTAAATCTGTTAAGAGTATGCTAAAAAATATTGTAGTCCGGCTGAAAAACTTCTCACCCTTTTAGCCCAGAAAAGTCCAAAATTAATAGAAACGTCTCAGGGTGCTGCTGTTTGTGGTTTGTTGTTGTTTGTTTTTTTCCTGTTTTTGTTGTTGTTTTGGTTTTTTGTTTTCTTTGTTTTGTTTTTTTTTTTAAACAAACAAACCAAAAACAACACCAAAACCCAAAACAGTATCTTTAGGGTTTTATCCTTAAGGATCTCTATTAAATGTAATGGTATTTTCACTGTGTCTCTTCATAAAATGTCAGTGTTGTGCTGTACCTTGCCATACAACTTATGAGATTTCCACCTGCGTAGTGGACTGTTCCCTAAAAGTATATCTTCAATTTTTGTTAAATGAGTCCAGCATAGACTGGGAAACTGAGTATAGTGCAGGACTTACAGATGTGACATGTTATGGCTGAGTTAAAGGGAAAATGGATTTTGTGAATAAAAAACATTCTTTACACAGTATATGCTTCCATTGGATCTGTCTGTTACCTTCCTGGAGTGCTTTGTGAAGTAGCAGCAACACCTATAGAGCTGGATCTGGCTCATTTTGCTGCCTCTTAGGAAATTGCTGAGCAACAGTGGAGATGTCTGGAGCTCTTGGGAGGATGGGGGACCCAAACAGAAAGTGAAGGAGGGGTATGCTAGCACTCATGCCCTTTTTACTCCTGAAGGAGCAAGGATGCTTCTGGTAACTGGGTAAAGGAAGACTGACTTCCCTATATTTAATATTTCTCTATCAAAAGTAGTGTACTGGCTCTTAAGAATTTTTTAGAAAAGACCTTTCTAGGGACAGCTGAGGAGAAATACTATCTCTCTTCCTGAAGGTCAATGTTGAGAAAAACTAGCTTTTTCATTTATATTGTCTTTTGGACATGTTGGCCCTTGTCTTTGAATGTCTTTGGTCCACTGTTCCTCCTTCATCTGGTTGTAGAAGTTGGTAAATACCAAGAAAGAAGAGTGTGACTGAATAAATTAGTGATAGGTTAAGGGACTTTTCACAAGAGATATAAAATAGAAGAGACCCATAAAACTGCATCTAGAAATTTCTGACTTGAGAATTGACTAACTAAAGTTCTGGGTGTATTTTTTTATGCTTTAGCAAGAGTCTCAGCATCTTCTGTGCTCTTTACTTTGGCAGTAGATAGTAGGATTTTCAGTCAAGCATTGTTTATTTGAATCTTTTTTAACAGAACCCAAGTATTTTAATGAAAAATTTACTGTGCCTCCTCTAATAACCTGACTTGGAAAGGTAGGTGTTCCTTTTCCAGGATCTAAAAATTCATCAAGAAAAATTCCAAAGTAAAACTCCGGAAGCATTTTCCTATAACTTTTTCTACCTTTATGTGTGTTAGTGCCTTTACCATCCAAACATAAAGCTTAATATAAAAACTGCATTTTCAAAAGGTTTTAGGCCATATGCTTGTAGTCCTCTGTAACCTTCAATAAAGTAGCTTAGGAATTAGCAACATCGCACTCAGAACAGTGCTGAAAATGCAGCTCATTCTTGACACTATTTGATTCTGATTGCATTGGTTAAGTTGGACATCTTGATATATTTTATATAGTATAATGGGTAAACGAGTTCAGAATTCACAAACTGGATGAAGTTTGAAAATACTTTCAGGAACTATTTTGAGTCAGTAGAATCAGGCTGCCTGATACACTGTCACCATAAGCTGTTTTTGAGTGAAATAATTTGCTTTATTTCTTTTAGATTACAGACTATTTTAGTTGTAGAATGCATAAGCAAAGAAGTGTTCTTTGGGACTGTTCCTCATTTAATGCTATTTTTGTAGTCAGTATATTTCCTGTGGAATAAATAATAAGTCAAATAGTAGCTGGCCTTCTGTTCTTAAGGAATAAAATTATCCTACTTTATCATCAGTCCTGTTAATTTCATGCATTAATGTAAAATTATGTTGTCTCCTAATGTTCAGGTAAATAACATGCCTGATTTATAATGAAAGTATTTTTGTTGTACAATACTTATTTTAGATGTTTTTTTGGAAATTGGCTGTAATTACAACAGTAGTTAATCTTCTGACGACTTCTGTTAATCTGCTGTTAAAATGCCTTTAATAAACCATGACTTTAAAAAATGCATTTTCTTTCCAGTGGAGCATACTAAAATTCATACGTAGGTCATGGATGTTTTTTGGGGAAAAAGTGTCCTGAATTCTAAAGAGAGGGAGATATGAAAGGAGGTTACTGTAATTGCCACTGAAGGAAGACCTTGGGCCGAAGGGGAAAGAACAGGTAAAAAAAATCATTGCATTTCTTTTTGCCTTCAGGGTTCCCTATTTCCTTTTGCCTGTTCCAAAGGCTAAAAAGTACCTGCCACCTTTTTGGAAGTCTAGGTGTTTCCTGGCAGCAAAATATCTCTTTGTGGATCTCACTCTAAATTTAGCTTTCCTCACCCCTGTCTTCTGATCTGCTACTGGTAGTTTACTTCTGCCAGTCTATACCTCAAGTTAGCTAACTAGCTTAAACTATCTTCTATGTGTATTTGTGAAATCTGGCCCTGTCTGTTTGCAGAGATTCAGATGAAAAGGGAAAGGCTGAAAGGGTCATGTCATAAAAGCGTCTTTCTAACTCCTTAAAAGAATTTAAGGAGATAGAAGTGGAGACAAATGGGCTATCCAGTACACAGTACATTACTTTGATCAAGCAGTCTTTACCACCATCTATCTAAATGATGGTGACATATTTTTTCAAATGAATTGTGGAATTCAAATATTTCAAGTGAGTTTGGTAGCTCTAGTCTGCCAGTATTTACATAAGTGTATGCTTTCCCTTGAAGCTCAGTAGCGCTTTTGGGATGAGGGTAAGTCTGCTAAGAACCTATGTTGCTGCTAAAGTTTATCTCTTCCATGAGATGCAGCATAGTTTTTCACACGTTTGTCTTAACAGTGTAAGGACATGTTGTACTCCACTAAACTGACGTGCAGTCACTGGTATCAGAACTTTATGCCCTGTGTTTGTGTTATGTGGGAATGAAACAGGAAAGAAGGTAGCGCAACAGATGTGACCTATGTATCATTTGTTATTTGTTCTGTTTCCGGTAGCATTCTCATAAATATATATAAGGAAATAGGATTGTATGAATCATTATCAATTATCCTCCTGGCTGACACTTCTCTTGGGACCACTTCTCAACCATTTATTGTTGGACTGAGAATGTCTCAAGTGCAGTCCTAGATCCACTTGTTTTGACTGTCTGACTAATGGAGTTGGCCTACTTTTGTAACATACAAGGATGAAGCCATGTGGGCAGTGAGTGCAAACACCTTGGTTGAAAATGGAGTTCATTGCATCTGTAGTGTGTTGGCTAGATGGTCTGAAATCAAGTCAAAATACAGTAAGGACTAGTGTTGAGAAGGATAAATGAAATGCAGAAAGCTTAGACAGCCAGCATGGCAAAATACAACCTGATGATTTGGGGGTCACAGGATAAATTGTGAGTCAGTTCTGTTGCAAAAAAGGCATATGCTGTCTACGACCTTGTAAAGGTCCTGCTGTATATTAGGCACTGGAGGTAATTTATCCTCTTCTGTTCAGTGCTTATCTGTGTCTTCTGCTTTGGGGAATGTTTAAGACACTAGAAAAATAAGTCTAAAAAAGACAGTAAATGGGTTTTCCAAAATTTAGGAAAAGAATTTTAAAGAATGGATGTTTTCACTATAAACTGATTCTGAGGCAGAGTGATGCTTTCCCAAGATAAGCATTAGGAAAGCTCTTTTCAGCGTATTTTTCTGCATTTTTAAGAAAAGTGTAGTAATTTTAATAATTATTGATGTTACTATATTAATTATGATTAAATATAATTTCATATTAATGTGAAATACTTTCTTAAACTTGGCTAATTCACAGATGAAATATTTGATGGTAAGCCATTTCTTCTTTGGTTTTAGTTTCATCTTGCTAAGCAATGAACTAGGTTATAGAAAAAACTAAATTATTTATACTATAGTGACTTCATTCCTATTGCTATTGTTAATAATGTAACAGAAGAACAAATTTATTTCTTCATCTCTTAAAGGGTCTTAACTAACCTTTTTTCTGTCAATGGATTATTCTTTTCTTCATCTGGATGTAAGTTACAGCATTATTATATTAAGTTTTCTAATTTGTCATATTTTAGTTCTGTTGTTGAATATGTGAACTACTAGCATCCTGAAATAGTTGCTTGTTTAGTAGGTGGAACATTTCTTTTAGTGAAAGAAATATGAAAAGCTGTAGAATGGCTTCTGACAAAGCTAAAAGTAGTGTTCCAACAGAAACAGTGGAGTTAGGTGGCCTTTCAACCCATTCATCAAGCTCCTGCTTTTGACAGATAAAACATCCTTAAAGAAAAATACATTTTATTCAGAGTAGTGTAGAAATGCAAACCTTCTGAAATAGTTTAATAGTGAAAAAGAGGCCTCGTTATTTTTTCTCTCTCTCAAATAATGCAGTGTGTGCCACTGAAGACTTCCAGATAGTTTTCATGTTGTTGTTAGCTCAAAAATCTGGAAGTTTCTGTAATGGGGAAAAAACCAAAGCAACCCCTTAAAACAACAAACAGCAAAATCCAACACAACATTCCCTGTTAATTTATGTCTACGAAATGTATTATGTGCTTCCTCAAGTGATTTGTGAACTGTGATAATAATTCATATCACTGGTTATCTCTTTCAGATTACTTATGGATTAACATATAAGACTATTTTCAGAAGAGTAGCGAGTTCAAATGTTGCCCCGTTAATTTCTTGTTTTCCTACAAGTTCATTAACTTCCTTTTTTTTTACAATATTTTTCTGAGCCCTGATTTTAAGCTTTTTATGATGATGAAAGAGAGGTGTATTGTACCTGTCTTGTGGGCTTCAAGTAACATCTTTTTTTACAGCAACTATGGTATAACTTAATGCTTGTGGTGTTTTTATTGCATTGAGATTCTGATATCTTCTCTATAGTGTGAAGTCATCTTGTTTTCAATTCTTACTAATCATTTTGGGTTATGATTTAATATTTGCATTTAATCTACAGAATACTTGATAAACCTCCCTGACATCTTGTTTTAGCAATAATGTTTTTATTTGTTGTGTGAAAGTTATTATGATAGCATTGTGTTTTTAGTCAAGTAGTTGGCTATTTCTAAATCCTATTTATAGTATACTTCTGAGATTTTAATTCTACTTCTCTGAAATGCAAAGATGAGGGAAAGTTTGTGGTAATCAGTGATACAGAGTAAATAGACCAGAGATGGTTTAGCAGAAGTGAAACATCTAGTATCATGTTTCTAGTCAAAAATGGCAAAAGAAGAGGTTACTAATTATGTACCTACACCATAGGATTTTCTTAGAAGTAGAGTATCTTCAGGCCTTTCGTAAGATGAGATTTTTCCTTAACTTGCTGGAGACTGTCTGTAACAATAGAGATGCAGGGTTTTCCAAGGTGTTTCACTGCTTACATAATCTGAATTTGCTTTAGGCAAACCGAGTCAAAGAATTGAACACAGTGTTTCACTGTGTAGTCTACAAGACTGGGTCAGTGCTCCTTTGCTTTTTCAAGATGGGGATGATTCTTGACATGAATAAAGACAGGAGTGTCACTGCATGATATGTTACAGGTGCCTACAAAGTTGAAGTGCTAACTGAGAATGATTTAGGTTTCCAATTTGCGCTTACATGCCTAAATTTTTTCTTGAAATCAAATATTTTTATGGATTTAACTTCTCACAAGTCTTGAGTTGTTGCCCAGGACCTCATGTTTCTTAAGAACTTAGGAGCTGTCAGGGAGTGATTTAAGAAAAATAGTAGGAAATGCTGAGGGCAGCAGCATAGCTTAAGCCTTCTTTCTCCAAACCAATTGGGTGACTCTCTCCTTTGCTTTCTTACCAGTGTGCTTTCTCTTGATGCTGGGATATCCAGGCTTTACTTGTAAGAAATGAGAGAAAGCTAAACAAAAGTTACCTTAACAGGAATATAATAGCATATTCCCGCTGAAGTCTTGTTTTTGGCTGTCTCCCTGTATGCCAGCACATATGTTCTCTTAATGTTTGGCTTTGAAATAGTTCCGTTTCACACCGAAAACATAGCTCTGGCTACAGCATGGTTTTAATTCTGCTTTCTGACACTGCAATACCATTGGTAACTCTCCTTTCCTTTTCTCCATTCCTTCTACTGACTATTTGGTTGCTCTTGCATAGTAAAGCAGATCATATAAGAGTAAAATTTAGCTCAGAAGCAGCCGTGCAGGTTAGGACAGCCTTCTGGGATGAAGAACATTGAAGTTTAAATAACTTAATGAAAATGGTGGTTTGAGAATGGCTGTGTGGCCTCTCCAGATGCTGAATCAGCCTGGAAATAGTGATCTTCTTATGGCTAGCTATATTTTGTACAAAATCAGTATTTTGGGGAGAAAGTTGCTTCGTTTTCTCAGACATTAGTGTGAGTGCAAGTGCCTGAATGTTAGAACTTAGGTGATCTGCATAAATGCCTCCATCATACAGGTTTTAGTGTGTAAAGCATTAGGTTTCAGTTGAGCAGGAAATTTGAGGATATCGGTGACATATGAATATTGGTACCTGGAACTAATTTTGTGGATTTAGCTCTTGGTGTTTCTTGCTAATTGATGTTATTCTTTAACGCCCAGCAGCTGGAGTCCTTTTGTACCTAGGAGTCTTCATTATTTCATTATTAACAATAAAAGAACTTCTGCAGTTTTTCATATTGGAAGCTTTAAATGGGTAACCTGAAAGATGATGCTATTTTAATATATCATAGCTTTAAGATATGCAGATTCCTGTCATACTCACTTTCATTTATTGGGCTAGAATGGCACTGGTATCTATGAAATTGATGACTTACTAAAATGTTGTCATATGTTCATCAGCTCTTGGAATGTATTTGAAAAGAAAAATCTTGTGATCTAGTAATTTGGAGCTAGATTTGTTGTACAGGAATAAGGGTGTTTTCCCCATATTTAATAATAACTTTTCTCAAAGAAAATATGTAGAACTTATTTATAATAACATTTCACTCTGTGTTTTTATACTACTAATAAAATGCTGGAATTTGACAGAGCTTTCAGGTGCTAGATTTATTAAGAGCTTTTTTCTTTTTTTTTTAAAGGCTAGTTTTGGAAGAAGGCCATCTTGAATTTTATGAGGAGAAATTTGTTACAGTCAAGCCAAGATGTAATATCTATGATGCAGTGTTACTAATAGAACCACTAGAAAAAATGTCTTTTTTTTTTTTTAGGAATTGAAAGGCTCTTTTTAAAAAACTAGGTAATAGAAGTAACTTTAAATATCTGAGATTCTGTATGAAATAAAATGAAGTTTTTTTATAAAGTCTGGAGACTTACAGAAAATGCATCGTTTCCTTCTCT
>VWZO01008832.1:33734-44806 GCA_013396975.1 Bucco capensis | reverse complement strand
CAACTTTTTAGTGCTTTTTAAATCACATCACTAAAAAAAGATATCAGAGAAAACAAGGACCAATCCTGACTCTTGATTTGGATGTTTCATATGTAACCTAATCTGGAGGGACTTTGGAAGTATGCAGCAGCTCCCATCCTCACTCCGCACCAACTGTTCTATGAGTATAGCTCTCAGATAAGTTTTATGTTTGAATTACGTTTCCTTCTGCTTAAGTGAGTTAGTTGGTCTATCCATGTGCACCTTCATACATAATAACTCTCTTTATGAATGAAAGTAGTCCTATCCAATGTTAAATCAATCTGATATTGTGATACTGTGCTTGTACATCCCAAAATTGGAAATGCCTTTCTTTTGACAAATGATAGTGTTTATGAATGTAAGTACTCTATTGCGCCTGGAATTCTTATGGTGGTGTGGAATAACTGTGCAGAGCTATTTAATCCAGAAATGGGTTGATAGTCACATGTTTCAAAGGAAAAGATAGCTTTTACATTGAGCAGTTAATTAGTCTACTACTACTTTGGACTTAAGCT
Source organism: Bucco capensis (assembly GCA_013396975.1). Lineage (NCBI taxonomy): Eukaryota > Metazoa > Chordata > Aves > Piciformes > Bucconidae > Bucco > Bucco capensis. The sequence goes on along the minus strand of VWZO01008832.1, from coordinate 44,270 downwards.
GTGCCTTTCGTCCTGGGATTTTCAACCACCGAAGCAACATTAGCCTTACAGCATCCATGTCATTGATGTAGTAACAGTAATAAATCACTTTGAGGCTTGGTTTACTTTTTTGCGCAGTCGTAAAGACTGAAGCATCTGATCAAGAACTGCATACAGTCCCAGTTCTCAGCTTCCATCTGCATAACTTCATGAAATAAATGTTCTCAAAGAAAGATTTTGGCACTTTCAGAGGCTGAGTCGATCATCTCAGATAAACTTTGGGTTTATCTCAGCTTCTCAGGTATTGAAAGTGAGGCTTCTGGCACTTCAGCTTCTAGCAGTGGGGAAACTATTATTAGACTACACACAGATGCATTGATCTTATCTATTTTTTTGTTAGCTGGAAGGATTTGTTAAAAAACAGTAACCAATTTAAGAACTATTCCAGTTGAAAAGTTGCCTACATAGACCACGAGAGTTGCCATCATTAACAGGCAGTCTCAGTGGGTTCATGCCTGGAAAATGCATACATCTCCTTTGCAGGACTTGACAAATGGTAGGTTGTCATAATATTGATTCTGTGGATTGGTGTGACTAAAAAACAGGTTTCCTGTGAATGGAATGGTTGGTGGTTAGCGCCATATCTGAAAATTCAGAAATAATTTAGTTCAGTGATTTATTCAGCTTTCTAGGTTAGATTGTAGTGTTCTGCAATAGATATTTCTAGATATGTTTCATTGGCTTGAATTGAGTATGTTTTGTTATCTTAGAATGTTGGGTGTGTTTTTTTAGGTATTATGTAAGTAATGTGGGTGTACATTCTTGTACTATTCGGATATCCCTGTGCCAAGCAGAGAGATGATATAAATGTCACTCTTACTGAGATCTCCCTCCCAGTGCTACTAAAATGTAGATTAGTTGCACATTTTAAGAGATTTGAGGTGATAGAAAGGTTGAGGATAGTGCCTTTTCAACATTTTACTTGTTACAGGTAAGATATTTTAAGATATTATCTGATTATGTTTTCTTGTGAAGTTGTAGTAATTTGTGGTTGTTCTTTCCAGAAAAAGGGGGAAAAAAAAAGGGCACTTTTTCCATTAGGAACGAACTTCAGTAATATATTGATAGAATACAGTTGTTTTGACTAATTCTATTTCTTTCACTGGAGCATAAGATTAAAAAAAAAATATAGTTGTCCTCTGCAAGAGTCCCTCTGAAAAACCCCTGCACAATACCCAGGGTATTCTGGGATAGAATGAGTGATTTATATGATGTAGAAGTATAGTAGGTAGAAAAGATGTGCTCCAAATCAAGACTGAAAAAAAAAAAAAGCAAATACTGTCTAGATAAACATTGTTATTCAAGTTGTATTTTATCCCAGGCTTTCTTAAACCAATTATTCATGTGATTACAGTTAGTTATAGTGGTTTTGATGGTACAGTTATAAATATTGAATATGTCTGGACACCAGGTAGAATTATAGAGTCATTTTAATAAGAGGTCTTTAAGATCAAGTCCAACCCAGCACTCATCACTAATCTATGTCCCTCAACACCACATCTATAACATCACATCTGGTACCCCAGACCAGAAGGATGCCTTTGTATTCCTAACTGACAGATTTAGTTATCAGGTGGAATTCTTCTGGAGTTGTAAAGCAGTAATTTCTTTTTGGCCATTTGTAGGCTACACTAATTTGTGTGCATAGAACATGAACACAATTTGTCAGGGCCAGGTTCTTGATGGACGTATGTGGATTGAATCTTTCCTTTTAGCTCAGGCTATTGCAGAATCTGAACAGTCTGAACAACCAGACTGTTCAAATTACCATGGGATCACTTTGCTTTTTATTGCTGGTAAAATTCTGGCAAGATTACTCTTGAATGGACTAACCCCCGCTATAGCAGAAGGAATTTTACCTGAAAGCCAATTGGTTTTAGAGCTAACAGGAGTACCACAGACATATTTGTTCTAAGACAACTGCAAGAGAAATGTAGGGAACAGAACAAAGGTCTCTATGTAACCTTTGTTGATCTCACCAAGGCTTTTGACCAAGTAGCTCTGCAGCGTTTAACGTCTTGCTTTGCAGCCGCTGTTGAACTTTTTGGGCTAGAAGTTAGTTTAAAGAAAACAAAAGTTTTATATCAACCTGCACCTCAGGAAGTTTTTCATCATCCTCATATCATCACTGGCGATTCAGAAATTAAATCAGTCNCACAGGATCACTCTTGAGGAGAAAAGACAGCGTAGAAAGAATCATGTCTTGCAGGTTGTACCTCCTAAGGAGTCCTTCTGCTGTGCCTTTTGCAACCGCTCTTGTCTATCCCGCATTGGCCTTTTCAGCCATCAGTGTGCTAGTAAAAAGTGCTGATGAAGAGTGTGGATGGAGCCCTCCCCGGATCTTCGTTCGCGAAGCCTAGCCATGATGATTGCAGAATCATAGAATAGGTAGGTTTGGAAGGGACCTTTTAAAAGTCATCTAGTTCAACCATCCCTAAAATAAGCAGAGACATCTTGAACTAAATAGGTTGCTCAGAGTCCTGTCCAACCTGACCTTGAATATTTCCAGGGATGAGGCGTCTACCACCTGTCTGGGCAACCTGTGTCAGTGTTTCACCACCCTTATTGATCTGGTCTAAAACTACCCTCTTTTCACTTAAAACCATTACCCTTTGTCCTATTGCAACAAGATCTACTAAAAAGTCTGTCCCCTTTAAGTACTGAAAGGCTGCAATAAGGTTTCCCTGGAATCTTTTTCAGGCTGAGCAACCCCAACCTTGTAGCCTGCCCTCGTAGGAGAGGCATTCTGTCCCTCTGATACTTTTTGTGGCCTTCCTCCAGACTTTCTTGAGCAGGTTCATCTCTGTCTTACACTAGACTTGAACACAGTACTCCAGGTGAGGTCTCACTAGTGCAGAGTAGTGTGGCAGAATCACCTCTCTCAGCTTGTTGGCCACAGTTCTTTTGATGCAGCCCAGGATGTCGTTGGCTTTCTGGGCTGTGAGGGCTTATTGCTGGCTCATGTCCAGCTATTCATCCATCAGTACCCCTAAGTTCTCCATAGGGCTGCTCTCAATACTGTCATTTCCCAGCTTGTATTGACAGTGGAGATTGCCCTGAGGTGCAGGACATGTACACTGGGTGCAGGACATGTACACTGGAGGATTGAGAGATACATAGTCATTACTGTGACTTANGGCCACAGTTCTTTTGATGCAGCCCAGGATGTCGTTGGCTTTCTGGGCTGTGAGGGCTTATTGCTGGCTCATGTCCAGCTATTCATCCATCAGTACCCCTAAGTTCTCCATAGGGCTGCTCTCAATACTGTCATTTCCCAGCTTGTATTGACAGTGGAGATTGCCCTGAGGTGCAGGACATGTACACTGGGTGCAGGACATGTACATAGTCATTACTGTGACTTTGGGGATAAGAACCTTTTTCTTGACCAGTGTGGCCAGCAGTCAGGTACTGTCTTGACTCAATTTTAGTGCATAATTACTTGGGAGAGTCAGATAATTTTTCTTGGTAAGTTGAGAACTTAAAAGATAATTGTAGTCTCCACTGCATGTCTAAAATCACTGTAATCAAAATAATAATGCCTTCACAATTGTATGCATATATGTGTTCATTGTATTCCAGGAAATACAGCATCTCTTAACAGCAAGTGTGTTTTTACGTGCCTTTTTCACATTAGAATCAGTCAACGTGAACAAAATTTTCAGGAGTACTGATGACTTTCATATAGTGCCATGAGTCAATTTATATTCAGTTAGTATAGCATAAAACTGAAGAAAACACAAATGAGAAGCATAGAGGCAATGACAACATGCTTCAAGATTAGAGGGTAGGCAGCTCAAAAACAACTAGGGGAGAAAAAAACAAAAACTAAGAAAAGGAAAAAAGGTTAATTCTAATATATACATATAAAAAAATTCATATTTTTCAGTCTGGCACATGAGTATTTTTATTAAAACCATCTAAGGACTGCTCTAGAAACACTAGTAATTGAAGGCATTCTGGTCTTTTAAACACTGTCAGATTTTTTGGCAATGTCTCTATTAGAAGTTTAGAGATTCTTTTATATTAAATAGTAGGTGCCTAGTTAGAATGATTTAGAATTGGAGGAGTTTCAGTGGAAGCAAAGAGGAAACTTAAAGATATTAATCTATTCATTTTACTTTGTATCATGTCTTAAAACAGTGAATGTTAAAGATGGAACAAATTTCATTTTTTTCATTGAATCAGTCCTAGAGGATAAACATTAAAAAGGAAATCAGTGAGAATAAAATGTGTGTGAATTTTTGACATTTATTTATAGAGTAATGATTTACTTTATCGTTTTTACATAACATAATAAGCAATCTTGGGCTTGTGATTAACACATCTATTTTAATTAAATGTTTACGTTCTTATCAAGGTAAACCACACTTCATTTGTGACTTACACAACGCTATTATAAAGTATATTTGTAATAAAGACTTGCTTTATTAAGGGAGAGTAACAAGCAGAGTGTTTTTTCGCTGTTACCACCAGTTACTCAGAAAAGAACAATATTTGAGGAGTAAAACATTGTGTTACTTTAGTGGAAGATGTTTTTCATAAGTATTTTATCATTGGATGAAAGGATATTCTGATTTTATACCAATTNGAGACCCCAAGTGATTTTCAGACTGTGTCTGTATACCAATTTAGGAAGGAACTGAATAGCATAAGTAGAATAAAGATAGCAATATAATGAAGTAAATTGGAATTCACTCATTTCTGTTGTAATCAAGTACCCTTTTTCTTTTTAACCTGTGTGTAATCTTTGTGTTTTACATTTTGCTGCTCTTCTTCAAAATTCCAAATAACATTTAAGGCTAATAGCTCAATATAAAATCAAACCAAAAAAAGTGAGTTTATTAACTACTGTGTGAATCCTGCCCACAGGTGATAACAGAATATATAGATATTCAGACAAGTCTTCAGCTCAAAGCAGAGCAAACATTGAATTTGGAGCAGGTTTTTCAGGGCTTTGTCTAGACAGGTGCTGAGGACCTTCACAACTGGCAATCCTGCAGACTTCTAGGGTAGCCTGGGCCAGTGCTTCATCAGCCTTATCCTTGGAGTCTTGTCCTACAGAGATTTTAAAGAAACTTACTCATTGAACTCATAGTGCATGGGTGATATACCAGGTTTAAGATTTGCCCTGATTTCATCTGCCTAGCTATTAATGTAGCTAGATTTATTTGCATCATTTGCTATGGTGCACGTAAATCATTATTTCTGTATATGAGTGCACTGTGAACCAGAATCGTAAATTCATGGAAGTACAGGTGGGATTTGAGATTGGGCAATAAGGAAAGCCTCTACTTCATGAATGCAGTCTTCAGATTTTTGTCCAGGACACAGCAGCCAGGGTGGGGCTGTGGTCTTCATTTAACAAAATTCTGAACTTAGAGTGGAGAAGATACCCTTTGTTCATTTGGTGATGGCTTCCAGATTCCCTTTCATCTGAGAGGATGGTGCGTGTTCCAGCTTATAGTCATGGTCAGGTGCCAGTTGACATGAACAGACCCAACTCCTTGAGCTTTGGGATATTGTGGTTATTTTCATCCTATTCTTTTTACTGCTACCTTGTCACTTTGCTTAATGGGTAAAGGGAAGAGTCAAGCAGTAGTTATTTCTATTCACTATCTTTATTGAGCTAGTTTGGTGGCCTGTGCCAAGGGATATATCAGTGCTACAAGGATTTTTTTGCTGTTCTGCACTATGATACTGTCTTCGTGATTTGTGCCTGTATTGTTTGTTCTCTTAACAATTCAATTTTTCATTCCAAAGACAATTTTATCATGTAAAACTTCTTGTGTTTCTCTATGGCAAGGCCTATGGAGCAGCTTGTTGCTCCTTCTCTCCTTGTCAGAAATAAATTATTGTGCTAAGTACTTAACAAAGCCCAGTAGGTTCCTTTTCATACTGTTGCCAGTTCAGTGGACAGAACTTTCTCTAGTTCAAAGAGTTAATAGCAGTTATTTGATAGCCAAAATAACAGGCAGTTATATGTATTTTCCATTAGAAGCATTTCCTCTATATTGATTTCTATTATTTAGGTTCATTGTATTCTCTCTCACATTTGTCATAGGTCAGCATACTAAAATGAGGTCACAATTCTCTAAATGCTGACATGATAAAAGTTCAGTTTTGCTTCCTCTTGCTATTGCTGAAAATGTTTTAGCTTTGGCCCTACTTCTTGTCATTGTAAGCAATTAATGGCTCTATTGAGGTTCAAAAGAGATGTCTGTACTACCACTGAAGGGTAGTTTTATTTCTGATTGAAAGAGATTGGGAAAGAGAAATGTATTTATTAAGAAAAGTATTGAACAAAACATTTTAAAAGGGTAATAGGAACACTTGGAGGAAAAAAATGTGTCTTAATATAGTTGCATTTTGAAGGTAGGTGAGTGAAAATTGCTCTACTTTTGTTTTTGGACAACTTGAATTTTTTCATGTTAACAAATAAGTAAAAGATTAGTGAGTACAATAGATCTCAGGCAAAGAGGTGAAGAGTTAGTAAATATAATTACAGAAGTTTCCTAGAAAGACTTCTATTGGTTTAGGTGTTTTAACCCTTCTGCTTTTTTACTTCGAGAAATTTAATATGCTACTTAAAGACAACAGGACTCCTAGGTATATTGAAGAGGAACTGCAAAAACTGCTGTGTAGCTTCACAATGGAGAGTAGGTCTGTAATCCGGAAAATGAGGGTATTAGGTCAGTACCAAGTCAGTACCAGTGACACATCTTGGCCTGTTTATGTGTGTACCGCCTATGAGATGTCGAAGTGGTCCACAGGGCAAAGAATTGATTACATGTCAAAAAATGCTTTTGGCTACTGCAAGCAGTTTGCTCTGTTCTAATCAGCTTTTTAGAAAGTGTAGCAAGAGTAGAAGGAAATGGATATAGTGTAGAAAAAGGTTTTCATATTGCTTGTCAAAAGTTTACTGGCTTTTAAGAAATGGCAATTTTTTTTCTTTTTAGATATTTTTTAAATTGTCTCCCACATTGCTTAATTTTTATTTGAAGTGCTAGCAAAAGGACTATGTTTTGAGCCAGGAAATTTAAGCCAATAACATGAAGCCAAGACAAAAATTTTTGTGATATTCTGACTTTCCAATTCTCTTTAGTAAATTCTCGTAGTTAATATTTATCTTGTCAGTAGATGATAAGGTAGCCAAACATATAATTTATTTGTCATGCATGGATGCAATTTGAAGGAAATTAGCTGTATATGATCTTTCTATGCAACTTTTTTGACTGTTCTGATAAATACAAAAATAAGGGAAGAACTAACATTTTAAGAAACTAGTAGAACATTGTTAATGAGAAAAAGGAAGGCTTATAAATGCAATTGCATCCCTTCCCCTCCCTTAAGGAAGAAAAAAAACCCAGGCAGAAAAAGAGGATACCTTATGTATCTTGAAAATACTAACATAAGCTTTTGGATGGAGGGTGGGAGAAAATGAGACCGTGCCATCTTATCAGAGATGGAAGGAGAACCTTTAGAAACTTACCTCTTCTGACTTGCTGGAATATATGAGTAGGGAGACAATATGGAAGGAGTTAACTTGTTCTGCCTTTTTCTGTCCATCCTTTAGAGAATTTGAAGTCTGAGAGATGCAAAATGTTATGGGAGATAATAAAATCATCCTGATTTTAAAAGTTTGGGAATCAAAGTTGGTATAAAGATCTTCTACCCCTGTTTAAAGTAACTGCTCAATTTGAAAAACTTCTGTGAGTTCTCAGTACACAGTCTGAGTCTAGCAAAACCAACCACTGAAAACTAACGAAATTCACTGAATGTTTTTTCAGTGTTATGAAAATTAGTGTTCCATGTGTGAACTTCCTTACTTGTGCAGTCATAAAAAGCATCATTTAAATAATGATGCTCTTTTTAAAGTAAACACATAAGACAAATGTCTTAAAGCCTGTTCCTGTTAATAGTTTAAAAACACTTGAGAAAAACAGAACCTGTCTGCAGTAGTCAGCTTCAGCTATGATTAATGTCAACTCTTAGACTTGCACAAATTTTCAGTAGCTGATCCAATTTCAATTCATCAAGACAGAATTTAAACAAAAGCCAGTTATATTTAGAAATCTAAACTGTAGAAGTGTTGAGTGATGCTTTCGTGTCTAGCTGCATCTTGGAGAAACTTACTATGATGCTTAAAATTAGCTGATTTGTGCTGTTAATATAAAATAATCTTCACTGCTGAAGAGTATGGTTCCTAAAGGTTAGGATCTTTTCTGTAATTTAGCGAGCATATGCAATGATTTACTCATAAGTTGGTACTAAATTGAATACGTTATATTAGTTTGCTTTTGTAACAATAGAATTTTTCACTGTGCCAGGTACTTGGTCAGAAAACATGAACTTGTATATTTGCAACTGGAGATACTAATAAGCATCTTCAGCTATAGGAGAGTGTTTGGGAAGTGGTACTTACAATCTGTGATAGCATTCCAAATTACAAAGAATCTTCAGTCCCAAGTTTGTTCATTTACTTTTTTCATTTGTTGCCTTTTTAATTGCGCACAACAAGACAAATTTTAGTGATGAATTCAGGGAGCATAAGTGGAAGTCTTGAAGCGGTCCGAAAGGATTCTGTTAATATTTTCAAACTTGAATTTATAAGGTTTGAGTTCTGGCTGGCCAGATAAATGGTCTGTATTGAGAAATGTCAGATTCCACTGACTTTTAATAGAAAATTGCAGCATTTAGTGCTTTTGAACATCAAGCACTTCACTGAGGATATAGCCCCCTAGCTATTTGCAAGCATGTTTGATTCTTCCAGTCTTCATTCCTAAGTTCAAGATAATTAAATTGATTGTATAGAATAAAAGAGAAGACAAGACTTCCTTTATGCCACTTGATCACTTACAGTTATCTGTTTTGTCCCTTTCTCCAAGTTTGCTGATCTTGTCAGGAGTTCATGATGAGCTTTTTGGGGAGCTGTTTGTCCATTTTCATGTATTCTGTATGGCTCTGAAAATGTGAGTCTGTATGAAAAGCATGTAGTGTTTGCCTTGTTCTTACATCAGAAGAATTTTTTCTTTTGTCCATTTTATGCTTGTTTCTAAAGGCTTAAAAAGCAAGCTTTGTTTCTGCAATAATGGCTTAGTGTAGGCTTACATTGTTGATCCCCTCAGTAGATGCAATGTAATCCACTTTGGTAATGTGAATTTTTAAACATTCATCAGCCTTTGCTATTAACCCTTCTATACTAATGGTAATACCCTAGGAGAACTACAAAGGAATTTGGTGCTCAAGCTTAACTAAGACTTGAAGGACACTTACTGGCATTTACATTCCTTAGTCTAGTCACAATGAATTCCAGAACTGATGTTGAACTTGATTGGTACTGTATTCAATATAAAGTAGTTGATTGTGAAGTTGATGCTGAAATACAACTTTGCAGAGGATTTCTTTGGTAAAATATGAAAAATTCCTTGAAAGGTCCTTTGCAGTTAAATGCTACTTGAAGACTCTTCCCTTGCTTTTGTTTGCTATTTAACTAGGTCAGCAGTGTACTTTTCTCAGAATGCTTGTTTTCTCCTTTAAACTAGATATAAATACCTGTGGAAAAAGGATAAGCAAGAAGTATTGAGTCATGTTTTTATTTGTCAAGCTATTTGAGAACAATTTTTGTATAACTATACGGCAAATGCTTAAGGCATTCTTTTAATTAGTCCTGTCGCATCTCAGTAGAAGATAAAAATGTTCTTGATGCCTATTAATATGATGTTTTTAATGCCATTTTCCCCCCTTTTTTCTTTGTTACCTATTGACTGATACCTCTACCTATCCCTGTTCTTGAGTAAGAAAGCTGACTTGATTACAGTGTGTATGACCTTTATTATGGAAAGAGCATGGATGATTGGATTTTTTTGTCTCAGCAATCAGAATTGCTGCCCTTGGTATCAATAGTCCCACTGCAAAGACCTATCAAAGCTAATCTGTGCTTTCTGTCTCCTCTTGGAGTATTTTGGGTGTTTTCCAAATGCAGTAAATGATGCAGTAAAATGAAGAGCCCTCTTCTGTTTCAGTGCACTGTGGGAAAACTACTCAGGTCTTTTGAGACCTAGGTTTTATGAAGAATCACTGAAGGACTATTAACAGTGTCAGTAACTTAGCTAATATCCTCACTGCAAAATCAGTAGCTCAGTTTTGTGAGCTGAAATATCTTACAATCAAAAAAAGCCTTCTGGCTTTGAACTCTGTTTAATGTTTTGAAAGGTAAGAGCAGGAGATTAGGACCAGCACAAGAGGGAAGACTCATCAAGAAACAAACTCATGTAGTGCAGTTTTTCACTATAACCTTGTAGAGACCAACTCAAAACAACATACATCTTCAAAAACTTTAAGAAAAAACTTTATCAGTGTTTTCAGAGATGAACATAGATCCTTAGCAAGGACAATATCAGCCCAAGAACTTCCAGTCTTACAGTACCTGAAAATAGCTAGACAACTGAGAAGATAGACAAGATATATGCTAGAGAGAAAGCTGCTTTCCCCCCCCCC
>VWZO01008832.1:14740-32003 GCA_013396975.1 Bucco capensis | reverse complement strand
GAGACCTCATTAATGCTTATAAATGTGTTAAGGGTGAGTGTCAGGAGGAGGGAGCCAGGATATTCTCAATGTCATCCAATGTTAGGACAAGCGGGAATGGGAGCAAGCTGGACCACAGGAGGTTTAGTATTAACACGAGGTGGACCTTCTTTCCAGTAAGGGTGAGGGAGCACTGGAACAGGCTGCCCAGGAGGGCTGTGGAGTCTCCTTCTCTGGAGACATTCAAGAGCTGCCTGGACACATTCCTGTGTGATCTCATCTAGGTGCTCCTGCTCTGGCAGGAGGGTTGGACCAGATGATCTTTCTAGGTCCCTTCCAACCCCTGACATACTGTGATACTGTGATTGCTGAGGTAATGTATTATGAGGAGTTTCTGCTCAAGACTGCTGAAGGTGGACCGCTTTCAGTAGAACTGAGAAGTTAGGAGAAAAGGAATTCTCTAGAATAGGTAAGATATACTGGGATACTTTCGTGTTCCTTCCAAAACCTTTATTTGCAGAACTTTTTGTATTGTAACTTGATTCATAAAGCAGGATGCTGTTACACTAATGATTTCAGCTTGTTAATTTTAATTATATGAGTATGCATTATGTGCCTGTGTAGGAAAGAATGCATTTTAAAGGTATTACACAGGAAGAATATAAAAGTTTTTAGAGAAAACTGAAAAGGGGCCATCTTAGCTACTACTGAAGAAGAATTATGGTATTAGAAACATTTGCAAATCTCTCTGCTACGGAACATATGGATTCAACATGCCAAATGTTTTTCTAGCTGGGAACTTGGCATACTTTTTGTGAACTGTTCCTACCTGCATGATCCAGAGGACCACAGAGTAGTTGGAGGTGACTGCTGATCCACAGTGCCCTTTGTTTTTTGCTGAGTGAAGCACTAGGAGTAAGCAGCAGAGAAGTAGTGTCACCTTGAGTTTAAAAGGTTGTAAACCTATGTGATGATGTTGACTATATTTGAAGAAATAACAGTCATCAGGCTGAATATTTCAGCCTTAGATTTTAGAACCTTTTCATTTATTTTCCTTTTAAACTATGGGTATTCCCTTCAGTTTTTTAATCTTTCTCCTCTTCTGTTGTTGCTTCAGTCTGTCTACTGTGAGATCCTATCTGGGGAGAGAGTTTTTAAGCGGTCAGACTGTGATAGGACAAGGGGGAATGGTTATAAGCTGAAGGAAGGGAAATTTAGATTGGAGATTATGAGGAAGTTCTTTACCCGGAGAGTGGTTAGGCACTGGAACAGGTTGCCCAGAGAGGTTATGGATGCCCCATCCCTGGCAGTGTTCAAGGCCAGGCTGGATGCGGCCCTGGGTGACCTGGTCTAGTGATTGGCATCCCTGCTCAGTGCGGGGAGGTTGGAACTAGATGATCTTTAGGGTCCCTTCCAACCTGGCCATTCTATGATTCTATGATCTGCTATCACTGCTTCTTTCAAGTTTACTTTGGGCTCCAGATGGTGTAAGTTTAGTAAATCCTGTGTATTCTGTAGTGATGCTTTTTTATTAAATGAGTATAGATTTTTTTCTTCACATGCCATAGAGATCAATGTTCCAGTAAAAAGGACAGAGAACTGTAGCAGTTCATAAGTGCCCACTATAGTACACCACTGATAGGAATTTAGCATGCTTGGAAGTCTTGTTGTGTCACTAGTGTGACACAACAACATCTTCATATAAAGTTGAATAATAAATGGACCAGTTAAGATTGCTTTACCAAAAATCATATAAATATATAAATAACCTACATAGTTTACTCAGTGCTATATGTTCTGTGTCAAAAGCTGACAAGAGGCTGTTTTGTTTCACTTGCCATTCTTTATGTTGTATGAGTGGCATGGAACAAACATGGAAGGAGTTGCTGATTTTTCATAAGGCATTGTAGTGAGAACTCTTGTTTCTGGTCATCCTTAGTTTAGATTGGAGGAAGCGTCAGTACTTTGAAAAGTCTTGTCTTTTCTGTATACATTTTTTTATACATCCTTCAGATTGTAAAAAAAAAAATAAAAATTCTTTGTATTTGCTGTGCTGAAGCATTGTTAGCACTATTACTGCATTGAAATATGAAAAAATAAATTGATAAAATGGATGATCATCACTTCATATTTTCGTAACAAAAAAGTATCACAACAAACTTCTAGTAAAGTTGAAAAGGTCTTTTTTGATGACAGCAGGATAGAGTAGTTCCTTGAGGTGCTATAAACTCTGTGTAGAAATATGACATCTCACTGATTCATACTTTAAAATATATTAATTACTACCCTTTCTTCTGTGTCAGTATGATTGTTTCCAGTAATGTCATATGCCCTCTCAACACTTCTTGTTTATTAGAAATGGAACAATTTTGGATGAGTCCCAAAATTGCTTGGGGTTCATTTTTCATCCAGCATGAACAGTTTTTGATCACTTCTCTAATCTCTGTCCAAACCAACTAATTTTAGGCAAAGAATCATTGTAGCTGATAAAGTAGTGATCTAATGGAGCAGAAACACGTATATGTATGGCTAGGCTTTGCGAACGAAGATCCAGGGAGGGCTCCATCCACACTCCTCATCAGTGCCTTTTCCAAGCGCGCTGATAAAAAGAGGAGAGCAGATAGCACCCTCGAGCTTGTGCAATGGATTTTTTTTAGGTGAGACACAGCATGCGCAGAGCTGGACCCACCCTTTAGTCCTAAGGTTCATCTGCCAGGCCCTAGCAAGCTTGGACGATGGCAGTGAAGTCCTTAGGACTTAGGTTTTACTAGAGTGTCCTTCTCTTAGATGGAAGGCCTTACAGGGCTAAACGAGCTCCATCTGCCTGGGTTTGGAATCAGTTGTCCTTCTTCTAGGATGACTGCCAGAAGGCTAATGAGCACATCCTACCCCTACAAGGATTATAGGAACATGGGTATCACTCCCCACACTTTCCCGTGGGCAATGAGTTTAATGCTCCCTCTGCTGTTGGCACAGTTATGGCACCAGGGGCCACAGGAGACCCCAAGTGATTTTTAGACTGTGCCTAGCAGAAACATACAGCACGATGAATGACTGTATCAGCACTTTTTATTCAGTGGATGAACCCAAAAAGGAGAGTTAAGTCCTCACTAAGAAATACAATACTATGATAAATTCAGTGTCAGATGATGTATGTTGTGATTTTTCTTAAAGAAGAAATAAATAGTAGTAAACCACAGAATAAGAACGTTGCTATAGTTTCTCCTAACATTCCCTATTAATGAATCATTTTCATGTCAGAAGTGTCAAGCACATTTTCTGGGCACACAAATGAAGAAAAGCCTTATCAGATGGGTGGCATATGTATATACCTGATATACAGTGAGGAGACAGGCATAAGGCTTGCCAAAGCTGGCTTCCATGTTGATGTTTTTAAACAGAAATTTAACTGTTTACCAAAGATGTTTCAGAAAAGTAGAGAGAATAAGTCTCTTAATGTGCATGAGTTCTCCTATCTGCTACGGGTAAGTATTCATTTACAGGTGTAATTGTATATGTGGTCCTGAAAAAGAACCATTATTTATCTGAGACATTTTGCTTATTTATAAATCTTACAAAATACATTGTGACTGTTTATTAGAAAGTGTAGACCTGTAAGTAAACTATTTAGTGTACTTTCTTCCTCTGATCAAGTTCTCTGGTCTATATTTGTCAATAAACACAAATGAGAGGCAAAACAAGTGCTTAAATATGAAGTTTTCATAGTATCTTTTTAGAACAATGTTGTGATGTTCTTTTGGTAATGTTAATCGGTTTGGTCAGTTTGCTCGGAAGTGATTGCATATTTATATGAAATGAAGAAGTGTTTCAGCTATGAATTGCTAGACAGTGTATTTAACCTTCACTTTTAGACTGTACTGTATCAAAAAGTAGGAGTGAAACTGTAAAGCTAGTGACTTTTCATGCTAGCCAGCAAGCTTCCCAAAGAATGAAATTCAGTTGTGACACCTCCATAACTGTATTAGTTGGATGATTTGGACACCACCCAAAAATGTTTCTGTCTTAGTGGCATACCAGAAGAGACTATGTGTCGATGACTTGTATTTGCATGAGTACTTCTTTGTCAAATATAATTTATCTGGAGATACTGGGAATAACTCTCCTTTGCATTGCAAGAATGCAATCCAGTTTTTTCCCCTTTTAAGCACAAGTCATTACTATATTATTTGTATGATACTGGAGATGCCAGTCAGTTTTCAGAGAAGTCCACTTTCTGAGCACTTGGCAACCATGCACTGAGACAGTCCACAATCTCAAGAGCATGCAGAGATAATATGGGAAGTAAGAGCTCTGGGGGCCATGTTGATTTGTTCAGTGTCATGCCACTCATTCATGCTGGTCTGAAGTTCTCATGTTCTTCACAGTTTACTACCCTGTGTTGTCATATTTTCTGATTGAGAGCTATTTACTTGAACTTAAATAACGCAGCTCTACTGGAATGATGAAACTTAAGGATCTAGGGGGAAAAGAAAAGGTGTATATGGAAACAGTAAAGCTTTATAGTTTAAATGTGTACGTTTTGGAAAGTTGTAGGCCAGGATTCTCTTTAAGGAGAAAGTGCTTTGGAGGTGGGAATTCATAGTTTATTGAGACGCCTGGATAGTATTGGTCCACTACTTACTTGAAAAGGTATTCCTTCTCTTGTTTCTACTCTCCATAGAGACTAAGATGTTTTCTAAGGGTTTTTTTGTTGTTATAATTTTAATCTTTCTTTGGAATATAGCTGTGTTCTGAAATTTTAATCTGTATCTTTATGTATACTTCTTGTTTTGATTTTTTTTTTTGTGAACCAGTAGTGAAAACAGCATCTGTTGGAAGTGGTTTTTATTGCACCTTGAAGAAAAGTCATTGACTTGCAGCAGGTTGGTGAAGTTGGTTTGATTTTTATCAAAAATCTCTATAGGATTATGTTTGAGCTAACAGTAATAATAATCTGGATGTAGTAGGTACATAGGTTAAGGAAAAATAAATAAGTAGAAGCAACCAATCAAACCTGCCCAGCTCAGTGAGTTTTTCTAGATGTTTGGCATGCTTGAGATCATTGCATTCTAATTGCATAATTTTACAGAGGCCTGATTTTAGGGACCCACAACTGATAAAAATCTCAATGACTCAGTCTGTGGAATGCGGATATTGTTATTACTAAGTACCCTTAATGAATTTACTTCTCTGTCCTTTACTTTTTGTTATGATCACAGGGTTATTTTGATCTGAGCTGTACAGGTTAGGGACATGTCTCTAAATTCTCAAGTCTGTTGTTATTTTTAATCTTTTTATTCTGATTGACAGCTCTCATTTTAATTATCTTTTATTTTGTGATATATGTTGGCTACCTTTGTTCTCTCTGTTAGTGCTTATTTTCTTGTGTGGAGGAAGGAAACTCTTGATTTTCCGTCTTATTCCTGATTATCTTCTTGGATCTAGCTCCTAGAAAATTTATTCAGGAAGTAGTTTAACCTAACCTCCCACTCTGCTTATGTTCAGGACAAAAAAATTCAGGGTCTTTTGAGGAACTCATGAACAGAGCTGGCTATTCTAGTGGTCTCATCAGTGTAAGGTGGAAAAAGCTAATAAAAAAATGCTATTGATTATTAGAATTACTTTCATGTGTCACTGAAACAGTCATATTTTCCTGTCTGTCACTTAAAGCATGTTAGCCTTTAGTAACCAATTTATGCTAATGTTCACGTTTGCTATTGCAACAATTCAGGCAACTTCCGATATGCTTTCAATGGTATGGGTGGACTATATTATTGCCTTAGATTTGCTTTCATAGGTCTTGGTTGTGACAAGTATGTCAAAATTCCCTCACAGTGAAGGAACCAGGGCATGAAAAAAAGCTAGTCTGTGTAAATCTGTGCTCTGGTTCTTAGAGCAGTAAGTATTTCATCTGGTACAAATAAGAATTGTTTGGAACAAATATTTAATAATTTATTAATTCTGAAAATGAAGACATTTCTTGAGGATATTTCTTTCCTTTTTTGAAAGGCAGTTCATGAAACTTTCAATACAGTACTCAGATAAAGCCTGGCAGTTACAACTGAGATTTTGTATCTAATTTTGGAATTTTGACTAAAGCATTTGTGTATTTGGGTAATTTTTTTAGCCTATCTTTTTTTCTTGCAAATACTTGAACTGTGTACCTCTTAGACAAGGCTTTTCTATTTGTTACGTTTACTGTGAAGTTTCGTGAAAAACTGGTTGTAATCAGTCTTTATTATGAGAAAAAAAAATGCTGGAAAAAAGTAGTATTTTTCCAGTAAGTAGTGTTAAATAAGCAGACATCAGTTGAAAGGCACTAAGTGGCAGAATTAAGCCCCTTTTAAATTATCAGATTAAAGAAAAATTTTAATTACCATTTCTGTGGTTTTTATATTCATCTCTGCCTTTTGCAATACAGTACTTAACAGATAGGTTTGCCATTCTTAATAGGTCTAAACACTTGCATTTTTTGAAGGATGAAGAATGGTTAGAAGATAGAAGTGAGCATATCTCAGGGTTTGTTTTTTTTAAGCTACCCTTTTGAAAGCTGATGTCTAGAGACAAACAACTGAACACTGCTGTTTAAATTAGATAAGTGCTAATAGTTGCATTACTGCTTTCTGATTACTCCTACTTAGGGAGCAACAAATCAAACTATAAATATTTTGTCTTGTCAATTGAGAGTAAGTGGTTAGAATGACCCTGCCAAAGCTGTCTTCCTGCAGAGCTTTGGGGATTTGGAGACTCCCAGTAGCAGGTGTGAATTTTACAACTTACCCTTTTTTACTCTTAGCCAAAGTGTGTCAATTTTGTACCCAGCTGTTTTTACTTCTTTTCTTTTAACAACCGTATTTCACACACTTTCATGCTTAACATCATGTAACTTCAAAGCAGGGTGAGGTTCTACTGGTGAGGTTAATATTTCTCTTGATTTGGTCTGAGCTACATTAGTTTTTTCTCTTTAATCGAATGTTCCTTACTGCTTCATAGAGTAGAACAACTTCTGTCAATAACACATTCAAGCATAGCCTTTTCCAATAAATCAATGTGTTTTTTGCCTTTTTTTTTTAGTGAAGTATATTCTGGCAAGTTGGCTTAGAGCCTTCATATGGCAGATCACAGAGGTGGTGCAAAATTATCCTTAGTGTTGGCCATGGGGCAAGGAATTAAGTGGGGCTTTCTGTCTGTCTGAATGCTGGTGGCTATTCTCACATTCCCCATCATCATACTGCGTTGCTCAGAAAAGATGGTGTAGAACGTGGGCAAAATTATTAGCTTATTTGGCTGAGTCAACAGTCTCTTTTCTTGTATTGATTGCATACTCATGCTTTCAAACTTTTCAGCATCTGGCATGGCTAGTAGCACAATTGAGAGGACAGGAGAGCTGTTCCTACAAGATGAGCTCCTTGGGAATTGCATTCCAATACATTCTCACCTTACAAAGCCTATCTGTGCCATTAAAATGCACTTAAATTGTGAAGATATAAAACTGTAATAAGCAATAAATAAATCTTAAACAATTGATGTAGTGATTTGGCAGTGTACCTGGGGCGAGAATAACTGATGTTAGCATCTAAGCATCTAAACCTATCCCAATAATTCCGAATATTCTTGATTGCTTTCAGAAGTTTCCTTTTCCAAACATTGGTTTAAACATCTTCTGGATACCTTCCTAAAGGCTACCATCTAACCTATTCTCTCTGCTTCCTGTGGGAACTGTTGACTTTTATAACTTTATACTGGTGTGTTTTTTACTAAGCTGGACTTCACTGCTATACTTCACAGAATATTTGGAAAAAATGCATTCAGTGAATGTGTTGTCTGTCAGCCATTTGTACTCACATAGGTTCTAGCATTATTTGTCTCAGAGCTATTGTACTAACTCCTGTAGAGTAGTAGAACACAAAGTATATATGTAGTATCAGTCTAGTTTTCCAGGTATAAATGATACAAATATAATAAATACACATTTATATGCCTCTATATAGATGTAAATAAACAGTAAGGACACATCCATCTCAACTGTTCTTATCCTCTCCCTGCTAATAAAATATTCAGATTAGTTTTAATTTAACTATAATACCATATTTATAGTTTATTCTCATAAAGCAACCCATTCAATATCTGTCTAAAGATGTCTCTTCATAATTCATGATCTTACATCTTTTTCTTACTTCCAAGTCCTTAACTCAACCCTGCCCCATCAATACCTTACCAGTTAAAATTCATTATTCACCTTCAGGTTTAATATTTTGAACTTTAATCCAATTGATTGCCTTCCTTTGTTTGGATTTATTTCTATTTTAATATACTACTTTGCATGAGTTTGGAAAGTATGAACTGGTCTCAGTATTTGTCATTCTTTATTTAGACAGGAATTAACTTCAGAAGAATAGCAAGTGGATAAAATGAGCTGTTTTCATCCAGCCGAAAGTTCAATCTAGCGGAACACTACTGACTGTATTAACTTGACAGGATTAGTAATTATGTGTAGGGAAGGCATATTGTTTCTTTCTGTCATGCTGCCATAAAATAGTTTTGTTGACTGTTGTTGCAAAAATGGGGCACTCTTTCTATTGTAATGTTCTAAAAATAAAGTGGAAGTTCCTAGTAGAATCTGATACTCTCTGGGCAACTGCTATGGTTTATAGCAACTGATGTCACGTAGATGTCTGAAATTATGCCCGTGTGTCAAACACCCAGAATTTTCAGCCTTTTTTCCATTTTAATGAAAACCAACTGTGTCATTATTCTGTTCCTTCTCTGTCTTCCAGCCAGTATTTGTTTTCTGTTGCATGATTTATGAGTACCTGTTGTAATCTTTTGTGTTGATAGTGTTTACTCATCTGGGCTGTCTTAATTTTAGCCCAGCATAATGTGTCTTTTGGCTGGTTCACTCTGTGCTGTCGGTTTCTGTTTCCTGAAATCAAAATGCACAAGGAATTTAGCACCTGTGAAATGATTCCAGAAGGAGGTAACATCAGTAAATCCATTACTTACTTTTGTTATTGTTGCTATAAGTAATGCTTGAGATCATGAAAAAGGCCAAATCTGACGATTTGTCAGTAGGAGTAATTTTAAAAGAATCAAGATTCACTTCTCATTTAACATACCTAAAGAAACAAAGCTCTTTTCTTGTGAAATTCAAATCATTTTCTCTGCGCATTTTTGTATTTTTGTAGTCAGAGGAAGGGTATTTACATTGAAGGGTGTTTTTCTGTTCTGTGGAAGTTCTGACTATCTCACTAGAAAACAGAAGAAATTTATACAAAGATGGAATGCACTCTAGATTACAAAAGAAGCTTTTCACACTGAGATGTGAATTCAGTGAGCCAAATAGCATTTAGATGAAAAGTGCTTTTTATATATCCCTTAATTCACAAACTTAGAGGCTCAAAAATTGTAGGATAAAGTACCCCTTCTTGTCTTTGAGTACCATTGTGCATCAGAATTAATTGTTTATGATCTGGTTAAATGGTGATGGATAAATATAATCTGGAACTATTTGTTGGATGGTAATTTTGCCTGTCTGTATTGGGTTTGCATGACAATGTTTTAGTGGAAGTGGGCTGCAGGGGTGGCTTCTGTGAGAAGGTGCCAGAAGTTTCCCCTCATGTCCGATAGAGTCAATGCTAGCTGGCTTCAAGACAGATCCACCACTGGCCAAGGCCAAGCCCATCAGCAACAGCTCCTCTGTGATAACAAATTTAAGAAGAGTAAAAACAAAATTACTTGTGCAACAGCAACTGCAGCCAGAGAGAGGAGTGAGAATGTCAGAGAAACAACTCTACAGACACCAAGGTCAGTGAAGGGAGCGAGGAGGAGGTTCTCCAGACACTGGAGCAGAGATTCCTTTGCAGTCTGTGGTGAAGACCATGGTGAGGCAGTCTGTCCTCCTGCAGCCTGTGGAGGTTAATGGTGTAGTAGATAGCCAGCTGCAGCCCGGTGGAGGACCCCACATGGGAACAGATGGATGCCCAAAGGAAGGTGTGACCCCATGGGAAGCCTGCACTGGAGCAGGCTTCTGGCACAACCTGTGAAGAGAGGAGCTGACGCTGAAATCTAATAGGACTTGTGACCCCAAGGGGGACGTATAGTGGAGCAGTCTGTTCCTGAAGGACTGGACCCTATACAAGGGACCAACACTGGAGGAGTTTGTGAAGAACTGTAGCCTGTGGGAAGGACACACGGAGTTGTGGTTGATGGTTCAATGTCCAGGTGGAGACCAGTAACAACTGGCATTCCTATGGCGTTGATATTGGAACTGGTGCTGTTTAACATCTTTTTTTGCAACAGGGACAGTGGGAATCAAGTGAACCCTCACCAAATTTCCTGAAGACACTAATCTGTGTGGTGCAGTTGACATATTGGAGGGAAGGGATGCTATCCAGAGGGACCTGGATAGGATTGAGATGGGCCTGCGTAAACCTCATGAAGTTCAGCAAGGCCAAGTGCAAGGTCCTGCACATGAGTGAAGGCTATCTCAAGGACAAATACACGCTGGGCAATGAGTGGATTGAGAGCAGCCCTATACAGAAGGACTTGAGGGTGCTGATGGATGAAAAACTGAGTATGAGCCAGTAATGTGTACTCGCAGCCCAGAAAACCAATTACATCCTGGGTTGCATCAAGAGAAGTGTGACCCGCAAGTCAAAGGAGATGATTCTGCCCCTTTGCTCCACTTTGGTGAGGCCCCATCTGGAGTATTGTGTTTAGCTCTTAGGCCCCCAGCATAAGAACAACATGGACCTCTTGAGCGAGTCCAGAGGACGGCCACAAAGATGATCTGGGGGCTGGAGCACCTCCCCCATGAGCATGGGCTGAGAGAGTTGAGGTTGTTCAGCCTGGAGAAGAGAAGGCTCCTGGGAGACCTTATAGTGACTTTCCAGTAATTAAACGGGGCCTACAGGAAAGGCAGAGAAGAACTGTTTGTCATGGAGTGTAGTGTTAGGATGAGGGGTAATGGTTTTAAACTAAAAAGGGTAGGTTTAGGTTAGATATAAGGAAGAAATTCTTTATGGTGAGGGTCATGAGACACTGGAACAGGTTCCCAGAAAGCTGTAGATGCACTGTCACTGTAAATATTTCAATTCCATATTGGACAGGGCTTTGAAGAGCCTGATCTAGTGGAAGGTGGCCCTGCCCATGGCAGGAGTGTTGGAACTAGATGATTTTTAAGGTCTCTTCCAACCCAAATCCTTCTATGATTCTTCTATACTGAAAACTGATTGTCTCGTATCTGAGGAAAAAGAATCATTGTGCTTTCTCCCCTACACAGGGCGTAAGGAGTGTTCGTCAGAAAGTATCAGAAATTTTAAGTAGTGCCTTAGAGCTTACGAAGCAAAAGCAGCCACAGAGTTGGTAAGAGTTGTCATTGTTTCTGAAAAGAGAGTTATTTTTCCTCTTAACTTGCACTGTGGTGTTCAGAAGCTCATGAATTTAAATACTGGAAGTCAAGGATTCCACTTAAGAGAATAAAAGCTTAGATGACTAACTGAAGGTATTGCAAATAGGTATACAATTTGGCTGAAATTTTGCTTAATAGATATGTTAATAGGAAACAAGAGCACTCTATTGCTATTACAGGTAATCCAGTGTCACCTCGAGTAATCAAACCCTAATGCTTAGCTAGTCAATTGAAACAATACCATGGCATCTAAATGAGCAAACATGAAAGTTAGCTTGAAAAAAATGAGTGGTCAGAGATACTGTTGACGTATGCTTTGCAAGCAATAAAGCATTTACTTTGATTTTTTTTTATATCTATGTAATGTAACTTCTTAGACTGAAAAGGCAACATTTGTGCTGTGAAAAAAAGCTCTTTCAGTTCTGATGATGACCATGGGAAGCTCCCCACTTCTGTTATGCATTTTAACACTCCCTTAACTTTTAAACCATGAAATACTGTGCAGAGAAGAAGCAGGAAGTAATGACAAGAATGCCAGACAAGTTGACAAATACAAGAGAAGAGCAGCAAAAGGCCTACAATAGCTATTTCTTTCCCTATTTCTTAATTTTTTAAAATGGAAGATTAACATTAAACACAGATTAGCGCTTCTAAATGATACGTAGAAAGTAAGTGTGGCTGCAGATGCAGTTATTTAAAGAATGGGATGCAGCTGGCTCCCTAGTCTTGTCCATGCCAGGTAAGAAAGTGTCGTTCCTTGGAGAAGAGGATCAGGAATGTGTCTTCTAAAAGAGAAAGGAAAACTAGATCCAGATTTCTTTCTTAGACAGGAAGAGCTTGCAGTGGGTGTACAAAAGAAACCCCTCACTGCTCTGAAGTAAAAACTACAAAAAAGCAAAGCTATAATGCCATATACTTTTATTCTTTGCCAGATTTCTACTTTGTAATAAAAGCTGTGGTAAAGCTGCGATTGTATTATTGTAATTTGATCAAGACAATATGAACTCCCTGTTCCTTAACATATATTTATTTATGTCATTCTAAGTTTGTCATAGTGATTTTATGAGTATCTCTGAGTTACAAAGGAATAAAAAGTCTGGAGTAAAGGATCTATAATTTTTTCCAAACATGGAATGTAAGTTTAGTGTCTGACAAAGAACACAATATAATGGGTCTCTAGTCCAAACAAGATATTAAAAGACTGCAAAAATAATTACAGATACACAGGATGAGATTTCATTGAAGTGTTCTCATTATATTCTGTTATCTACTCTTCTGGGCCTGTGATAACAAAAATGATCTTGCATATCAAGTAAATTTTAGTAGTTAGAATAAAGTTCTGAAGTTGTTCCTGATTTTGCTCATGGTGTCGGAATTACTGCTGTGGATGTGTTTTGCTGTGTTTGAGGGGAAGAGGAGAAAATATTTAGCATTTTGCTTTCTATTGTCTTTTTTTTTTTTCTCCTTACAAATAATTTGTGGTCAGTGGAACCCAGCAAGGAGTCTCCTTTTCCTCCAGATGGTTATGACATTTGAGTAAACCTTGGAGGATTAAGGCACTCTAGTGAGCACTCACTGTAAACTCCTAGCGCAACATGACAGTCCTAATCTGGATTCTGGGCTGATTAGATAGTAAAAGCTCAAAGTGGGGGAGAGGGGGGAAGTCCAACCATGGAATAACCATTTATGCTGATGAAAGACACTAAAGAAAGTCCTGTATCCTAAATTTAGACTCAGGATTCAATATGTGTACAACTTGTGCAAGTTTTCAAGTATAATAATTTAGCTACTGACTGTACAATAACTTAAGTTTTTGTGAAGCTTTTCTGTGTGTGCCTGAATGAGCACAGCTTGATGCAAATGTCTTTTTTGTATATTAAAGTCAGTTTGCAAACAATCTAAATGGTTAAATGATGGTAGAAACACAGAAATTGATCTGAATGAGATTCTTAAATCTGATTATGCATCATCACCATCTGTAAAGGCAGAGAAAGATATATTCTGCCTTTATTTGGAATAATGCAAAAAAATTCCCATTTTACATTTGTTATGCAAGGAGAACTTGTTTGCATAATGGGAAACCCATCAGAAATTGTAGTCTTATAATTGCTAAATATATTTTGTAAATTTTGACATTATTGAAATAAAGAAGGGTTTATAAATACTTTAATACTTGATTGTCGTGTTGTATGTCTTCCCCCCCCGAATTTTGAAAGTGTATTGAACTTTCAAAAAATCATGTGGCAACAGGTGTAATTGTTCAGCATTACAGGTCTTGATTTATTTCTTTTGGGTCAATGAATGTTAAATTGTACTGCTCAACACCTCTCCTGATACAAGAACAATGCCTCAACCGTGGCTTGTAAATTGGCCTCTTTATCTATAGATTATTTTTGCTGTACAGCAGCCGAGTAGTTTGTTGCTTACTGCTTTTTCTAAGTTCATCAGAGCATGAGAGACAGTCTAGTATTTTATTTTCAAAGGAGAATGAGTGATATTTTGAGTTTTGCAATCTCTACCTTTACCAACTTTTTTATTTCCAAGGAGTTATACTTGATGATTTATACTTGCAAAAGTAATTTCATTGACATTGTCAGAAATAAACTGCACTGTTTAATGCCAAGTATGAAACTAACCATAGTACAAAACATACTGTGAATTTTCATTATTTGTTTGGTATTACAAGTTTCTGTATTTCTGCAAAGCTCAAAATTTCTTTAATTATGGTTTGGTATTTGCTGAAAAGGAATTCAGCTGTATAGAAACTGTGAGAGTTCAAACATTCTATGAGTCTATGAAAGGATGTCCAGTTAGATGAATCTATTTAATAGATTATTCTAAATTATTTTTTGTATCAGATTGCTCCACATAACATAAATAAGCTGAATGCAGTGCCTAAAAGGAAATGCTTTTTTGCAGTTTCATTAAAAAATCATAGCTGTCAGAAATAATAATGAAAAAAAAATCTTTGTATTCTTAATTCTTCCACCTATCTTGCAATTTGCAGTCTAAAACCACTGAGTAGCTAGCTGTCTGGCATCTCTTCAGAACCACCAGCAATTCACTCATATGTGTGTACTGGTTTTTTGTAGATTTTGAGAAATCCTCTGTAAGCATGAGATAAGAGTGGGAAAAAGACCAAGCCTGACCTACCTTAAAATGTCCCAGCAAGGATCTAAATTATAGCTTTAAGGGGTTGAACCATTAATGCATTGTGAGACTGGCAATTTCACAATGCCTAGTTATGATTGCTATATGTCAGGATTGTGCTTAGACCAAAACTCAAAATCTGTTACAAATACTACCGTACAGAGCTTTGTACTTTAAGCAAAGCTTCTTAATTTTTTTTACTATAGTCTGCAAGAATTGGAGTTAAAACAATGCCAAAGATGAGTTAGTTTGCACAGCCCTCTGCTTACTCTGTTCCCAAGTTTGTTTTTCTTTCATTTCTTATCCTGTTTAACGTAGCCTGTATTTATAGCCGCTGGTGGTGAGAATACAATGGTGTTGCTGCAGGCTTCTCTTTAATGGATCCTTGCCAAAGATAACCATTGTTCCCTTGGCTTGAGGCTGCTCAACTGTGCAAGGTTGCTTGGAAACCCTCTACTAAGTAAAACCTTTCAGTCACTTTTCTTTACCTCCCAAGTCATACCAGTCCAGTGCTTAGGGATTCAGAGGAGGATCACAGTCAGTGTGGTTGCTTTTTGTGACCTTTTTGGTGCTAAACCAATGACCTCTTAAATGCAGCAGTGTAGTCACATATTGTAGCATGCATTACTATCTAGCTAAAAACAAACACCAGACTGAGCAGGAGGTAACAACATTGGGTGCCCACAAAAGCAGTTAGCTGATGATTTAAAAGTCCTGGAATAAGGAAAAAGCCTAACTAGTGTGTTCTGCTGTAGGTTATACCGTTTAGAAAGGCATTACCTTTAAGTTATGCTGTGGTAGTTTGTTTTTCATGGTATCTAATTAATACTAAAACAACCTAATCTGGCCCCAGTGCTCACTATACCTAGATTTTCCCTAACATGCACTTCCTTTTATCATACTCTTTCCTTTTCTCACACTGCAGAAATCAGTTGTTACAGCATTTCAGGGCGAATTGATCATTATTATCTTAAGCAAGCTCGTCAACAGGAAAAATCAAACCCCATGTTTATTTATAATATTTAATTTGAACCTTTTCAAATATGTGGTCTCTATAATCTCACTTGCTCTTTGTCTCTTGCATTAAACTACTGACTGTAGTCAGTTTTCAGCAGCTAGCATGCTAAATCTTTTCAGTGGTTTATAAGCATGTTATGTGTATATATATGATACATACTCGGGCAAGCCATCTGAGATTGCATGGCTTCTTGATAGTAGATACTACCTTAATACAAAGAACACAAACAGGCTGTTGTCATGTTGTTATTATTATTATTATTGGCTGGTACTCTATTTTCTTGCTGAGGAATGGAATATTGTCATTGCTGTTCTGTAGGTAGCATGAGCTAAAGAACTGTGGAAAAAAAAAAAGGATTGATCTTCTTACAGGATAATATCTGTTTTCTGTTCTGATGGTTTTTCAGTTCTTGCTCTGCTACTGTTGTGAGTGATTTAAGTATTAGATTACAAATATACATTGTCCTTTGTATCAGGATGTCACTGCTGACTTGGCATCATGAGGTTTCAGGAATAATTTTGTACAGACCTCAGGACATTTTTATTTCTTTGGAATATATTTGCCCTGTGCCTTTCTCTTCTTGATGATGACCAACCTCCTTTCTTCTTAAGGCTAAATCTCTACTGATCTATCTGGCAAATACATATTTACCATGCATCCCTAACCTTAATATTTTAGGAGCACTGTATGATGCTGTGCACTGAATTTTGAAATTATAAAAAAAAAGACTAACACTTGAAGGATTGGAAATAAAAGATAAATTATGGATGTGACCTCTTTTCACTTGCTTTTAAACTTTATTAGTTCACAGAAGCAAAGTGATTGAGTCTTTTACTGAAAAAAATAAAGTCCAGTTGTAAACATAAGATAGCAAGTTGCAAAAACAGTTAAGACTTCTCCAGGATATGAAAAAAGAGAGAGCAGAGTGACTGCATGAAATGAAAACTAGGATGTGCGCATTTCTTTCCGTCATCTCTAATAGAGTAATGAATGTGACTTGGGGTTCCTAACCCCCAAGTTTACATAGTCATATAAAAAGTCTAGTGGTATATAAGCCAATAACTATACAACAGAGAAACAAAAGATATTAAAAAAATGTAAGAATAAAGAAAATATACAGCATAGCTACCTGTAGCACTGCTAGTGCACTGGGAACTTTGTCCTGCACTTCCTCATTGATGCAGTTTAAGATATATGTGGGTCCATAAGCAGAGCAAATTCAGTCTTGCTACAGAATGAGATCCACACCTGTTGTATCAAATATTTCTGATTTCTCAAATTAAAAGTGTATCTTCTAAGAAAATCTTTTGTGTTGTTAAGAATCCCAATGTGATTTTTGTTATCTACTGCCTGGAGCATAGCTCCAGGTTACCAGGATAGCCAGCAATTCCTGTAAATGATACTGATAAAATGCCTCCCCCCACCTTTTTTTTTAATTGGCCAACTTTGGGTGTAGATTTTAATGTGATTAGTCTTAAACTGTAGTAGAAACTTTGTATTTTGTTTTGCTATAGCTAGAACCATATTTACAAAATCTTTACTCAAGTTCTTTAACTGTTCTTGATGAGGGAAGACTGACTGATGTCATCTACTTGGACTTTTGTAAGGCCTTCGATACAGTTGCTCATGACATCCTTATCTCAAAATTGGAGAGGTATGGATTTGATGGGTGGACTGTTTGGTGGAAAAGAAATTGGCTGGATGGA
>VWZO01008832.1:819-14546 GCA_013396975.1 Bucco capensis | reverse complement strand
AGGACAAGGGGGAATGGTTATAAACTGAAGGAGGGGAAATTTAGATTAGAGATTAGAAGGAAGTTCTTTACCCGTAGGGTGGTTAGGCACAGGAACAGGTTGTCCAGAGAGGTTGTGGATGCCCCATCCCTGGCAGTGTTCAAGGCCAGGCTGGATATGGCCCTGAGCAACCTGGTCTAGTGATTGGCATCCCTGCCCATGGCAGGGGGGTTGGAACTAGATGATCTTTAGGGTCCCTTCCAACCTGGCCATTCTATGGTTCTTCTAGACACTGTGGAAATAATAACTGATCAGTATAGTGTAGTAGACAACTTTGTGAACAGAGCAGGTTGTGCTCATCTGGGAAGAGCAGCTATGGCATTATAAAACTTAGGACCTCTTTGTTCTTTAGTGGTGGCTATTAGAGTCCTGAAAGATCACTTACTTCACTCTGCTTGTTTTGTACACTTACAGGATGTAAACGTGTTTCCTTCAGTATCTACATTAGCGTCTTAATTTTTATATTTTTTTAAACTGAATTAGTTGGATAATACTTGAGTGCAGGAAAATAGTAACAGTATGAGCAAACTCATTGGATTTGGTCACTCCAGCTGCATGAACCCACAGATGGGAAATGCATTTTACTACAGGAAATGCAGAACAGGAGTTCTAGGACCTAGAAACAATTGCGGAAAAGCTGGGCTAAGTAGGGGGAAATCCACTCTGTTACTGGGAATCAGGGTCTTACTCCTGAGGCCGAGAAAGAAAACTGTGCATGAAATGCTGTCACAGTAGGGCTTACTGGGATTGGGAAATACAAGCTGCAGGCACCTCATGGAAGTCTATTTGCTATACTTCTATTGCTGCTTTCTCTCTGCAGAGAACTGTAGTGACTATAGTATAGTACAAAGACTGTAGTATAATCCTATCAGTCCAATAGGATTAGTTGTTCAACAAAGTTACGGAGGTTAGACTATTAGCTGCCTTGAAAATAGAAAATTTAGTGGAGAATGGGCAAAGAATTTTGAAAGATTGTCAAGGAGCAGTGAGGATAATGTATGTGTACTGTTGGCACTAGTCAAGGGAGATAATACTGTAACAAATCTACAGAGAAGATACGCAATTAGGGAAAGCAATTGATGCAGAGGATTATGTGATTCAATAAGGAAACTGTTGAAGAATGCTTTAACTCAAAAGATAGCTAAATATGCCCCTAATTTTGAGGGAGTTGAGAGATACTTATGGAAAATCAGTAATAGGAAATAAAATTTTTGCAGTACTTACTGATACAGATTTTTGCTTTGCAGAAGTTTCTTTCCCTCAAAAAAGTGTTCTTGTATTAAATCTACTTCTGTTATATGAAATCTTTTCACAGTTTGTTGTCTTGATAACTTGTTTTGTTTTTTAAAAGTCTTTGGAAAGCTAAATATAAGAAGAAAGTTTCAGATTTTTCCAGCAACTTTTTCTATCTTAGTATTTGTTTGTCTTTTTATCTTTTCTTAGTGCAAGGTTTTAGTTTTGGTTTTGTTTGTTAGTGGCTTTTTTGGTTGCTTTGTTGTTGTTGTTGGTTTGCCCCTCCAAAAAAGAGGTAGTGTCTTTGTTCAAGTGATTTCACTCTTCGAGACAAGCAAGAACTGTGAAAGAGGGGGAGAGTATCCCCAGACCTTTAATCAACTCAACTTGTTGTATATGTTGTCTTTCTTTGTCATTTCTTGTCAGTGTTCAGGATCTCAGCATCATATACATGCAGTGTCGAAGTCCCCAGAGTTTAGTGGTGCCCCAGGTGAGAAGAGAACATTCCTTGTGTATCTAAAACAGAAGCAGGATAGTGCTCTGAAACCAAGGTACAATTGAGAGAGAAGTGGACAGGAGGAGAGCTGACAAGGATATTTTTGTATAAGAGTATAGGAGAACACAATGAAAGAAGTCTAAGACTCAGAACAAATTGCTGTATAAGAGGAAGGCTATTAATGAACTATGGATTAGAAAATAGAGGTAATATAGCCAACCCCATGAGTGCTGGGGAAAAAAGTACTGTTTTCTGTTGAGAGTTGAGTTGATCATGAGTTACCAAAAAGGAAGCTAGTTTCCAGTGCCCAGACTCACACTTCAAACATTGAACATTATTTCTCCTTTATTACTTTGTAGGCATGCATGTAAACACATAAGAATAAAGGCTGTGGATCTGCAAAAATGCAGGAGAATCTCTCTTTTTGCCCTGATGTATGGCATAGGAATGAAGTCCTGTTTACAAGAAAAAAAGTATTTTAGGGTGATCTTTTTCAGTTATAACTTAGTCATTACCCTAGAAGTATCTTGTTGTTGGGTGGTTGTTTTCACCTATGATCTCATACACCTTAGGTCTTTTATTTTAAAAAACTTACTTCTATAATTCTCACAGTAACGTGTAATATATTATATGATCAACTCTATATATGCATTCCTGAGTTTCCATGAGAATTTCCTGCCATTAAAGGTTCTTTAGTTCTCTGGCATTAGGTCTTAAATGACATAGTTCCTAGATGAATTTACTTTTATTGTCAAATACAACCTTTGAGGAGTACTATATATACTTACATAGGCCAACTTTGTTTCTGTTCATCTATCAAGACATAGTAGGAAAGTTTTAACAATGTGCAAGGAGGCTTTAATCACACTTTATTAACACTTGGGAAATTCTCATATGGTATGTGCTTCATGGCATCCGCAGACAAGCTCAGAGGCCAGTAGGAATAGTTATGTAATGCTCTTCAGTTGAAGAAGTACAAGTAGACATGAGCAGATTTTAGTCCTTAACTTCAGCAAAGATTGGAACAAGCATCAGGGCCATTGCCCTGAGGTCTGTCAGTAGGAGTCTATAAAGTTTCAGTAAATGTCCTGTTGCACTGATGTTGCACAAAGTCTTAGTCCATTGATTCCAGTAGGATTACTAGAGCATGCCAAAGTATCACCTAGAACAAAAAAAAAAGTAGAATCTGGCAAGAATAAATGCAACAATACTTTGAAGAAAACACTTAATAATTTTCTTATGTAGGGGAAAAAATCTGCTCAAAACAAATCCAGTAAACAATTGAAATCAGTGATAGCTCATTTTAAAAAAGGTTATTTTTTGTCAGCTAAGAAGGAAAAAATTAGAATATTTTAGCACTGAAAATAGAAAACTGTGATGCATTTTTTCTTTCCATACACACATATACTTGCAAATACTTAGTGTTGACAAGGGAAGGAGAGTCTACCTCTGATTTTCCTTGCTGTGAAGTTTGCTATTGATCTTGACCTGCACTGCTAATTTGAATTCTGAATGCAAGATAGAATCAGATTAGTATGAACACTATGGGGGAAGAAATGACATATAAAAGTATCAAACTTTCACATAAACAAAAAATAATTGAATAGAATAATGCATGGATTTCATTTCAGAAATAAAATCTTCTATACCATAGGTTACTCATTATGAATCTGAAATATTTATGCAAGAAAAATGAGTTACTGCACCCAAAAACATAGTTTTGAAACTGCTGTAGGAGAAGAGGATTTTAAAGGAAGGAAAATAGTAACTCTGTATAGATATGAATGAAATTGTGTTAAAACTTTGCTTATAAAATACAATTGCAGTTGAAGATTCAGTGGGTGCCAAATTAAAAGGTTCATTATGAAGTGGAGTAATAGATGTCAAAGGCCAGATCAGTTGTCATTAAATATAACTGTATTCAGAGACCAAAATTTTAAGTGATTCCTGTGTTAAACTGTATTTTTACTTAAGTGAGATAAAGCAGTAGAAATAAGCCAAGATAATAGTTTTCAATTAGCCTCCTTGTCTTTCTGTCTAAATGAAGAGAAAAGCCAGTATGTGCTTTTAGGGCTGGGAAGTAATAGTTAAATGTGTACCACTCTTTGAAAGGATTTCTGCTCTCTAAGCCTCCATTGTCTGAAACAGTGGGATGCAAGATTCTCAGCAATCGAAAGATGTAAGTGGGGGAGAGAAAAGATCTGTGCTAATATAGATTCGAAATAGCAGTGGATAAAAACTGAGCCATGGATTTTGCTCTTGGATTCAACCTCTACTAGCTGGAACCTATTTGAATTTTTTAATCTCATACTTAAGTTTTTATTGTCAGCTTTGGTACAGTAAGAAAGCTTTTTGATGGAGATTAATACAAGTAGTGCAGATTTGCTGGAAAATATTTCTTTAAAAGCATGTGAATGTAAACGAAGTAGAAAATGGATATTATGAATAGTCAAGTGAAAGTTCGTGGATGGCTGTTGCTCAGATGTCTTACATGAATATGAAATGTTCCACTTAAAAAAATAAAAAGGAAATATTTAGGATTAAGTTTTTTATTAAGTGAGAGAGAAATATTAGAGAACTATTAGCTGTACAGACTAAACAAACACAATACTATAAAACAGAATCCAATATGTGTGGTAATATTTTTTATAATGTAAAACACTTGCATAATGTTTAGCATACTCCATAGGTTTAATAAAAGATGGAAAAAATGTGTAATCTGTCAGTCTGTGCAAAGAAAATGAGGAAAGAGTTGGAGTCATTTATGTATCATCATTGCTTTAGATTTTATGCTAGCAAAGAAAATAAACTTGGAAGAATTTGTATCTTTTCTTAATTTTGTTTTGTTTTTCTCTTGAGTTTTAGTTGTGCCCCAGAGTGCTGATTAAAACTGGGGCCACCTGTTTTCCACTGGGCCCTTTTTACTTTCTCTAAGTTCGTAATACAACGTGCAAGTATTCCTATCAGAGTTATTTGGGAAAGCTGTTGTGAGTTAATAAAAAATAAATAAAGAATAGCAGTTTGTTATTTCAATTCTAGGTGGCAAGGGAAGTCTTACAAAAATGGCTGCTTTATGGTGGAAACCATTGATATTTCAGAAAGAAACTCGTTTAGTGGCATACAAAAGATTGAAGGTGTTTTTAAAATTATATCAATGTATGTTGTTTTACTGACCTGTATTCTTTTGCTCTTATGTTGCCAAGAGTGTAATGTGAAGCTTTCAGTTTGCTGCTCTTTCAGATATAGTTTTGCATTTGCAAGTGGTAGTGAAACATTTCACAAAAGCCAATGGTCATCTTTAAAATTCATACTAATTCTCATTTGGGTGATAAATGATATTTAAAGAACAGAATTGTCAGTTAATTCCAAAATTTAAAAATCTGTTTTCATTGATACTTATGATCACATCCTATTTTGCTGAAAATTTTGGTTCTGATTTTCCTTCATTTTTCATTTGACATACAGTTGTTTGCTTGTGTTTCCTTGATGGGGAGAAGAATGTTTTGATGGATTAATCTGTGGGTAGCAAGAAACAGGAATAGCATCGGTGAAGAGTGATTTTTAGTTTCGCTGATCCTTACAGATGTGTATCTAGGTATGGCCGGTGACTACAAATTCTTGCATTTCTCCATGAAATACTGTCACTTCCTCCTATCTATTGTGGTGAATTTACAGTGGGGTTTGATGGAAAGAGATCCACTTGCCTGAGCCATAGTCTATTTAGACAATATATCTGTTAGACAATACGTAATGATTTATACTGAAAGTTGTGCATGAGAGGACATTGCATCTCCTGTGAAGGTAATGAGAGAAGAAGTTTCAGTTATACTGATATTCATTTATGTAAGCTGGAGTTGGCTTTAAGCAAGAAATTATGCAGGAAAATCTCCCTCTACTCTTGAAATCTTCCAAGCTTTTGTATTTAAGTATTTGTGTTTTGTTTTTCTTTTTCAAAGATGATAAAAACACCTCTTGTGAGAGTTTTACGGTATTTTTTTTAATTCTGTGGCTCCTTCTAAAATTGAGCTCCTGCTGAAACAGCTGTGAGAGGTTGTTGCATTAAGACCTAATTTTCTTTACTGATTTAAAGATTGATTGCAATATATAACTATGAGCTTAGATATGTTAAACTTTTTGAGCGTTCAGTAGGATTAGTGCATCAGAACTTGAGTATCTAAGGAATATTTCCAGGTTATAAACAACAATCTCTGGTCATTAATACAGTCTAGGTATATCCTTTCATCTGCACTTAAATGTAGATGTAAAACCTACATTTAGTCCAGGTGAGTGGTAGCAACGCATTATATAAAGGTTGTGGGTTTTGTTTTGTTTTTTTCTTGTGTCTTTCTCTATTTAAGTACTACTGTCTTTGTTTTTATAAGGCCAGGCCCCTGTACGCATCTGGGAGCCAAAAACTAGGTGGTTGCACTAAGACCCATAGATCTCAAAGTTCTATGGAAATGAAATAAAAGTTACATAGCTAAGTGTTTTTGTATTTTTGCAACGGAGTTTATTTACTGAGTTGGAAAGGCAAGCTCCCATGAAGCCTGAGGAACAGAGTTGTTCTCTGCAATGAAGACGTCTGATTTAGAGCTATTCATCTAAGTTGACTTTAAGTCAATTGGGAGTAAAAGGAATCAAAGGTATACATGAATAATGGGTATATTTTGTCTGATACTGAGGAAATTTGAAATTGTTTTGATCATTTGCATGCTATAAATTAATCTTGCACTCTAACTACAAGAGAAGCATATATTTATTACCTTGTAGAAGTTCACATTATATACACTGGAAGCTCAGTGAAATACCTGTGCTCCTCCATTGTTTTCATAACTAAACATGCTATTGAACTTAGATGTTATATTTCCCTCTAAAATACTTGTGAGGTTTATTATTTGTGTTTTGTTTTTTTCCTGATCTGACATGCAGCTCAAATTTCTGTATAAACTGGAATTTTTTTTTGTTGTTTTTAACTTTTCTGTTTTGAATATATAGAAAGTGCAAGCTTTTCTTACTTCCTTGTTTTGTTTCCTAAGGATAATAAAAAACAGTTTAGAAAAAGAAGTTTTACAGATTAGTCTGCATTGAGTGCAGAAAATTAGTCCACCTAGGAAGAGAAAAAGAGGGATAATATCAAGTTGTTGATGTCATGGTAAAAATACCATCTAGTATAGCACACACAAAGAGCTCACTGGAGCATTCAGGTATAAAGAGCTAGTCTGAATGCTTGTTAGAGGACTAAGTACTGCTGCCTCTGGGATATTTAATACATGCCTTGCATTTTCTCATTTCAGCAGTTCATATGAGCTATATCTAACCTCTAGGGTTTAAAGAGAGGAGGTTCATTCTAACTATCAAGCTTGAAGATTAACAGTCTTTTGAATTAGTGGATATCCTGAATGCCTTAGCCTTTATATGAGGTGTTTTTATTGCTCCATAGTTAAAGTTCCACTTGGTTGCATAAGTGATTAATTTACTTAATCAGCTCTTAGTTCTGTGCTCTATACATTGTGTCAACAAAATCCAGTTTTCTTTAACCCTAATGTCTTTTCTGTTCCATTTCATGGCTGTTGTGTTTTAGTTCTTCTTATTGATATTTTCAAAAACATATTTTTTCTTTTGTAAGGGATTCATGCCTGTTAACTAGCAAACTTCCTTGCCAGCAATTCTGGGTAGGAAGGAATGCTTTGGAGTGATGATTGACTTTTTTGTTACATTTTCACCTAGTTGTCATCAACCTGCTCAACAGTGAGTTGATGATGTTGATAAAGAGCTTACAGAGACTAGACACATTAATTTCATCCTTTTACACTTCTTAACATTGTATTGGGGCCAGAGGCCTATTTCATGGGAGCTGGCTCTGCAAGAGTTTTTGGCTGCTTCTGCCTTTGAAGACCAGTTTGGGGAGAAATGAAAAGAAATAACTACTTCCCTCATATCCCACATCTCCTTTATAAGAGATCTGACTTGACAAAATCTAATGCTTATGATTCAGAGAGAGCCAGAATAGAGTCAGCAAAAGAGACAGCCAGTAGCTTTCTAAATCTAAAATTATGTTGCATGTTTACAAGTCACAAACAGTTCAGAAGCAAATAATATTGAAAGTGTAAGAATTTGTGCTTTAGAAGGTTACAGATCATATTCATTGCCAGGCTTCGTGAACAAAGATCCAGGACAGATCATATTAGGCAGTGATCGATGATTGCTACCTACTGAATTCTAGCTGGGAATGTCTTACCTTGTTCATTAAACACCAAAAAAATCAGTGATGATCACAACCTGGTTTTCATTTAATTGATAAAGGATGGTTGTAAGCTACAGCTACTATAAATAAGCTTTTTTAATCTGCAAGTACAGATTACTTGCATCTGAGTTTTTTAGTAGAATCATTAAATCATTAAGGTTGGAAAGACCTCTAAGATATCAAGTCCAACTGTCAACCCAACTCCACCATGCCCACTAAATCATGTCATGAGGTGCCATGTCTATTTGTTTTTTTGAACATCTCCAGAAATGGTGACTCCACCACTTCCCTAGACAGCTTGTTCCAATGCTTTCAGCGAAGAAATTTTTCCTAGTATCCAACATGAGCANAACTGGGAATATCTTACCTTGTTCATTAAACACCAAAAAAATCAGTGATGATCACAACCTGGTTTTCATTTAATTGATAAAGGATGGTTGTAAGCTACAGCTACTATAAATAAGCTTTTTTAATCTGCAAGTACAGATTACTTGCATCTGAGTTTTTTAGTAGAATCATTAAATCATTAAGGTTGGAAAGACCTCTAAGATATCAAGTCCAACTGTCAACCCAACTCCACCATGCCCACTAAATCATGTCATGAGGTGCCATGTCTATTTGTTTTTTGAACATCTCCAGAAATGGTGACTCCACCACTTTCCTAGGCAGCCTGTTCCAGTGCTCCACCACACTCGAAGTAAAAAAATTCCTCCTTATGTTAAGATAGAGATTCCTGTATGCTATTTGNCTCTTGTCCTATTGCT
This sequence comes from Bucco capensis, assembly GCA_013396975.1. NCBI lineage: Eukaryota > Metazoa > Chordata > Aves > Piciformes > Bucconidae > Bucco > Bucco capensis. The sequence goes on along the minus strand of VWZO01008832.1, from coordinate 5,770 downwards.
AGTTACCTGGTAGAAGAGACCAAACCCCACTTCACTACAACCTCCTTTCTGATGGTTGTAGAGAGAGATAAGGTATCCCCTCAGGCTCCTCACAGAATTACAGAATGTTACGGGTTGGAAGGGACTTCTGGAGATCATCTAGTCTAACCCCCCTGCAAGAGCAGGAGAGCCTAGAGCGGAGTTGCATGGGATGGTGTCTAGCTGGGTTTTGAATATCTCTAGAGATGGAGGCTCAACCACTTCCCTAGGCAGCCTGTTCCAGTGCTCCACCACACTCGAAGTAAAAAAATTCCTCCTTATGTTAAGATAGAGATTCCTGTACGCTGTTTGTTTCCCACTGCCTCTAGTCCTGTCACTAGGTACTACAGTAAAATGACCGGTACCATCCTCCTGATAGCCACCATTTTAAGTATTTGTAAGTATTGATAATCTCCTCTGTCTTCTCTTCTCCAGTCTAAACAGGGCCAGTTCTCTCAGCCTCTCTGCATAAGAGAGATGCTCAAGGCCCCTAATCATTTTCGTGGACCTTTTCTGTACTCTCTCCAGAAGTTCCCTATCTCTTAAACAGGGGAGACCAGAACTAACACAATACTCGAGATGTGGCCTCACCAGGGCAGAGGAGAGGGGAAGAATACCCTCTCTCAANAGATTCCTGTACGCTGTTTGTTTCCCACTGCCTCTAGTCCTGTCACTAGGTACTACAGTAAAATGACCGGTACCATCCTCCTGATAGCCACCATTTTAAGTATTTGTAAGTATTGATAATCTCCTCTGTCTTCTCTTCTCCAGTCTAAACAGGGCCAGTTCTCTCAGCCTCTCTGCATAAGAGAGATGCTCAAGGCCCCTAATCATTTTCGTGGACCTTTTCTGTACTCTCTCCAGAAGTTCCCTATCTCTTAAACAGGGGAGACCAGAACGAACACAATACTCGAGATGTGGCCTCACCAGGGCAGAGTAGAGGGGAAGGATACCCTCTCTCAAGCTGCTGGCCACGCTCTTCTTGATGCACCCCAGGATGCCATTAGCCTTCTTGGCCACAAGGACACATTGCTGGCTTATGGTCATCCTGCTGTCCACCCAGTCACCCAAGTCTTTTTCCACTGAAGCGCTTTCCAGCAGATGAGCCCCTAACCTGTACCAGTACATGGGGTTATTCGACCCTAGGTGAATCACTCTGAATTTGCCCTTGTTGAATTTCATGAGGTTTTTTTCTGCCCAGCTCTTCAGCCTGTCCAGGTCACACTGAATGGGAACACAGCCTCCTGGTGCANACGAACACAATACTCGAGATGTGGCCTCACCAGGGCAGAGTAGAGGGGAAGGATACCCTCTCTCAAGCTGCTGGCCACGCTCTTCTTGATGCACCCCAGGATGCCATTAGCCTTCTTGGCCACAAGGACACATTGCTGGCTTATGGTCGTCCTGCTGTCCACCCAGTCACCCAGGTCTTTTTCCACTGAACCACTTTCCAGCAGATGAGCCCCTAACCTGTACCAGTACATGGGGTTATTCGACCCTAGGTGAATCACTCTGAATTTGCCCTTGTTGAATTTCATGAGGTTTTTTTCTGCCCAGCTCTCTAGCCTATCCAGGTCACACTGAATGGGAACACAGCCTCCTGGTGCATCAGTAACTCCTCCCAGTTTTGTGTCATCAACAGACTTGCTGAAGGCACATTATATTCCTTCATCCACTTGATTGATGAATATATTGAACAGGACTGGACCCAGTTCTGACCCCTGGAGAACACCACTCAATACAGACCTCCAAATGGACTCTGTACCATTGATTAGAACCCATATCCTCCCTGCCCTCAGGCAGATCAACACTCGCACCCAACTTGATGTCATCTACAAACTTACTGAAGGTGCATTTGATCCCTTTGTCCAGATCATTGAAAAAGATATCAAACAGGACTGGCCCCAGTAGTGAACACTGAGGAACACTACTTGTGACCAAGTACCAAATAGATTGAACTCCATGCACCACAACTCTGAACCTGGCCATCCAGCCATTTTATTTTTACCCAGTGAATAGTATGGNCTTGATTGATGAATATATTGAACAGGACTGGACCCAGTTCTGACCCCTGGAGAACACCACTCAATACAGACCTCCAAATGGACTCTGTACCATTGATTAGAACCCATATCCTCCCTGCCCTCAGGCAGATCAACACTCGCACCCAACTTGATGTCATCTACAAACTTACTGAAGGTGCATTTGATCCCTTTGTCCAGATCATTGAAAAAGATATCAAACAGGACTGGCCCCAGTAGTGAACACTGAGGAACACTACTTGTGACCAAGTACCAAATAGATTGAACTCCATGCACCACAACTCTGAACCTGGCCATCCAGCCATTTTATTTTTACCCAGTGAATAGTATGGCTGTCCAAGCCATAAGCTGCCAGCTTCTCCAGGAGAATGCTGTGGGAGACAGTGTCCTGGTGAGAAGCTCTGTTGCTTTTGGGTACATTAGGAAGTGCTAGGAAGTTGCAATAAGTGAGCTAATTTTTTGCACTTAAAATCAAGATTGTCAGTGGCATTTCTGCTTAGGTTTATGCAGTTTGCAAGTAAATCCTTGGGAGGGTGATAGAAAGGAGTCAGAGATGAGGACAGTGATCCTTTTGGCTTTATACTCTGAGGCTGTGTTAGGATCATAGAAAGAACTTGGAAGACTTGTTTTGTTTAATAGATGCACTTAAACTAATTCTTAACTCTGTTCATTCTGATGAAAAGTGAATAGGAGATTTAGAAAGGGTCTGATGCCTGAAACTATTCTGCTAATAAGTTGCAGATCTTTGCTCTGCAGTTATCTCAAAGTCAATTTGAGTTAATTTGTTTAATAGTAGTTCAAAGAATACTCAATTGTCTGTGGGTTGTCTGATCTTCATCTCTGTGGATCTGATAGCCTTACAGAGTATTATAACAATGTGATGAAAAGTTTGCCAGAAGATACAAACTTTACCTCAAAAATATAATTTGGGTTAAAATTATTTTGTATCTAAAAACACTTTCACCACAGGAAAAAGGAAAAAAAGGCCATGGAAAACCCCCAGATCACTAGATTGTATGAATGGACATAACTCCAGCAAAGTCTATGAGATGAGATGAAGATAAGTCTTCCTATAGGACTTGAGCTTATTGCCTGACCTGAGGAAAAAACCCAACACATTTTCAACAGTGAAGATTTCATTATTTGCAATACTCCTAGAGCAGCATCTGTTAAATTGTTTAAAAGATAATACAAAATCCTTTCATCAAGCATCTTACTGCCTTAATGCTATCAGCACTCTATTGACAAAACATCCTCAAATTTAATAACGTCCAGAATGCTTCAGTTAGCCAAGAGGCCTCTTGAGCATCACAGTAACATGAGATGCCATTTTTTTTCCTGCTTCATGCTTTGTTTTAGATCTTCTCAGATCTTAAATACATTGTTTATGTATTTATGAATGCTGTGAAGCATTCTGAGACACTCATAAGCTTCTTTATAATTGTGCAAGGGAGATATTACAAAAAAACTCCAAAACTATTATAATTTTTTTACAGTATTTTCCATTACATGAGTCACTTTGAATTCTATGGCCAGTTTCAAACCCATGACATCATAATTTCAGGATAAAGGACAGAAGGAAAATAGAAATGCTTAATCAGAACACTTTGCACATCTATAATTTGAGATGAGGTTTTTGTCTTTTCTCCTGAAGGCACTCACATGTACAGTACAACCAGATACACTTCTTCCTGCTGAAGATTCTTAAAACTTGTAGTAACTTCTCTGCTCTGTGATAATGATGCTTCTTTTTTCAAGGAAGCAATCTCCGTTTTGTCTCTAAAGAGGGTTCCTTTAGGTACAGTCATTCATGAGTCAGGCAGCAGGAGTCCCTGGCACATAATCGCAGCTCACATTTTACTCATGGGCTATATATATCCTGTACTAGGAAAAATTGCAGAGGTGAAGCATTTCAGTTAGCAAATTGAAACTTTATTCATGTGCTTTCTTGTAAATAGAATAATGCAAATTTTCCAACATGAAAGTGATTTCTAAACCAAATTCTAGGTATCTTTTAGTTATTTTTTAAGCAGTGAATTCTTGCTGCTGACAGTGGAATTTGTTGATGCTATGTCTCAGGTTGCTTGTTTTTAGGCACCTATAAATATACTAGTGGACATGTAAAAATCTTTCACTGCTGTAAGCTAAATTCCACATTAATAAAGGATTAAGATACAAAACCGGGTTTTTGTGTAGCTTTTAGATTTGAATTAGAGACAATACATGGCTAAGAAAAGTATTTCTATTATATAGAATGAGAATTAGATAATGCGGACAGGAAGTTCCATCTTAGCATGAGGAGGAACTTTTTTACTTTGAGGATTGTGGAACACTGGAACAGGCTGCCCAGGGAGGTAGTTGAGTCTCCATCTCTGGAGATATTCAAAACCTGACTGGACACCATGCTGTACAACCTGCTCTAGGCTCTCCTGCTCTTGCAGGGGGGTTGGACTAGTTGATCTCCAGAAGTCCCTTCCAACCCGTAACATTCTGTGATATAAACAGAACCTGGATTGTAATTATAGACACATTTGCATATTTACAGGAAGAAAAAAAAAATGTCATTCTGTGCCAAGTAAGTTATTTCACTACTTGCATCTTATTTCTCATGTCATGTCATGTCTTTTATGACTGCATTCATTGCAGAAAGCTTCCTGCCCTCCTACAACCTACAGATTATTATCCATTGTTGACTTTTCAGGTGAGAAATGATGATCTTGGAAAATTGAAGACTGTCAAGAGAGACTTTAGGGCCTTAGGTCAACTGATCAAGGGAGTGGGAGCGCAGGTAGTTTTTTCTTCTATCCCCTCTGTTGCAGGGACCAACCCAGAAAGGCTGAGGAGGACCCATCAGATCAATTCCTGGCCTCAAGCCTGGTGTCATCAACAGG
>VWZO01008831.1:103452-114742 GCA_013396975.1 Bucco capensis | reverse complement strand
AAGGATTCCCTTGTTACCTCGATCTCTAATTGAACATGTTGTTCAATATGAAGAAACTCCATAGTGGTGGTTAGGTCTAAATGCATTCATCAGCAACAGCAGTCTTTCATGCCATATTAGAGTGAGTAACCCTATAAGGAACAACTGCAGCAGTGCTGCTGCATAGTTTAGTCTCTTATGCTCAGATGGACCACACAGTGTGGTGGAAAATCATTCTCCTTTATTACTTTCCTGATTTTCTTGCATCTTAATCTAGGAGACGTTTCATAAATGAAGAATTGGGAACATTCTATTAGGTGATTTCAACTTAAAGGTGAAATAAATGAAGAGCTGCTGTTCTTTCTTTCCTCATCTGTACCTGGAAAAGTACCTGATAAAGTTGTTTAACTCTCTGGTTGTCTTGGGTGCATTTATCTGCCACAAAAACCTTTTCTTCTGTGGCTAACTGTTAGTATGATTTAATATTGCAGTTTCCTCAGCAGAGACATCTTGACAATAAGAGAAGCTGTGTGGCTGACAGACAACGCATACAAGTACGAAGACTTGGTCAGAATGATGGGTGAGATCATATCTGCCCTAGAAGGAAAGATAAGGGTGAGTTTGGAAAGGGGGTGGAATATTTCACCTCTTGGGCTGCTATTGAAGTCATGTTGTTGTAATGAGCACTTCTCCTTATCGAATGAATGTTGGGATTTTGTATGAGTGTTCTTCATCAGCTGTGGGCACCACAGAGCACGCAGATACAAAACCTTCGGCCTTTCTGTAGAGATTAAAACTGAAGTTTTAAGAGGCCATTCATTCTTTCACTGGAGAATTTTTCAGTGTCAATGTAGCAGCTAAAAAACCCCAAACCCGAATGTAATGAAAACAGCATCTTCTGGAAACAGCTGTTTAAATACTTGATGCTCATTTTATATTCCCAATCTCTGTTCTTTCTGCAATAGATGCCTACCATTTTGGACTACAAAGAAGTGCTCACCAGCATAGTCTCACTCGAGAGAAGAACTTTTCACCTTTACAGCTTCATTTGTGAATTGTCACTCTTAAACACAAACCTTTCTGTGTATTCCCCAGCTCACCTGGCCACTGCAGCACTGCTGCTGGCTAAGACCCTACACAGGCAAGGTGAGGAACCTTTCCTTAAGTGGAGCTGGTGCATGGTGTGTCAGGCTGTCTTGTCCTTTTCAGGGAGCCTTTGGGGGTTTTTTGGTGTTACTTTGTCTTTAGGCAGGATGTCCCAGTCCTTGTGGGGGCTTCATGGAGTGGGAGGGTAGGGCAACCAGGCATAAGACTTAAGAATGAAGAGTTGGGTTCTATTTTACCTCTTAATAGTGATGATGAACAAAAGCGTCCCAGAATCCCAGCATGGTGGGGGCTGGGAGGGATCTCTGGGAATCATCTAATTCAACCCCTCTGCTAAAGCAGGGTCACCCAGAGCAGGTTGCCCAGGATCCACCTCCAGGTGGGTTTGGAATCTATCCAGAGGGAGACTCCACAACCTCTCTGGGCAGCCTGGGTCAGTGCTGTGGCACCCTCATGGGGAAAAAAGTTTCTTCTCATGTTCAGATGAAACCTCCTGGGTTCCAGTTTGTGCCCATTGATCCTTGTCCTGTTGGGCACCACTGGAAAGAGCCTGGTCCCATCCTTTTGACCCCCCCTCTTTAGATATTGCTCAGCATTGAGCAGATCCCCCTCAGTCCAATTAGCATCCAACTATGCAAGATTTGTATTTGAATGAGACAGAAGGTTTCTGTCCTTAGCTGTAACTTGAGTTTGGCAGGTAAACTAATCCTTGAAGCTAATTGTGAACTTGCAAAAACATGTAGAGGCATAAGTTTGTAAAGATTGTGATCCATCATACCATAAAAAAAAAAAATCACAAAAGAAATCTGATTACAGAACTGCCAAGTTTCATGCCATGGTAATATGTGCTTTCTTCTCCAGCACACTCCTGGACCAGCCATCTCACTGAGTGCACTGGTTTCTCCCTTCCAGACCTGTTGCCCTGTGTGATACAACTCTACCTAAAGTGGTAAGAGTTTTTGAACTCTCTTGGGAAGGCACATGAGTACTTGGATTTCAGTTCTTGCAGACATGTTGCATCCATACAGTCTGCCCTTTTCAGGGAAGGAGATGGCTCTAGGAAACTGCCTTGCCCCCCCCCCCCGCAGGCACTAAGGCCTGGGGGCCAGTTCAGGGGCAGCTATGCTCTTTCTCCCAGCTGATGGTGGTCCTAGGTTACAGGAAATGTGATGCTCCTCAAGGCTTCACAGGTTTCAGCATGCCAAACAGTTTCAGAAGACTCCAGCTGGCTTATTGGTGAGCTTCAGAAGGTTTTCCAGTAGCAAAAGTAGTTCATTTTTTTAAAGAGTACAAGGCAAATATCCTGTTTACCTCAAGGAACAGAAAAGGAATTAGATGCTCATATGTTTAGAAACCAAGTGTCCTTGCTAGCTGCTTTTAGCAGATCTGCTGAAACGCCAACTTCCTTAGCACAGAGATGAGATGGACAGAGGGGAAAGTACTGAAACTAGCAGCTTTTGTTACAATCCATTTTAAGCTAGAGGATTTAATCTTTGTTGGCAGTTTCCGTAAGCACACCCCGAAGGATCACAGGGAGGTAGCCTTAACTGCCGTGAGACAACGATTCGAAGATAGGCGTTACGGAGAAATAAGCAAAGAGAAGGTGGGTGAGCTCTTTGTCTTCATTTGCTGATGTCTGACACCCAGAGCAAAGCTACTGTGTGGCACGACAGAGTCAGCTTCCACTAGGAGGAAGTGTTTTCTAACTTCAGCCTTTTGGAGGAGGCAGTATCTAAATAGAGTGGCGGTTTTAAACTTTGATTTGCAGGGACTGTAACTGCTCTGAGTCCATATGGGAAGAACTCGCTGGGTTACACAATAAATAGCCCCCTGGGAATCTCATGGTCTGATTCTTACTGGCTCTTTGTTTTTTGGGGTCATTTTTTTTTAGGTGATGAGTTACAGGCAGCTCTGTTCAGTGTTGGGTATGAAACAGAAGGATCCAGAGCCCAGACCCTTGCACACGAACACAGTGGAAATTCAGCCTTTCCTGAGCTCTCCCTATGGAAACAGAAATAAAAGGCCAGTAAAACTCATTGCTGTCAATGTCACTGAGGAGAATTCTGGTATCCTGAGGTTTCATTCTTAAATATGATCAATTTTTCTGTAAATATCCTGACATAGCTATTAAAAGAGCCAGAAAGGAAGACTTGGCTTTTATTAGGTGACTTCTGAATTTTCTTTCTGCAGGAAGAGGGAAGACAGCTTTCAGGATGACAGAGAGAGCTCTGTGACTACACCAACAGCAGAGCTGTCTAGCCAGGAAGAAAGTCTAGACTGGAGTTTCGATTACCACTCTGGTTTTGAAGGAGATCAGGAAAAGTGAAGACAAGAAAAATGGAGATGGTGAGAGTTTTATTTTCCATATAAAAATCACACAGAAGAATTAAGATTGTCATTTAAATCTGTTTCTCAGGCAACAGAAGCCTGAACTTGCAGCTGAGGACCAGCTGGAAAAACTCTCCCACTTCCCCAGTGGTTGTAATTATTAAACTGCTTTAGAGGGGATTGTATGTATCTGTTCTCTTTCTCTGTACTGCTTCAGAACATGATGAAGGGTTTTAGAGCCACCCAGCATTTCAACGTGACACTGTTTACAGACCCTGCTGACAGTGAACCAAACGTGATGATTGGCTAACAGTGTTAAAATGGGTATTGTCTCTTTGATTTGCTGAATGGGACTGGCTGTTCATTCTCTAAACAGCTCTCAGTTCTGATCCAAACAGTCTGAAGAGTGAAAAGTCACTGGTTTAAAGGAGGGTGAGAACCTAGTGCTCTACCCTCCCCTCTACCTGAAAGCAGACAGAAGGTTTACACTTGTGCTTGGTGGTTTTTCCTGCTTGATTCTATGCTGAATGCCTGCCTGGCATTGCCCAAATCCAAACTAGCCTTTTTCTCTTGCATGGCAGTGATCTGCACAGATTCTGCAGAGCACTGCTGCCTGGGCTCCAGGGATGAAGACAACCTAGCTGGAGCTGGGCCTGGGCACGCCGCACCGCTGCAGGAGGCCAAGCTTGCCTGATGCCACTCACAGCCTCTCAGCACATCTCGCCCCAAGAAATCCTAACCAGGAAGGGACCTCAAGCAGCTCTTCCATCAGCACTGCCAGTCCTGCAGCTGCTGCCAGAGGCAGCCTCAGAGTACCTTGCAAACCTACCTCAGCACTGTCTCGTGGCAGTGCCCGGAAGCAGGAGCCGTGCCTGCCTCGTTACCTGCCATCACGTTTACAGGCACTCTGTGCTAGGCCCAGCAACAGCATGGGTGACAGGAGGAGGCAAGCCAAGCCACAAAATGCAGGACACAGTTAAAAAAGGGTGAGCTCAGGCTTAAGACTCTGATTTCTTGTCAATACCTCCAAAAAAAAGCCTTTCCCCATGCCTGTCTTGTAGTTCCATAGCTCCCTTCTGGGCCCCTTCCTAGCTGCTTTTTTTAAAGTATGACCTTGTTGTCCAATAAGCTTTATAGCTTATTTTTTGTCATGCTAGTCCATGTGATAGGAAAACTTGTCATGTCCCTTGCTTTGCTGCAAGGCCTGGTACTGTAAAAGAAAGGAATTTTCCTTGTTTCTCAAGTTACTGGATGTAACACTATGCTTGAATTCTTCCACTTGAAAGACCTTTTGGAGGTTGTGCTGCCTTTTCCTTCTGGCCGGGCACTGACTCAGCTGGTGCTTTTCTAGGTGTATACTATTTGCTGCACTGATACAAGATTTTTATGTGTACAGTCAAGAGGTAAATTGAAGGCTTGCTCCAGAGCTGAGCTTCTTTCTTACCTACCTCTCAGATGCCTCTGGTTCTAGCTGCCATGTTTTTTTAACTTGGCTGAAAAATCCTCCTCCTGTGCCTTAATGCCTTACTGCCCAGTACTACAGGAAGGTGATCTGTGAACTGTTGGTCTCTGCTGGAACAGGGTCATTACCTATCACCTCCAGCCCATGGCTGTGTTTGTTTTGTGTCTTCCTTGCTATTTCCATTCATCTCCTTTTGGAAAGCACAGATCACTTGAACACTAGAAACAGGCACCAAGGGCAGACAGTTCGCCTTACTGAAAGCTCTAATTTAAGCCTTGCTCTGAAGCTGCAAGGGTACTGTATGCTTTTGTTACCAAAAATGAAAACCGGTGCTGCTTCAATAAGTTTGAAGAATCCACCTTCACTGACCTCAGCCTGGGTTCAAGCTTCTCCAGGCCCTGACCGTTAGAAGAGCCTTCTCTTCACAAACACAGAGTGAGCATTGAAATACCTTGGTACAAGACTCGCACGAGATGTCACTGAATTTAACACTGGAACTGGACTCCGCAACTCCTCCTTTGGTTATAAGTTACTGTGGCAGATGGCAGCAGTTCAGATACACACAGTGTAGTGACTTTTTAATCTTATAAAAATATTGTTTGTTTGTAACAGAGCTGTCTCTATGTCTTAATTTAATGGCTGGTGTCCATTTGGGCTAGGGCTGGAGAGCTGAGGGGATGTATGGGGATGAAGTCACTTCTTAGGATGAAGTTGTAGTTGGGCCTGCCTATAGACTATTTACGTTAACTTCTTGGAGTTGTTTAGGGTGGAAGACACCTTTAAGATCATAAAGTCCAACCATTAACCAGCACTGCCAGGTCAGCATTAAACCATGTCCCTCAGCACCACATCTCCATGGCTTTTCAGTCCTTCCAGGGATGATCACCACTGCCCTGGGCAGCCTGGGCCAGGGATTGACAACCCTTTTGGGGAAGAAATTGTTCCTAATGGCCAACCTCAACCTCCCCTGGCACATTTGTTAGCTGGGAGAAGAGACCAACCTTCACGTTGCTCCAACTTCTTTTCTAGTAGCTATATAAAGCGAGATGGTCTCCCTTGAGCCTCCTCCAGACTAACCAACCCCAATTCCCTTAGCTGCTCCTCACAAAACATGCTCTAGACACTTCACCAGCTTCATTGCCCTTCTCTGGACACACTCCAGCACCTCGAAGTGCAAAGTCGGGAGCAGCTAGAACACCCTGCACAAGTAGCATGGGGCTCTATGGCAGGATACAAGGATTTCTCTCAAACAGAATTCCACCACACAGTTTAGCCAAGTAAAAAAGAAGTTTTATTGCTATAAAAACACTAAGCAACCCTAGCAAGCACACATACAGTTATAGCATATCATACCAAACCGGGTGACGGCTGCAAAGCCGAGCATTAGGAGCAGCATCTTAGTAGGGGGTTGGCAGGCTCAGAGCATCATGGGGTGTGTCCCCCAGGGAAGACCATGCTGCTGGGTCTCCCAAACACCACCAGAAGCAAGCTCTCTTATACAGGCAAGTCATGGGAAAGGACTGGACCCATCCATTGCACAAGGTATGCACCAGATGTTTCCAGCCAGCTGCCTGTCACAATCAGCAGCCAACAGCTGTCTGCCCTTGCAAACTGGTCTTGATTTTCTGGTCTTAGCCAAGAGATATGAGACAAGGGTCCAGGTTTTTTGTTGTCTGGACAAGATCAGCATATCTTGTTCCCTTTGTTATGCTTATGCAAGGTCATCTTCTCACACTGCAGTGAACAGCAGATCATTTTGTTATCCCTTCCACATGCCACCCCCTGATCCATTGTTGGAACACAACGAAATTCCACCACCTTGATCAAAGTTTTGTGTAGCATATTGCAGATTAGGGCCATTAAACATGGAATGCAGCACCGAACATACAAAACCCCCTACACTCAGTATGATGATTAACCTTCTCAACCAGTCCCAACCCCTGGTCCATCCCGCAAATGTGTTCCATCCAGTATCTTCATGGAGTTGTGGATTCAGTCATTGTCATTCTTGACTAGCTGCATGCACTGATTGTGAATGATCCCTTACATTCATGCGGCACAATCCATCGCAGTCCTCACATCCATGTCCTGTGTTAGCAATAAAAATTGAAGAAAGTGCACCAATCTTCCCCCCAATTCACAGTTCCTGTGGCAGTAGGGCTGGACTATCCCCAAGTCGTGGTAAATTAACATCCCACCAGCTAGACGGTCCATTCCTGTGGTAGAGTTGTCGTTGTGGCTAGGCTTCGCGAACGAAGCTCCAGGGAGGGCTCCATCCATGCTCCTCCTCAGCGCCTTTTCCAAGCACGCTGATAAAAAGAGGATAGCAGATAGCACCCTCGAGCCTGAGCAATGGATTTTTTTAGGTGAGACACAGCATGCGCAGAGCTGGACCCACCCTTTAGTCCTAAGGTTCATCTGCCAGGGCCTAGCAAGCTTGGATGCTGGCAGCAAGGTCCTTAGGATGGAGGTCTAACCTCTTAGATGGAAGGCCTTACAGGGCTAAAAGAGCTCCATCTGCCTGGGTTTGGAATCAAGAGTTGTCCCTCTCCTAGGATGACTGCCAGAAGNTGGAGGTCTAACCTCTTAGATGGAAGGCCTTACAGGGCTAAAAGAGCTCCATCTGCCTGGGTTTGGAATCAAGAGTTGTCCCTCTCCTAGGATGACTGCCAGAAGGCTAATGAGCTCATCCTACCCATACAAGGCTTATAGGAACATGGGTATCACTCCCCACACTTTCCCGTGGGCAATGAGTTTAATGCTCCCTCTGCTGTTGGCACAGTTATCGCACCAGGGGCCACAGGAGACCACAAGGGATTTTCAGACTGTGCCTGAGTGGTAGAGTACTGCTGTTGATAAATTCAGTCCTCATTCATGGAGCTCCTACGCAATACGTGGTGAACAGATTCTGTGAGGTAGCAATGCTAAGGCACAAGGAATCTTGACCAGTAGCATTAGCCAGGGTGATCCAAATGTCTTTCTGTTCTTCAGCCTGTTAAAACAAAACTGATACACATACGTAAGCAGCCCCCAAAATCAATTAATTGGTCCCAAGAAGCAGAGTGAGCCCCCCTATTAACTTTAATTCGACTAAAGGGAGAGTTCCCAGGGACATTCCCCCAGGGAGGTCTCTCAAGTTGCTAGAGGATGCAGCCCCCTTTTATCCTACTTCCCAGCTGCAGAAGGCCCCCCCTCCCTTTCTCCATGATCTGGGGATACTTGGGAGGTACAGACTGCCTGATTCCTCCTTAACATAATTAACTCTTCACATGTACCTAAAAAGTTATCTCTGTTTTGCGCTGGTCTGGCCTATCTAAAACTGAACTTTTAACTCTGTAGTAGGTTCATTATAATTACTTACAGTTTGTATTATCCCATGTATCACACACTTGACAATAGCAATCTCTAGCATTAAAGGACAAAAGCCTATTATCTCCATACCCCAAACCATAACGCCAGCACTGTCACCAGCCTCCCCCAAGCTGCCCCAAATGGGACTGATTTTTCCATGAATTCTGGTTGGATTCCCATGTAGAATCCTGACCTCCACCCCCATATCCACCAGTGCCTTACCTTGGCACAAATTAGTATTTGCCCAGCATAGAATGCATGTTGTAAGTGGTCAGGGGTCGGCATGTATTACATGGATTTGGGTCCCAGGGGCTTGGTCTGTTCCCTAGTCCATGATCTCTCAGACCTGCGCCTGTTCCAGCGTGGTCCATGGGTACATACTACCCTCGCCTGGGAGTGCACTAGGTGTAAGTGAAATGGACCCAAATGGTTCTGATGGTCTGAATGGAGCAGTTGGGTACCCATGGCTCTGCCTTGAGGTTCTCCTCTCTCTTTCCCTTTGCATGCCACAGGACAAATGTTTCTCTGATGCGTCTCATGTGCCATACTTCTTAACACAGAGAGTGGCTGCCCATCTATGGCTGCCCTTCTAATGTCCCTGTCTGGTAAGAGTCTGAATAACTGACCACGCTCTCTGGGGACTCTCTCACCCACCCAAGTACAAGAAGGCAGGAGTACTTTCCTCAGCAGGCTCCTTGTCAGGCGCTCTGGTTCTAGATCTAATGCAGGTAGGCCCCCTAACTGACTGAATCTTTCAATTACCTTTTCCAATGGGTCTCCCAGATTAGTCATTAACATAGGAATCAAGCATGGTTTCCACGCCTTTGGGCATCCTTCCAAAAGCATGTTGTGCATTCCCAGAGTTAAAGGTTGCCCTAAATACAGTTGCAGTGCTTCCATGGAGCAAGCTAATTTCATGCCTTCAGCTTTTTACAGCATGATGGCTTGGTGCAAGGTCATCCATGCTTTTGGGGTGTCTGGCCATGCTCCATCATTGGTTTATCTGTCTGACAACCCTTTGGATACCACTTCAACTCTGCTTCTCATTGTGNCCCAATACTTCAAAACTTCCATGGGGCTTACAGCCTCCCATGGCTCTGGCCCTATTTTAGGACAGGTTTCCTGTTTATCCCATAAGGTAGCCCAGGGCTGGGTAGTCCAGCCCCATGGGTCTACTGGAGGGGCAGTGGTGCCTGCAGCCCTGTCCTCCTTCCTCCTGGAGATATTCATCCCTAGGCAGTACAATCTCACTTCACCTATGCACTCCACTGACCCAGCCACCTAGATCAGGCTCACACACCCCACCACAACTCTATGGCAGCACGAGAAAGAGAGCCTACAGAAAGGCCCTCAACAAGGCAGATTACAATCACTAGCAGCCTTGGGTGCTCCTCCACAAAGTGTATTACAAAACAAAGCTCTGGACTCTTCTCCCAGGCAGCTTTCTCCATCTGAAAGAAAAGGCACAAAATGGCAATGTTCGTCAGTTGAATTCCTACCCAGGAAGAGTAAATCAGCTGATCAGGACTTAGCTCCACATTCCTGGGGCTTGCTGTGTAATCCAGCAGCCTTGGCTGATGCAGCCCTGGACTAAAACCAGCTCTCTCTATCAAGCCTCAGTCTTGGAGGTGCCTCATGGCTAACAGAGCACCTAGCCCTAGAGAGCCACCACTGACTGACAAAACCACAACTACAAGCTGCTTTCTGAGAAAGCGAAAGACAAATGACAAAAGGACCAGACTGCAGCAGTATGCATTTTGTTAACACCACCACACCCCTGCAGACCCTTCAGCCTTCGCTTTATTAACCCTTCTTGTATTCTTCACAGGACAAGAACGTCCAGGAAATACTGAGCTGTACCACAGGCCAAGCCTGGCTTTGCACAGCACTACATCGCTCCCTTAACAGGGAATGCTGCAGGGCCACTGCTGCCTCCACACATCAGGAAGAGACTCTCAGGCTCCCTAGGAGAGATTTCACAGACCAGTCTGCTCTCTCCTCACCTCCTGCCTGCAGCAGCCCAAGCAGCAGGGCAGCAGCACCCTCCTGTGCTCACAGCAGTACAGGGGCCAAGGACTTTGTGCTGCTGCAGTCCCAACTACTGGCACTTACTTAGGGCACCATCCTGATCTCCAGAGAGTCGTAAGCCAAAGCTTTCCTCTTCTCCAGGGGCTTCTTGAAGAGCTGCTGCAAGGCGTCATAGTCAGGCTCCTCCTCATACTCTAGGGCCATTACTTGCTGCAGGTAGCTCTGCAGGCCATCTGCAAAGCAAGCAACAGCACTGAATGAAGCAGCACAGCAACCCCAGTTGTCCTTAGGAAGCTGCCCAAAGGCCTTGTGGGGCTGCTCTCCCTGCAGACACTTCACCCACCTGCCTGGCTAGCTGCATAGAGGGAAAACAAATCAAAGAGAGCTCAAAAGAAGCTCAGACAGGATGGGAAAAAGACCTCTACTCCCAAACACTGCGTTTCTAAAGCCACCACAACACTTGCCTCTTCATGAGCCTACAGCAAGGCTGACAAAAACAGACCAAGGGGTGGCAGCCAGCCCTCCTCGTGGTGTTGTAAAGAACACAATGGATGCGTTCACAGGAGGAGCCGTGCAATGCTTGCTCACTGTCACCAGTGAAAACCATCATAGAATGGCCAGGTTGGAAGGGACCCTAAAGATAGTTCCAACCTCCCCACACTGAGCAGGGATGCCAATCACTAGACCAGGTCACC
Source organism: Bucco capensis (assembly GCA_013396975.1). NCBI lineage: Eukaryota > Metazoa > Chordata > Aves > Piciformes > Bucconidae > Bucco > Bucco capensis. The sequence goes on along the minus strand of VWZO01008831.1, from coordinate 103,795 downwards.
CAGGGCTGCATCCAGCCTGGCCTTGAACACTGCCAGGGATGGGGCATCCACAACCTCTCTGGGCAACCTGTTCCAGTGCCTAACCACTCTCCAGGTAAAGAACTTCCTCATAATCTCCAATCTAAATTTCCCTTCCTTCAGCTTATAACCATTCCCCCTTGTCCTATCACAGTCTGACTGCTTCAAAAGTCTCTCCCCTTCTGTCTTATAATCCCCCTTTAGGTACTGGAAAGCTGCTATAAGATCCCCTTGAAGCCTTCTCTTTTCCAGACTGAACAATCCCAACTGTCTCAGCCTGTCTTCATAGGGGAGGTTCTCCAATCCTTTAATCATCTTTGTGGCC
>VWZO01008831.1:81745-95643 GCA_013396975.1 Bucco capensis | reverse complement strand
TGCTCAGCATGGAGCAGCTCCCCTCTGGCTCTGCTCTTCTCCAGGCTCAGCAGCCCCAGGGCTCTCAGCCTTTCCTCCTGCCACAGCTGCTCCAGTGCCCTCAGCATCTTGGCAGCCTCTGCTGGACTCTCTGCAGCAGTTCCTTGTCTCTCTTGAACTGGGGAGCTCAGAACTAGCCCCAGGACTTCAGTTGTGGCCTCACTAGGGCAGAGTAGAGGGGCAGGAGAACTTTCCTCAACCTGCTGCTGCTCACACTCTTCTGAATGCGCCCCAGGACACCATTGGCCTTCTTGACCATAAGAGCACATTGCTGGCTCATGGTGAACTTGTTGACCCTCAGCAGTTCCAGGTCCCTCTCTGTGGAGCTGCTTTTCCTTCAGGTCAACCTCTAACCTGTCCTGGTCCAGGGATTTATTCCTCCCCAGCTACAGGACTCTACTCTTGCCCTTGTTGAAGGCTGCTGCAGGATGCTCTGCAACATGGTGACAAGAAACGGGAGAAGGCAAACTGAGAGGTGACAAGCCCTCAGCCAGGCCACCTTGGTGGGAAGGTATGTGCTGTCCCCACATGCCATCCTGCATTAGCCACATTTCAAAGCACATGTGTGGCTCTGCTGAGGGATGTCAACTTGCTGAGCTGGGCTGACTCCTTTGTGCTTCTGAACCCCTGGAATGAGCTTTGCTGGATGCTGCTAAGCAGATGAGTGTGAGCAGTGGGCTGGTGGCTGCTCAGCTGTCCCTGGCAGATGGGCTTCAGCTCCACTGGGGTCTGCTGACCGAGCTGGGGCAGTGTGGGGACATGGCTCCCGGCTGCGGCTCTGCAGATGTGCACCAGCTCTGTGCATCAACCACTGCAGCCCAGTGGGAGATGACATCCAAGCACAGGTCACCCAGTGGGGACTCATCTTCTGCAGCCACCCTGTCCGTGCAGCAGCAGCAGCACCTTCCAAGCAGAGCATGGCCAGCAGGGAGAAACCCAGTGGGTGAATGCTGCGGGGCCAGACTCAGGGCTGGAATTCACTCCAGGTGCCCCAGGAAGCCAAATCTTGGCTTGTTTAGACTGGATATTAGGAAAAAGTTCCTTACCACGAGGGTGGTGGAACACTGGCCCAGGTTGCCCAGGGAGGTGGTTGAGTTCTCATCCCTGGAGGCATTCAAGGTGAGGCTTGCCAGGGCTCTGGGCAAGCTGATCTAGTTGGGGATGTCCCTGGCCACTGCAGGGGGGTTGGACTAGATGAGCTCCAGAGGTCCCTTCCAACCCAAACCATTCTAGGATTCTATGATTCTTATGCCAGCAACAGGAGCAAAGCCACCTAGGTGGTGAGCAGGGTCTCCCTTTCCAGCTTGATGAGTCCTGGCATGCAGGCAGGGGTGACCCTCTCCATTCACACGTGGCTGTTTTTACAGCTGACACTGCTGCTTCCTCTCTCCCTTGCTCCCTTCACTCTTGCCCCAGTTCTTAGTTTCTTTTCTCCTCTCTGGGGTGCAGCAGATGACTACAAAACACTGGGATTAAAAGATCACAGAAGAACACCATCTCCAAAGCACTTGTGCTCAAAGTGGTCACTGCAGCTTTCATCTAAATAGAACCCCCCCAGAATTGTTAATCACATGGAGACAGGCAGTGGCTGGCAGCTGCCCTGCTCCCACCTGCCATGGCCTGGGGGGTAAGGGTCACCATGGCATCCCAAGTGTCCCCAGGCACTTCAGGGCAGGAGGCAGCCACCCGAGAGGGACCCTATACCCCTGGTCACACAGCAGAGCTGGGCCAAACCCTGCCTGGCCTTGTCTCCACACCCTCTCCCCACCTTCCTCTTCCTCCTCCCTCTCCTTTAACTGCCACGATGAACTTTCCCCACTTTTCTGTTCCAGCAGCAGCCAGCTTTGCTCCTGCAGCCCTTTCACCTGCCAGCTTGGCAGCCTGCAGCGGGAGCAGGCCGGGCTGGCAAGGGCTGGGCAGGGCTGGCAGCCTCTGGCCTCCTCCAGCCCTCTCCTCTGCAGCACTTTCATCCTTATCGGGAAGGTGCCACTCAGCAACAAGCAGAGCAGGCCCAAGCGTGCTGTTCCCACAGGCACTGCCCAGCTGGAGTGGACCTGAAGCACGGTGTTCCCACAAGCACTACCCAGCCACAGTGGATCTGGAGTATGGCATTCCCACACACACTGCCCAGCTGGAGTGGATCTGGAGCTGACGTGTGCTCCCCAACCCAGGGCAGGGCATGGTGTGAAGTGCTGCCATCTGGGATTGGAATGGACAGATGGACACGCTGGCAGGAACCAGGAGGGTGCACACACACATTCACATGTGCACACACAGACATGCTTTCGTGCACACACACAATGCCCAGGTGTGTGCACATAGTAACACACACTGAGTAACATATACACAGTGACACACACGTGCACACACAGAGTAACACACACAGGGTAACACATGCACACAGTGACAGACACAGACACGCACACACATAGTAACACACACTAACATATGCACATGCAGAGTGACACACATGTGCACACGCAGAGGGTGACAAGCATGCTCACACGCGCAAACAGTAGTAGTACACACCAGTCATACACACAGAGAGGGTGACACGCATACAGTCACACCGTGACACACACAGACCAAGACACACACCCAAGCTAACAGACCCAGCACACATGCAGGATGACACACGCAGTGACAGGAAGACGTGTGCATGCACTAACACAAACACGAGGATCACACAACCCCCTCTGCCCATCCCTATCCCTTCCCGTCCTCTTCCTTCTCTCCCGTCCCTCCCTCCGGTACTGCCCATGCGCGGGGCGGTCCCGCTGCGGGCGGGAGGGGCCGCGGTTGGCAGCCGGGGCCGGTACCGGTGCCGTCGCTGCAGCCGGATCCGCCCCTCCCGGTGAGTGCACCAGGACCNCGGGCAGCGGCAGGGCCCGGGGATGCTGGGCCAGGAGTGGGATGGAGGAGGAGGCAGCGGCCATGTGCCCAGTCCCTATCAGGCAGAGCCGCGGCCCTGGCAGTCTCCGCGGGGAATGCTGGTGCGGCCTGCGTGGCCCCTGCCAGGTGGGAGAAGGGCTGCGGGCTGGCTTGAACCTGTCTGCCGCCGTCACCTGGCCTTGTCACCTTCCCCCTGCACGCGGGCGCCGGGGCACTTCCCTGAGCGCGCGAGCGAGCACCCGTAGCTCCCGGGGGTCTCGCCATCAGGTAGCATGGGAGCTTCCTGAAGGCACAGACAAAGGGTCACATTCTGGTCTGCAGGGCTCAGGCCTGTGAAACCACTGCTCCACAGGCTGTTTGCCGGCCCAAGCTCAGGTAGTCTCCGGGGAAAGGTTGCTTGCCTGGGTCCTGTTTGCCGTGGACTCACAGCGTGCCCTGGACACGGGGAGCCCACAGCGTCCATCCTGCGCAGCCTCTGATGGATGCTGAGAGCCAGAGGAGGGCTCACAAGAAGACCTTTGTCGTGCTCCAGACCTTGTGCCTTTGCCAAAGCCACAAGGCCACTGAATTTGTAGAGTTTGGCTCTTTACATGCCACTGCAGACTCTCTGGACAGACCAGCAACGGTGGCTTTAAAGCAAAGGGTATGACCAGCTCAGATCCAGCAGCTTCTCCCCTCCTGTCATGCTGCTGTCTGAGTGCAAGGGCTAGCGAGGACATGATTCAGTTGCCTAGGAGCCTGCCGGGTGACCTGGGCCCACCAGCACCATCCTTGCCTTGCTCCCAGTTGTGCAGACAGGACGCAGCCCTGGTGCTCTGTGTTTACTTCTGTGTTTCAAGGTTTGAAGTTCCCTTTTGGGGAGAAAACAGACCATCAGGGACCTGGTGGAGTGGTGGTTTAGCAGAGGGCTGCTGGGTGCTTGCACTGGGGCAGCAGCTCCTTGCACCCTGCCCAACCTGCAGCCATCTAGAAAGTTTTATTGCTGTTTGCACAGCCTCTCCCACTGTGGGAGGGGAGGTTTTATGGTCTGGCTCTGTTGTGACTCTTGTATCTCTGAACAGCAAGAGGGAGGAAGAAACCAGCAGTGAGAGCTGCATGCCATTGAACATCTGTAGCTGGTCTGGTGGCCACTGGCCCCAGTGGCTTTTTGCAGAACCTGGCTAAGGAGAAGGGACTTAGGGATGCACAGGCATCGGAAATCACTCCCTCTTCCTGAAAGGCCAAACCAAGTCCTTCCCAGGACGGGCACTGCAGGGAGCAGGGAGACGTTCCCTGCTCTGGTGGCAGCAGGCACAGTACCTGGGTACCCACAGCCCACGCCAGGTATGGGATGCCACTACCCCAGGCACCCAGCAGGGTCTGCAGCTTGTCTTCTAGGGATGCCACAGTGCCTCTGCCAGCTGATGGGGAGAAATGCTGCTCTTATTAAAGAAAGAGGCAATGTCTGCCATTTCCAGGCCTCGTTTCTATGGGAACAGGACATCAGAAGAGCAGAAATGCGGCAAGTGCTCTAAAATAACTGCCAGCTCCTGGGAGCACGTGGCCTTTGCTTGGCTTACCCAGCCCTTTCCCTTAGAGGGTGGCTGGGAATGGCCGGCTCCCAGTGTGGAAGTGGGTCAGGAGGTGGGATGCTGCAGCCTTGATCCCTGCCGATCCTCAGCCCATCCTCCTCTAAATCCACCAGCAGGAGAGCTCTGGTCCAGGCTGGCAGCTGGCGTTCTGCAGCTCGGCAGTGTGGCAGGGGCTGGGTGTGCTGGCTAGGCGATGAAGGCCTGTCCAGCTTCCCCCTGGCTGGGCTGTGGGTTGTGGGCAGGCAGGAGGATCTCCTTCCTCGCTAAGCTCCCTGGGGATGGCCAGGGCAAATCAGCTCTCACATATTGAGGAGGCTCTTCCTCCTGCTGTGGGTCAGGCATGGAGAGCAGGGTATTTCCAGCAAAGGGGAGAGGAACTGGCTTGTTCTTCTAGAAACTGGTGGTGGTCATTGTGCTGGGAAGCTCCCACATCTTTGTCTGTGCCTCTTGCTGGGAAAGTCAGTCCTATCTCACAGTGTGTAGTGCTGAGGTCAGGCAGGAGAGCACCTCTGGAGGGGACAACCCAATCTGCCACCCACAAGAGGGCAAGTGCATCATGGAGTGCCCTCTTGCAAAGCACAAGCGATGCCTTGGAGGTCAGCGTGGAGCGGCTGTGCCCAGCTCTCCTTTCCTGCCAGAGGTGGTCCTGTGTGGTCACAGACATTGCGGAGCTGACACAGGCAACACCTTCCCAAAAAGCATTTCTCTTTTGGGTTGAAAAAACCCCCTCATTTTTGTGGATGCCCAGAGCCTGGAAAACCACTTTTGCTCTCAAATCTGGTAAGAATAGCCCTGTTGTAACAGAGCTTCCTCCTTCTCTCCTCCTCCAGAGTGTGAGAGATCCAGTACAGGTTTTGTTGGAACACTTGAAAGCCTGCAAAAGTTGATTGGCATTAGTGAAGTTTTCTGCCTTTACTAGTGTTTGTGTTACCCAAGAGCTGCTTGACATTTTCTGAGCCACCTCCCAGCCCTGGTGGCAGCCCTAAGAGCCACGCAGGCGGTGGGAAGGGGGACAGCTTGTGCTGGGGTGTGTGGCAGGGCCAGCAGCCAGGAGAGACATGGGGGCAGGAGGTCCTTCACCAGCCAGAGCTGTTGTGTTTGTCCTCTTTGAAACAAGAGAAAAAAGTTTGGCTGCCTTGATTTGCTCTGGATTCCCTTCTGGGGAGCACGGGAGGAAAGCTTCTGCTCCTTGGGGGTTCCTTTGGAGGTGTGTTGGATCCTGCCGTGTGTGGTATGTGGGTGTGTGGGCTGAGGGACCTCCTACAGGGATCCTGTGGCAGACTGGTGGCATTTCTGCCAGGGCATGCATGGGCCAGCTAGAGACATGGTGCTTTGTGATGAACTTGTTAAGGTGAAATCTAGCAGAAGCCACCTTTGCAAAATCCCCTTCGCTGTTCCTTCCCTGCTTGCTGCCCAGGGAGTTCTGAGCTGCAGGAGGGGACCTCTCCTTCTTTTGACTGCCCAGAGAAGGATCCTGGAGCACAGATGTCCCTTGCTGTTGTGGGAATCTGATTCCTGTGCACGGAGTGGCAAGAAGAAGGTGGTTTTTTTGCTCTGAGAATGCACCTGGGTTTTGGATTGGGGATGGGAAGGCGTGTACCAAGCCAGGAGAATGCTTCTGGAGGAGCTGTTGGCATAGGGCAGCCTAGGTAGATGGATGCCTACTGCATTGTCCGCTGACCTATGTGGATTTGAGCTTGCTCTCGCTGCAGCTCGTTTGCTCCCAGCAGTGAGTGCTCTGCTGATGGTGTACATTTACCAGTCACTGGTTCAGGAGCGAAGGTGAGGCAGGCTGGGTCACCATTGCCAGTCTCCCTTCTCTCACTCTGGCACCCTAACCTCCCTGATGAAGTTGATGGGTGCTGGCAGGATCCAAGGAGCTGGTAGCATACTGACCAGGGCTGGAAAATGGCTGTTGAGGATCTTCTGGTGTTTTACTGGTCTGTAATGTGTCTGTCCTAGTCTGCAGAAGCTTTCATAGCATCACAGACTCACAGAATCATTCAGGTGGAAAAGACCTTCAAGATCACTGAATCCAGCGGTTTTGGTGCTGCCAGCCTTTGGAGCACAAACTCTTGGAGATGAACCCAAGCAGCTGCCTGCTTGGAGAGGGTGCAGCCAGGCTGCTGAGACCCAGGTTGGCTCCATTGCTGCAGGGAGAAGAGCTTTGCCCTCTGGGGCTGCTGGGGGCGGGGGGTGGAGCTGCCCTGTATCCAGCAGCGTGGGCAGGCAGCTCTGCCCTTGTCAGGGCTGCCCTCTCTGTGTGCCATGGTCTGCTGGGTGACTCACTGTGAGTGTGCAGTCACAGCCCATCCCCTGGTGGGACAGCAGTGCTTTGTGGGGAAACTGCTGCAAATGGAGACAAAAGCAACTTGGAGGGATGGCAGATGCTTTCCGAGAGGGAAGGGACGTGAGTGTATCGGTCTCGGGTGCTGACCTTGCCTTCTGCTTCCCTGCCCTTTTCTCGTCCTTGCCTCTCCAAGGAAGGTTTGTGCCGGGCAAGCACTCTTAGCGTTGCAAAACCAGGAGCAGGAGGCACAACTTGAACTCTTCACCAGTCTCAAAAGAATGGGCTGCAAGGAGTTTGGTGGCCTTCCTCAGGATGATGTTTGCAGTTCTGTCATCCAGTGCTCCACTGCTTAAGGAGAACTGTTTCCTGCCTGCAGCTGGGGAAGGATCCAGGATCCTTGTAGGAGGTTGGGTTTCTGAAAAGTGGCCTCCCTCTCTTGCAGTCACACCAACAACCAGGAACGGGTTGTGCCAGAAACCATGAACTCAGTCTCTTATGGGTCAGTTCTCTCCCTTGGAGAGGGAACAGGGCAGTTCTTCTCTCCCATTTGAGGCCAAGCCAGCTGTTACAGCATCAGGCTGGATGCGGGAAGCTGTCCTTGGGTTGCTGCAGGGTGGGATGCAGGATGCTGCCCTCCTGCCTCCTGGCTCCATGAGTCCTCTGGTCACCACTCTCTCCTCTCTTCCAGGGTCCAGCGGAGCAGCAGCAGTGAAGGGGTCTCCTTCTGATGGGAGGATGGTTGTTCTCAGGCAGTTTGGGTTGCTGCTCTGGAAGAATTACATCCTGCAGGTAGGCTGGCACTGTGCTCTTGGGGGCTGCCTCTGTCACTGCTCAGTGTGGGTACAGCAGAGCTTGATGCTCCAGCAAACTTTCCCTGGGGGCCCAGAGCATCTCTTGGAGGAACACTGATTTCTTTGTGCATGTGGTATCATCCTGCTTTTGTGCTGGGGAGTGATGGGCAGGGCTGTGTGCTCGGTTGTCCCTGTCCCCTGCAGTACATGCTGTGCCATTCCTTTTGTCTGCAGTCCAGCCATGGGCTCAGCTCCCCTTTCTCACAGAGCAGGATGAGCCACTCCTGTGTGATGGTGAATTTCTTGAGCTATCTTGTTACACAGCCTCCTCTGAAGGTGTTGATTGCCGCAAGGCACCTCTAAACCCCCCAGGACCCAGAGTTTTTTTCCTCCATTACTTTCTACACCCCTCAGAAGCAGCTTTTGAGGATCTGAACTATATTAAACCACCACTGTCGTGGCCTCTGCTCCCACTCCTGTATGGCAGTTGGCTGATGATGAGCTATTTCAGCACCTTGGGGCCTCCTTGTCCTGCTGCCCAGCAGTGTTTTGCGTGCTGCTAAGTGAGGCTTTACACCCTTCTGCAGCGTGCAGGCAGATGCTGTGGCTCCACTGGGACCTGGAGCCAGCCCTGGCAGAAGGCAGCGGAAAAGGAGAGAGCAGTGATCCCCACAGCCAGGCTTTACACTTTCAATTACCCTTCTGCAGGTCATTGCTTTAAAAATAAACAGAAGGAGGAGGGAAGGGCTGGCTGGGCTGCCTTCCGGCAGGGCTCAGCTGTGACCAAAGGGACTGGCAGTAGGTCTGATTTGCAGCCAGGAGTGGGCTCTGTGTGTGTGTGTGTGATGGCCAGTGCTGTCAATCACCCCTGTACATGTGCAGGACAATCCATCAACCCCCCCTGCAGGGGAACAGCATCATTTTCTGGGTGTGCTCTGGGGTGGGGACACCTCTCATCATGTTTTTCCAAGGCCACAAGCTGACTCAGGTCTACCTACTGTACCGGAACACGTCCTGGAGCATTTGCTCCCCTCTTCTGTCTCTACCAAAAGCCATGCTCTCGATGGAGATGCGGAGCTACTAAGCCATCATCACCCCAGTGTGAAGATGGATGCTGGAACACGTGGCTTGCTCAAAGCTGGGGGCAGCCCTGGGCAGGCGGAGGTGGTGATTACAGATGAGTGTCCCTGTCACCCTTGGAACATGGCAGCTTAAGTGACTTCTGCAGCAGTGAAAGCCTGTGCTGGTAAATGAGAATTAGCCTGTGAGTTCAAGGAGTCAGGCAACCATTGTGGAGGCAGCCCAGGAGACTGAGAGAGGGTTAATACAGTGGTAAATCAGCAGGAGGCAGCTACTCCGCCAGAGCGGCATTAAAAAACCATCAGACATCTGCATCGTTTGCTTTTACGAGTGCAGCCTTTGGAAAGGCTCCTCTCTTCCCCTGCCTGCTTGGAGCTGCTGCCTCGTGGCCATGCTGCCAGGGCTAGCTGCAGCAGTGGCTCATCCCTGGTTGTGGCTGGAGTGAGCAGCTCCTCCCAGGCAAGGCCAAAAGTGGGTTTGGGCTGTGGCAGTGGGTGCTGAGAGCAGCTCAGTGGGGCTGTACACCAGTGTGCCCCCTCCTGACAAAGCAGCCCAGAGCCAGCTGAGCCCAGATGATGCAGGAGCTCTGGGCTGCTCTGTGCTCAGGGCTCCTGTCCTGCCCCACCTTGGTGTGCCCCACATGCTGCTTTTGGTTTTCCCCTTGTATGAAAAATAACACTTGTTAGGGACAGACTTTTTCATAGGGTTTGTAGTGACAAGACAAGGGGTGATGGTGTGAAACTAGAAGAGGGAGATTTGGACTAGAGAAAAGGGAGACATTTTTTACTCTGAGGATGGTGAGAGCCTGTGCCAGGTTGCCCAGAGAGGTGGGAGATGTCCCATCCCTGGCACCATTCCAGGTCAGGTTGTTTGGGGCTGTGAGCAACCTGCTCTAGTTGCAGATGTCCCTGCTGAGTGCAGGGGGTTGCACTAGATGCAGCATGCTCCCCCTGGACAGGTGTGTGATGTCTGCAGTCGTGTCTGTTACAGCACCATGGACCATTGTGCTGATCCCATGGTTATCACATGGTGATCATGAAGTGATCCAGGCCACGGCACTGCTGTGTGGGGTTAGGCAGGAGGTGGTGTAACAGCACTGAGTGTGCAGAGATGTTGAATAAAAATCAATTGCTGAGCCAGCAAAGTTGTGAGAATATACCTTTTGATGCTCCTCTTGCCTGGTGGAGGGGAAGGTGGAGAGCCCTCTGTGTCTTGTAAAGTTTGTCCTAGCCAGAGCCCTCAGAAGAGGTTAATGCTGCTGCCTTCTGCTCTGGGCATGTGCTCCAAGTGAGCAGCCATGAATCTCTGCATCCAGAGCTGCTCCCTGCTGCAGGGGACATCTCATGAGCTGTCACTGCAGCATTGGAGGTCTGGTGTGCTGTGCTGCTCCTGCACCCTGCCTGGGATGGGCTGGGGTGAAGGCAGCTGGGTTTGCAGGAAGAAATAAGGCATCTGGGTCCACATTTCACTGTATACTGCCACTACAGCAGGCATGCCCATGGTGGGCTGTGGTGTGCCTGGCCATGCTTTAGGTCCTGCCTCCCTCTCCCATCCCCAGCCCAGCTGGGTGATGAAGCTTCCAGTGGGAGCAGCCCAGTGCTCAGCACTCCCCTCCCTGGAAGCAAGCACAGCCTTTGCAGTGCTTTTACAAGCATAAATCCATCAATCAGGAGTGTGTCCTGGCACCTGCAGTAAAACAGATCAGGGAGGTTGTGCTGCAAGGATGTGGGCATGCACAGTGCTGATTGGGGTGCTCCTCTGGCCAGGGGTGACCCCAGTTCCCCTGGGACAAGCAGGGGTTAAGTGGTGATTCAACTGGGTGGAATGTTATTTAACCAGAGTTGGATCCTAATTAACCTGGGCTGCTGGTGGGTGTCCATAGCTAGTGGGAGGTTTGCAGGAGAAGCAGCCCTGGGGGAAAACCACTGGAGGGTCATGGTCTAGCTTGGCTGCCTGAGTGCCTTCATCAAATTCAAGTTCATTGTCCAGTTGCTTGACCCTCAATTAAAAAAAGTAAATAAATGAGTAGTGTGTTTAGTGCAGGCAGGCCTGGGGGTGGAGCCTGAGCTCATGGCTGTGTTGCACTTTGAATACTGGATCCAGTTATGGGCCCCTCACTGCAAGAAAGACACTGAGGTGCCGGGGCATGTCCACAGAATAGCAACAAGGCTGGTGAAGGGTCTGGAGAATTAGTCTCATGAGGAGCAGCTGAGGGAACTAGGGTTGTTTAGTCTGAAGAAGAGGAGGCTCAGGGGAGAGCTTATCTCTCTCCAACTCTCTGAAAAGAGGTTGGAATGAGGTGGGGGTTGGTCTTTTCTCCCGGGTAACAAGTGATAGGACAAGAGGAAGCAGTCTCAACTTGACAAGGGAAGTTTAGGTTGAATATTAGGAAAAATGTCTTCCCTGGAAGAGTGGTTAAGCACTGGCCCAGGCTGCCCAGGGCAGTGGTGGAGTCCCCATCCCTGGAGGGGTTCAAAACACGTGTAGCTGTGGCACTTGGTGACATGGTGTAGTGGCATGGTGGCTACAGATTGTTGGTTGGACTTGATCTCAGAGGTCTTTTCCAACCATAGTGATTCTATGATTGTGTGACTCTGTGCTCTCAGTGCTATGCAAGGACACCAGTGCCTGTAGCCAGAGGCTCTGCCAGCTCCTGTCCTGGACTGGGACACGGAGTCTGTGTCCTGCTCTAACCTCAAGTGCAGAAATGTCTCTGGTTGCAGCAGCTTTGCTGTGCTCTGTGTTAACCTCCCTGCTGCTTGCTTGTCCCAGCCTTTGCTTTAGTGACAGTATTTTTCGTTCCCAGCCCTGTGAGTGTTGGGCGAGGTCGATCTGCTTGGGTGAGAGATGTTCCCTTTGCTGTCCCTGCACAGGGTCCCTCCTCAGGGGATGTGTTTCCCTGTGCTGGCCTGCAGGAGTGCTTTAGGTGAGCACTGAACCCTGGGAAACAACCAGCCTGGCTCATTCAAACCTGGCAGTGTGCTGGGAAGGCTCTAAAGGAGGATGGTTTGAGACAGAGCAGTGCTTAGGGTTGGGGATGCCTTTGGCTGGAAAGTAGTGAAGGATGTGGGAGCCAGCACAGCATCACCAAATCCCAGCATGGTGGGGATTGGAAGGGACATCTGGGGATCATCCAGTCCAACCCCTCTGCTAAAGCTGGGCCACCCACAGCAGCTTATCCAGGATCCTGTCCACATGGGCTTGGAATCTCTGCACACAAGGACACTCCACAAGCTCTCTGGGCAGCCTGGGCCAGGACTCTGCACCCTCACACCAAACAACTTGCTCCTCCTGCTCCCATGGAACCTCCTGGCTTCCAGTGTGTGCCCATTGCCCCTTGGCCTGGCCCTGGGCACCACTGAGCAGAGTGTGGCCCCAGCCTCTTGCCCCCTGCACCCTTCAGCTCTTGCTCAGCATGGAGCAGCTCCCCTCTGGCTCTGCTCTGCTCCAGGCTCAGCAGCCCCAGGGCTCTCAGCCTTTCCTCCTGCCACAGCTGCTCCAGTGCCCTCTTGGGAGCCTCTGCTGGACTCTCTGCAGCAATTCCTTGTCTCTCTTGACCTGGGGAGCTCAGAACTGACCCCAATCCTCCAGCTATGGCCTCTCTAGGGCAGAGTAGAGGGGGAGGAGTCATCATTCCTGGGCTCCGGAAAAACCCAGGTTGTGAAACCTTGTGGAATGCAAGAACACTTCTGCTCTGTGATATTTGCATGTCCTGAACCTCATCCTGTGTTTGATCTACTTTCAGTCTTGATTTGTTACTCATTAACAGAGAGGGTCTTGTGGGAGATGTGGTCATAGGAGGCTGTCTTGGCCGCAGTGACCACAAAGCGATCGAGTTTAAAATCTCTGGAGATAGGAGGAAAACTGCCAGTAAAACTACTGCTCTGCATCTGAGGAGAGCTGACTTTGGACAGCTCAGGGAACTACTTAGTGTAGTCCCCGGGAAAAAGTTTTGGAAGGTGCTGGAGTCCATCAGAGCTGGTTCATTTTGTAAGTTCCATCTCCCGAGAGCTCAAGGAGCAGGTGATGCCTAAATGTCATAAGTCATGCAGGTGAGGCAGAAGGCCAGCTTGGCTCAGCAGGGAGCTACTTCTGGAGATTAGGCAAAAAAAGCACGTATATGGCCAGTGGAACAGAGTCTGGTAATGTGGGAGGTCTACAGAGAAGCTGTTCACCACTCTAGAGGGAAAGTCCATGCAGCTAAGGAACAGTTAGAGTTGAAGCTGGCTAGTACCGTGGGAGACAGTAAAAAGAACTTCTTTCAATGTGTTAACAGTAAGAGGAAGACCAGGAATGACATTGGCCTGTTACTAAATGAGGATGGTGACTAAATGGTCACCTTACAAGCAGAGGCATTGACAAAGCAGAGACCTTTAATGCTTTCTTTGCCTTGGTCTTTGACACAGAAGATGGGATCTGGAGCACCCAGCGCCATGAGCCTGTGACCAATAGTAGGGAGTCTGTCAGTGCTACAGTTGACTCTGAACTAGTGTGTGATTTGCTCTTCCAACTAGACCCCTATAAGTCCATGGGGCCTGATGGGATCCACCCAAGGGTATTTAAAGAGCTGGCAGATGTCATAGCATGTCCTCTCTTGATGATTTTTCAATGCTCTTGGGAATCTGGAGAGGTCCCAACTGACTGGAAACGGACAAATGTAGTTCTGATTTTCAAGAAGGGCAGCAGAAATGACGCTGGTGACTACAGGCCTGTTAGTCTCACTTCTGTGCCCAGTAAAACTATGGAGAAGAGAATTCTGGGAGCTATGGATAAGCATCTGACATATAACGCAGTCATCGGTCATAGCCAGCATGGGTTTATGAAAGGGAAGTCATGCTTAACAAACTTGAGTTCCTTTTATGACAAGATTACCCATCTAGTTGATCAAGGGAGACGAGCTGATGTCATGTTCTTGAACTTCAGTAAGGCTTTCAATATTGTCTCCCATTAGACAAAATGTCGAGCATACAGCTTGATAAGAAAATCATGAGGTGGGTATACAACTGGCTGAGAGATAGAGCTCAAAGGGTTGTGGTAAATGGAGTTACTTTGAGCTGCAACAGGTGACAAGTGGAGTCCCACAGGGATCCATCTTAGGGCCAATACTGTTCAATATCTTTATAAATGACTTGGATCTAGGACTTGAAGGACTAGTAAGCTCGCAGATGATGCTGAGTTGGGGGATGCTGTTGACTCCAATGAAGGCAGAGGCGGCGGCGGCGTGGCTAGGCTTGG
>VWZO01008831.1:52236-81703 GCA_013396975.1 Bucco capensis | reverse complement strand
GGCACAGTTATGGCACCAGGGGCCACAGGAGACCACAAGGGATTTTCAGACTGTGCCTGAAGGCAGAGAGGCACTGCAGAGAGATTTGGACAGATTGGAGGACTGAGTGGTCACAAATCATATGAAGTTTAACAAGGGCAAGTGCTGGGTTCTGCACTTGGGAAGGGGCAACCCAAAACCCACTTACCTACTGGGGAATGTTAGACTAGAATGCAGCTCTGCTGAGAGTGATCACAGAATCACAGAATGGTTTTGGGTTGGAAGGGACCTCTGGAGGTCATCTAGTCCAACCCCCCTGCAGTGGGCAGGGACATCCCCAACTAAACCCTACGGCAACCCAGTATTCCCCGATGGTCTCCCATCCAAGGCCCAACTGCTTGGCTTCCAAGATCAGATGAGATTGAGCCTGGTCAGGGTGGTATGGCCACCCTGGGAGTATTAATAGATTGTAAGATGAGGATGAGCCAGCAGTGTGCCTTAGCAGCCAAAAGGGCTAACTGGGTCCTGGGGTGCATCAAGCACTCCATCACTAGCTGAGCGAGAGAGGTGATAGTTCCTCTTTAGTCGGCACTGGTGCAGCCTCACCTGGAGTGTTGTGTGCAGCTCTGGGCTTCACAATACAAGAGGGACATGAAATTGTTGGAGAGTGTTCAGAGGAGGGCCACAAAGATGGTTAAGGGCTTGGAGGGGAAGTCATATGAGGAAAGGCTGAAATCACTTGATCTGTTCAGCCTTTACATTTGATTTTTCAATGTTTCCTGTAGAAACGGCAGATCCTGGTGACAGTCATCGAAATCTGCCTGCCCCTGCTCTTTGCTGCCATCCTGATAGCTCTGCGGCACCGGGTGCACTCCATCAGCCACCCCAACAGCACCATCTACCCCCCGGAATCCCTGGATGACCTGCCAGGCTTCTTCTACCGCCGGCACCCCAGCAACCCCTGGGAGCTGGCTTACATCCCCTCCAACAGCAGTGCTGTCAGGAGCATCGCCGAGGCGGTGGAGAGAGCTTTGCCCATCAACATCCGAGGTGAGCAGGGACCAAGGGCTGCCACTCCCACCCCAGGAACTGGTAGGAATTGTGATAAATCCTGATGCCCTGTTCCTGGGATGCATCCTTTCCTTCAGAACTTCAAGGCAATGGTTTTTGTTTCATTAGAACTACAGGATTTGGGGTTGATTTTTGGCTGTGTTTTGCTGCAGTTTCCATCTTGAAAAGCACCAACCTACAACAGTTAAAGTGGCTGTCATGTCCCTGAGACTGAAAATATTTGCACTTCATGTTCCAAACTGATGAAAATATTAGTATTTTCTCTGGAAGGAGAGCTGACTCCTGCTCTCCAGGAGGAGGAATCATCTGGCTGCATCCTTGATGGGTGTAGCACCATCCTGTAGAAAGCCCCGTGATGTTGTCTGGCTCTGGCTGCAGCTCATGCCTTGTGTCCTGGACCAAAATGCTGGGTTTGGTGGTGGTTGAGCATCAGCCCTTGATGAGCTGCTGTGCTCCACACCTGCATCTCTGTCTTTTCTCCTCCCCACAGCTCAGGGCTTTGTCTCGGAGCGTGACTTTGAGGAGTATGTCAGGTCGGACAACCGCTCAGGCAGCGTGCTGGCTGCCGTCGTCTTCAAGCACCACTTCCAGCAGAGCACAGCCCCACTGCCCCTCCAGGTGAGCAGGGCTGTGGGGACTAGAACACAGGAGGGACGAGGAGCTGGGGGAGCAGCCAGCAGCAGCCTCCTGCCCTCGGTGCCCCACGCACTGCTCTGTCCTATCTCCCTGTGACACACTGTGGGTGCTCCTTCCAGGTGGACTATGAGCTGCGCTTCAAGTACAGCCCGAGGAACGCGCCGCGGAGCGAGCAGACAGGCCTGAACCCCAACCTGGACCGGGACTGGCACACCAGCTACCTCTTCCCACTCTTCCAGCTGCCTGGGCCCCGGGAGGCCAAGTTTGCCGATGGAGGGACACCAGGTGAGGCCACCTCTCCTCTGCTGTGGGCTGGTTCATGGCTAAAGAGCTAGGTGTCATTTTCTGTCTGCCAACTCAGCTTGTTCTCACAGAGTTGTAGGATTGTTTTGATTGAAGAGACCTTTAAGACTATCTGTTAACCAACACTGCCAGCTCACCACTAAACCATGGCCTCAGTACATCTACATGTCTTTTCAGCCTCTCCAGGGATGGTGACTCCACCACTGTACTGGGCAGCCTGGGCCAGGGCTTGACAACCCCTTTGGGAAATAAATTGTTCCTGATGTCCAACCTGAACCTGCCCTGGCACAATTTGAGGCTATTTCCTCTTGTCCTATCACTTGTTCCTTGGGAGAAGAGATCAACCCCCACCTGGCTCCAAGCTCCTTTCAGGGAGTTGCAGAGAGTGAGAGGATCTCCCCTGAGCCTCCTCTTCTCCAGGCTAACCAAGCCCAGTTCCCTCAGGTGCTCCTCAGCACACTTGTGCTCTAGACTCTTCCCCAGCTTCCTTGCCCTTCTCTGCACACACTCCAGCACCTCCATGTCCTTCTTAGAGTGAGGAGCCCAAAGCTGAGCCCAGGATTGGAGCTGTGGCCTCCCCAGTGCCCAGTGCAGGAGGACAATCCCTGCCCTAGTGCTGCTGCCACACTAGTGCTGATACAAAACAAAAGAGATTCACTGAGCCTTTAAAGAAATTTTAAAAAATGAATTAAATTACTTCTTAAAAATAATGTCATTCAGTTATTTTTAAATTCATTAAAATCTTTTATTCCTTTAAAATTTTTAGTGGAACATTTCTGTTGGGACCTGAGCTGCTCAGGGTTTGTCATGCTGCTTTCAAGCTGTAGCAGCAAACAGCCATTCTGTGGTTTGTAAGGTGAGCCAAGCCACCAAGTGAGCAGGAGGCAGTGGGATGGTGCTGAGGCTGGCTCAGGACCTGCTTTTTCAGGAGCTTCTTCTGTGGCTGCCCAGGGAATGTTTCCCACAGTGGTTAGTTGTCTCCATCCATCATTTGATAGCAATGTCAAGGAAATCCTGGAGAGGCCAAAGAAGTAGAGGCCAAGTGGGTTTTGCTCACACAGTGTAAATAAAGCCATGCCCAAGAGGACAGGTTGACCAGGAGCTCAGAGCAGTTCCCTCACTACTAGGTTTGTGTAGCAGATTAGTTCAGAGAAAACATGGCTCGTGATTTCATACTGATAGTTTTTCCTTCTCCACTGAGGTCATTTGAAGCAACTACTTTACTCTGCCCTAGTGACTAGTCCTAGTGCCCTAGGACTCAGCTGGAGTCCTGGGTCAGTTCTGGGCTCCCCAGTTCAAGAGAGACAAGGAACTGCTGCAGAGAGTCCAGCAGAGGCTGCCAAGATGCTGAGGGCACTGGAGCAGCTGTGGCAGGAGGAAAGGCTGAGAGCCCTGGGGCTGCTGAGCCTGGAGCAGAGCAGAGCCAGAGGGGAGCTGCTCCATGCTGAGCAAGAGCTGAAGGGTGCAGGGGGCAAGAGGCTGGGGCCACACTCTGCTCAGTGGTGCCCAGGGCCAGGCCAAGGAACCCAGCAGCTTCCATGTGAACAGGAGGAGCAAGTTGTTTGTTGTGAGGGTGCAGAGCCCTGGCCCAGGTTGCCTAGAGAGGTTGTGGAGTGTCCTTGTGTGGAGAGATTCCAAACTGTCCTNGCAAGCTGCTGTGGGTGGCCCAGCTTTAGCAGAGGGGTTGGGCTAGCTGATCCCCAGAGGTCCCTTCCAACCCCCACCAGTCTGGGATTCTGGGATTCTGTGAACTAACTTTCTAAATGTTTGTTTGGGGCTCTGCAAGCAGAGTTTGATTTGCCATCCCAGTGACATGTGGCTGAAATCCCACACAGGAATCCACTAGTTGCAACTGAAAAATCTCCCATGGTTTTCTAACAGACAGAAACTCAAGTCAAACATGTGAGTGAGGGAATCTTTCCTTCCTCACCAAAATCTACATAGTGTCTCCTGTTCTGCTGGTCTACACAAAGAGCTTTGGTTGAGTCCAAGCTCAGCAATGTTGCTGGTGGTTAATGATGATGGAGAATATCCCACATGCAGAACCTGAGCTGTGCCTGCAGCTGCCCTTGAATAGGAGTTTTCCTGTCAGCTGCTTTTACAGAATCACAGAATCACCAAGACTGGAAAAGACCCCCAGGATCATCAAGTCCAGTCTATGATCCAATACACCACAACATCTAAACCATGCCACTCAGTGCCACATCCAATCTTTTCTTAAACACCTCCAGGGATGGTGACTCCACCACCTCCCTGGGCAGCCTATTCCAGAGCCCAATCACCCTCTGCATGAGGAAGTGCTTCCTAATGTCCAGTCTAACCCTCCCCTGCTGCAGCTTCAAGCCATGGCCTCTTGTCCTGTCACTAGCTGCCATGGAGAAGAGCCCAACCCCTACCTGACTACAACTTCCCTTCAGGTAGTTGTAGAGGGCAATAAGGTCACCTCTGAGTCTCCTCTTCTTCAGGCTGAATAGTCCCAGTTCCCTCAGCCTTTCCTCATATGGCTTCCCCTCCAGCCCCTTCACCAGTCTCGTTGCTCTCCTCTGGACCCTCTCCAGCACCTCAACATCCTTCTTGAAGTGAGGGGCCCAGAACTGGACACAGTACTCAAGGTGAGGCCTCACCAGTGCAGAGTACAGGGGGAGGATCACATCCCTAGTCCTGCTGGTCACACTATTCTTGATACAGGCCAAGATGCCATGCTTGTGAGAGGTTTCAATTGCTGTGATTTCAGCCCTTCCTGAGCCACTCTGTGTCTGCAGGAGCATGGCAGTAGTGATGTTTGGTTTGCTTTTCCTACCACCTCTTTGTCTGTTCCCTGTTCTCCTTCCTAAGCAATTCAATTCCTACCACCTCTTTGTCTGTTCCCTGTTCTCCTTCCTAAGCAATTCAATTCCTTGCAGAAAAGCTGTTTCTCTCCCCCAAACCCAGCTCCATCTCTGCTCCTCTGTCTGATTGTTGCCATGCAGGCTACCTCCGAGAAGGATTCCTGGCGGTGCAGCATGCAGTGGACAGAGCCATCATGCAGTGGCACGCCAGCTCCCCCAGCCTGCTGCACAACATCACCGTGCTGCTGCAGCGTTTCCCCTACCCAGCCTACGTCAACGACCTCTTCCTCCTTGCCATCCAGAACCAGCTGCCCCTGCTGCTCATGCTCAGCTTCACCTACACCTCGCTCAACATTGTCCGCGCTGTTGTACATGAGAAGGAGAAGAAGCTGAAGGTACCGTGAGCTGTGGGACATCTGGGTGCCCCCTTCCCTCTGTGCTGTTTCCCAGCAGGTGCTGCCTTTAAATTAGGAATCATAAAATCATAGAATGTTAGGGGCTGGAAGGGACCTAGAAAGATCATCTAGTGCAACCCCCCTGCCAGAGCAGGATCACCTAGACCAGCTCACACAGCAATGCATCCAGGCAGCTCTGCAATGGCTCCAGAGAAGGAGACTCCACAGGCTCCTGGGCAGCCTGGGCCAGGGCTCTGGCACCTGCACTGGAAAAAAGTTTTTCCTCATGTTAATACTAAACCTCCTGTGATCCAAGTTGCTCCCATTCCCTCTTGTCCTACCACTGGATGTCATTGAGCAGAGCCTGGCTCTCTCCTCCTGACACTCACCCTTAACATATTTCTAAGCATTGCTGAGGTCTCCTCTCAGTCTCCTCTTGTCCAGGCTGAAGAGACCCAGCTCTCTCAGCCTGTCCTCCTAGGGCACATGCTCCACTCCTTTCAGGATCTTGCTGGCCCTGTGCTGGACTCTCTCCAGCAGCTCCCTATCCTTGTGGAGCTGAGGGGCCCACAACTGGACACAGGATTCCAGGGGAGGCCTCCCCAGGGCAGAGGAGAGGGGAGAAGAACCTCTCTGGCTCTGCTGGCCACACTCCTCTTAATGCATCCTAGGATGCCATTGGCCTCTTGGCCACAAGGGCACATTGCTGCCTCATGGGCATCCTCCTAGCCACCAGCACTCCTAGAGCTTTTTCCCCAGGGCTCTTCTCCAACACATCAGTTCCCAGTCTGTACTGATCCATGGGCTTGTTCTTTCCCAGATGCAGTACTTTACACTTACCCTTGTTAAATGTCATTAAGTTTCTCCCTACCCATCTCTCTAGCCTGTCCAGGAACAAAATCCCCTGTTGGGTTTGGAGCCAGGGAGCAGGAGGTGGGGATGGCAGTGGATTAGCAAGCCCTGGAGAGGAATGTTGCTAATCCTGCTGCTGGGATGCAGTTTGGCTCTCCATGCGAAGGGAGCACCAGTGAAGGGCTGGTGCTTCTTGTGGGCTGGAAGGTGGCTTGGAGACAGAGAGAGCAACACTAGTGGATTCAAGAGTCTTGTGGATTCAGGAGTTCAGCATGTGGGGAGCAAGCTCTTCGTCTTCTGAATGTAGAAACCCGAGTGTCTGAGTTGTGGGGTGGTTGTTGCTCAGCTCCTGTGGTGGTTGTGAGAGCAGGGCTAAGTGTGCTTGCCTTTGGGTTGTCCTGCCCTCTGGCCTGCTGCCAGGTGACTGTGGTGGCACTTCTGACCTCAGCTGCTGTGGTTTTGGGTCAGCTCAGCTCTCTGAGGAGATGCTCTCCTTTGACAGTGGCAGCCTCTGTCCAGGGAGGTAGGGAACAACCAGGTGATGCTGAAGGTCATGCAGGATCACTTTGGTGGGACCTGGGGCTGCCACCTCCCTCATCAGTGCTGCAGGGCAAAGCCACTACCACCCTGACCAGGGCCTTCACCTCACCCTTGGCCATGCTCAAGAAGTGTGGGTGCAGCCCTGGATGACTGTGTGCCCTCCCCACAGGAGTACATGCACATGATGGGCCTCAGCAACTGGTTGCACTGGAGCGCCTGGTTCCTCATGTTCTTCCTCTTCCTCCTGGTGTCCGTGTTTTTTGTCACCGTGCTCTTCTGTGTCAAGGTGAGCATCTTTCCCCAGGCCACTGTTCTGCAGGCCAGAATCAGAATCACAGAACAACCTGAGTTGGAAGGGACACACAAGGATCATCTAGTCCAACTCTGTTAGGCATAGAACAAGATAAAAGCTCTGTGCTGGCAAGGCACAGGGATGACAAGCTCCTCTGCCCCAGGTTGGACTGGTCTGGTGTCTCTGGACTCCTCCACATGTGCAACAGAGGCTGGAGTTGGCCTCTTCCAGAGCTGAGTGGGCAACACTGCTGCCCACAGCTGCCTTTCATGGCCAGTGACCTCCCAGGAGGGGGCTTAGGGGTGGGGACCCCATGGGTACTCAGGAGGCCCAGGTACTCTGTGCAGAGCAGGACCACCCTGCTCCCACAGCCCTGTGTGCCCTTGGAGGGACTCAAGCTCTCCTCTCTACTTGGACCCACACCATGAGAAGCAGGAGGTAGCTCTCTGAGTGCAGAGCAGGGTGTCCCCTGCATCACATGAGGGCAACCTGTATTTCCTCCCTCTGGAGTGATCTGTGAGGGTCTGGGCATTCTCACTTGTATCTCAGTTTGTCTTTAACCCATGGAGAGCATCAAGTCTCAGCTGCCCACATGTGCCTGCAGCCCTGACCACCTTCAGCAGCCCTGGGCATAACCAGATTTTCTTGATAGGTGAGTGAACAAGGAGCAGTGCTCACCAACAGTGACCCCACGCTCGTGTTCACCTTCCTTGCCATCTTCTCCATCTCCTCTATCTCCTTCAACTTCATGGTGAGCACCTTCTTCTCAAGAGGTGAGTCCCTCCCTGGCTGCCTCCTTGCATTGCTGACCCACAGGGCTAGGGGGATGGTTATGGGCCTTGTGCTGTAAAATCTTTGGTGAATTTTAGTTGGGAGGCAGCTCTGGAGGTCATTGGACCATCCTGCTCAAAGTAGGGCCTTCTCCAGAGTTAGGTGAGGTTATACAGGGCTCTGTGTTGGAGAACTTGCTTCAACATGGCTTTTTTTTTTGTTTCATTTTCCTCACAGTGTGTGGGAAGGGATGTGTGTGTGCACACTGTCACTTCCCAAAGCAGACAAGCTCATGTGTTAGGGCTTAGTGGCCCCAGGACTCTCTGCTTTGGGCTGGGCTCAGGGGCCAGTGCTGCTCCTGCACTGCTGCAGGACATGGGCACATCCTCATTCCCTCCCCCTGTAATCCCACTTTGTGGAAAGGCTTGGATCTCTCTGGGTGGTAAGCTGGTGAGAAATATTTGGTGGCATCGCCACATGACTGATGTTTTCCCTCCTGCTTTTCTCTGTGCTGGCAGCAAACGTGGCAGCTGCTGCTGGTGGCTTCCTCTACTTTTTCTCCTACATCCCTTACTTCTTCATCTCCCCCCGCTACGACCTGATGTCCCACAGCCAGAAGCTGGCATCCTGCCTCATCTCTAACGTGGCCATGGCCATGGGGGCACAGCTTATAGGCATGTTTGAAGGAAAAGGTGAGCGAGTGCTTCCCATCCCTCAGGAAGGGAGTCTGCCTTCTTTGATGGTGGGTTGGGACTGGCTTGGGTGTGGTGTGAAGGGTGGAAAGAAGTCAGGGAGAAGCCCTTTCCTGTGCCTAATTAGAGCAGGAGGCTAATTGCTGATCGTTCCTGCATATCTTATTGGCACCAGGGCTCTGCCCTTTCTGAAGCCATCCATGCCTCTGGCAGTCATGTGCATCATCATCACTTCCATTACCAAAGGAATTCTGTTCTGAGGGACAGGAATCCATTGCATTTCCTCCTTCCCAATAGATGTCTTTTAATTTCTGTGTTCATAAGAATGGCCATGCTTTTGCAAAGTGATGGCAGGTGTCAGAGGGGCACTGACTGGAGGTGGGATTGCTTCTTCCCCAGGCAAGAAACAAGAGGGAAGAAACAAGATGGGGTGGGGAGCCTCGAGATGTCAGGGTGCTGTGTCTTCTCCATCTCTAGAAGGGATTGTAGAGGTGAACATGTGCTGGATGCATTCAGCAGCCAACAGGACACTGGGTTGCATCAATAAGGGCATCACCAGCAGAGATGAAGAGTCATTTTCCCACTCTGATCAGCACTGGTCAGGCAACACCTGGAATACTGTGTTCAGTTTTGATCCTGAGATACAAAACAAATGTGAACAGGCTGGAAAGGGTCCAGAGAAGGAGCACCAATATGATCCAAGGACTGGGAAACTGCCATAAGAGGAAAGCCTAAGAGATCTGTGTTTGTTTAGCCTTGAGGAAAGAAGGCTCCACGGAGACCTTCTCCCTATGTTCCAGTATTTAAAGGGTGGCTACAAAGAAGCTGGAGACTGCCTTTTTAGAAGGAGTCTAAATGGAAGGGTAACATGGAAAGGATAAGGGGTAATGGGAGCAAGTTGCTCCTGGTGAGATGCTGATTAGACACAAGAGGAAAATTTTTCACAACAAGCTCAATCAGCCACTGGAATAATCTCCCCAGGGAAGTGGTAGAGTCCCTAACAGGGAAGTTTCAGCTGACCAGGTGCTGGGCCAGCTTGTCTAGACTGGCCTTTTGCCAAGAAAGGTTGGGCCAGATGATCGTCGAGGTCCCTTCCAAGCTGGGTTTCTGTGTGCTTCTCCTTACCGAGCGGTGAATTAGGCCAGGGGATGCTATCTGACAGCCTTGGAGGACACTCGTGGGGACACAGAGGTAGGCAGTGCCCTGTCTGCATTGCAGGGACTGGCATTCAGTGGAGAGACCTCATGAAGCCTGTCAGTGTGGATGACAACTTCACCTTAGCCCAAGTGCTGGGGATGCTGCTCCTGGACTCGGTGCTCTATGGGCTGGTGGCCTGGTACGTGGAGGCTGTCTTTCCCGGGGAGTACGGCGTGCCTCAGCCCTGCTACTTCTTCCTGATGGTGAGCACTGCTTACACATCCCTTCCTCTGGGCTTGAGGGGTGCTCCTTGCCTCTGTGCTGTGCACTGGGGTGGTCTAACCTAGAAGGGTGGCACCAGCTGGCCTCCAGCTCAAGGACTCTGCAGCATGTCCTTGGTAAGGGCTGGTGCAGCTGGAGTTTTGTACTGAACATGAAGGTCGTTTTGGCTTTCAGTCTTTGTCTGGACACACAGGTCTGTGCCTCTTGGCACACAGGGTGGTTTTAAGTGTCTCTGTACTCCAGCAAAGGTGCTGGAGAGAAGTCCCAGGTGTGAGCAACCAGATCCAGTCATTGGACACTCCTGGAGCACTGCTGTGCATGTGGGCCTGGGCCATCTCTGTCCTGCTGCCAGTCCCCACGTGCTTGTGCCAGGGGCTGGGTGACAACTCTCATCCTGTCAGCTGAGCTGCCCTTGCTCTTCCAAGTCAAAATGCTTGGCAGCAGCAGCAGCAGCAGCTGTAGCTGTGGTGGTTACTGCAGCTCACTTGGCTGCTGAGAATTTGTTAAGCCACAGTGACACAATCCATTCTGATCCTGTGGATGTGTTCCTCGTTATTTAATCGGGAGGTTTCTCCTCCTCCCCTTTAAATTCCGTCTCCCAGCATGGTTCCACTCCAGCATCCCTCTTGCAGCTAGATCAGGGTAGTGGAGATACAGCTGAAAGCCAAAAGATCCAGCAGGATGCAGATTGTACATCTGGGAGCTGTTGAATTGTTCTTTCCACAGGGGTTGAAGGTCCTGAACACTTTACTTTCATTCTTAAGAGAGCCAGGTCATTGCTGCAGCTGGGCCCCAGGCTTTTGTATTTTGTGTACATCAAGGATTTTAGAGGAGGTGATCCTCCATTGCATGAGCTCTTCTGGACAGAGACCTTTTCCATGGGAATGAGAATGGGGAAATGCTGCCTGTGTAATCACAGGCAACCCTGCTGTAAGGGAGAGCCAGGAAAAGGAGCAGTTTCATCCTGTCTGACCTGCCTGCTGAAGACATGCTGCTTGGCAATTCCCAGACCAAGGAGATCTTGGAGATCCCTGGGGAGGAGAATGGCCAATGTTGGAGAAAAAAGATGGGCTCTGCGTGTGCCTCAGTTCCTCTTTTGTTCCATCAGCCCTCTTACTGGTGTGGACGCCCCAGGACTGTCGTGGGAAAAGAGAAGGAGGAGGAGGAGGACCCTGAGAAAGCTCTGAAGAGCCAGTACATTGAGGAGGAACCTGCTGACCTTGTGTCAGGAATCAAAATCAAGCACCTTTGCAAGGTACTGACTGCCCAGCACAGCACAAACACATCCTAATGCTGGTTTTGTGCAGAACTGCTGCCTGCAGGCACCTTCCTCATCATTCCACTGCCCTCTTTGCCCAGGGCTCTGTTGCTCAGCTGCTGTAAGGCAAGTGAGGTTCTTCCCAGAGCTGGCTGCATTTTCTTGTGGGCTGTTAGGTACTTACATGTGTGGTGACATCTGTGCTTAACCTGTAGACATGTGAATTTAACCTGAATTAGAGCTGTTGTCTGGTGCCAACACCACGTGAGCAGAGGGGGCAGATCTGGGAGTGCTTGCCTTGAGTGCAGCATCACTCATGAATTTGGCCTCCACAGGTCTTCAAAGTGGGCAACAAGACCAAAGAGGCAGTCAAGGACTTAACAGTGAACATGTACGAGGGGCAGATCACTGTCCTCTTGGGACACAACGGTGCTGGGAAGACCACCACTCTGTCCATGCTCACAGGTAGGAGCTGTGTCTTGCTGTGGGGCTGGCACATGGCAGGGAGGAACTGAATCCCATCTCTGAGGCTGGGGAAGGGTTTGTGCTCTGCCCTGGAGCACCTTTGGTTCACTGAGCTGTTGGCCAGGGGTGCCAGGATAGTGCCACCTTGGATGGAGGGAGGGTCAGCCAAAGGAGGAAATGACAGCCAGTCTTTGTGTTGGAGAGCCCTGAGAAGAGAAAGGACCTGCTGTAGGATGGGTCTCTGTAAGCTTTGTTGTGATGAGGCAAGAGAAGGCACAAGCCAAGGACTGATCATCATTCTTGAGCTGCTGAGCTCTGGGCAGCCTATTTTGGCATGGTGGACACAGTGACCTTTGATAGTTATTTCTTCCCTGTTCTCTGTCACTCTCTGCTGTTCCTGGCAGCCTAGGGTGCTCACAGGACCTTAAGGCCCTGGAAGTCTGCCCTGGCCTTGCCTGGACATCTGCCAGGCTGAGAGCCAGGCTTGCCTGCCTGCTTCCCTCCTTCTTTGCCTGTCTGCTTTCCTCCTTCCTTGCCTGCCTGCTTCCCTCTGCCTGCCTGCTTCCCTCCTTCCTTGCCTGCCTGCTTCCCTCCTTCTTTGCCTGTCTGCTTCCCTCCTTCCTTGCCTGCTCGCTTCCCTCCTTCCTTGCCTGCTTGCTTCCCTCCCTCCTTTCCTGCCTGCTTCCCTCCTGTCCTGCCCCCTCCAGCAGCACTGCCAGGTCCACCTCCTGCCCATGGGTCCCACGCGGGTACCCCAGGCTGCTGTGCTCCAGTGCAAGCAGGAGCCTGGCTCACTCTGCCTGCTGGCAGAAAGCTGGGGAGGGAGGAGATGCTTGGCAGGTTCCTCACCTTTCCTGCAGCTCTTTCCCAGGCGGGGTTGTCCTCAGCCCTCAGCCCTCAGCCCAGCTGCTGTGTCTGGCTGTCCCCAGGTCTGCACTCTCCGACGGGCGGGCAGGCCTACATCAACGGCTACGAGATCTCCCAGGACATGGTCCTGATCCGCCGCAGCCTGGGCCTGTGTCCCCAGCACGATGTCCTCTTTGACAACATGACAGTGGAAGAGCACCTCCACTTCTACGCAGGGGTGAGCATGGTGGAGGGGGGAATGCTGCCAGGCCCCGGAGCCAGGCCTGGGGGGGAAGCACCCTGCAGCCATCTCATACCTTGCTGAGGCTGGGAAAGTGTGCTAAGATCCATCAAGCAGGTCCAGAGGAGGCTACAAAAAAATGTTTTAATGGTGGAAGCCTGCTGCTGTGAGGAAAACCTGAGAGAGTTGGGCTTGTTCAGCCTGGAGAAGAGAAGGCTCCAGGGAGACCTTACTGCAGCCTGGCAGTGCTTCAAGGGACTATCAGAAAGATGGGGAGAGACTTCTTAGCAGTACCTGCTGTGACAGGACAAAAGTGATGGTTTGAAACTAAAAGAAGGAGATCTATACTACAGAGAAGGAAGAAATGTTTTACACTGAGGGTGGTGAGAGCCTGTGCCAGGTTGCCCAGAGAGGTGGGAGATGTCCCATCCCTGGAACTATCCCAGGTCAGGTTGTTTGGGGTTCTGAGCAATCTGCTCTGGTTGCAGATGTCCCTGCTGACTGCAGGGGGTTGGACTATATGACCTTGAAAGGTCCCTTCCAACCCAAACCAGTCCGTGAGCAGCAGAACAGCCCTTGCCTCCTCTTTCCACCTCATCTGCAGGCAGGAGCTCCCTGCTTGGCTGATGGAGTGGAGGGTCACAGACAGCATGACTCTGTGGAAACATTGCCCCCCAGCTGGGCCAGGTCCTTCAGGCTTGGGCAGGAGTCTCTGTGCTTGCCCACTTTCCCACCTGGGTGTGGAGGAGGGACTGTGTGGGGTTTAGCAGCCACTGACTTATGTGGTAGGAAGAGTCTTTGCCAGATTCACTTGCCTTGCAGGCAGGCTTACCCCTCTCTTTGTCCTGTCTGGCAGCTGAAGGGATACCCACCCTCCAAGTGTCCCGAGGAGATCAACCACATCCTGAGGATCCTCAACCTGGAGGACAAGCGCCGCTCTCTGACCAAGGCGCTCTCCGGTGGCATGAAGCGCAAGCTCTCCATTGGCATTGCCCTCATTGGGGACTCCAAGGCAAGCATCTCTGGTGGGGCTCACCTCAAACCTTTCTTCCTGGGGCAAAATAGGTCCTTTTAGTGGTTCTGAGGTTGTTCCTCACCTATGGTGAGCAGTGGGAGATGCAGGCACAGCAAGGATGGGGCAGGAATACCTCTACAAAGGGGGACAGCTCTGAGGACAACACCTGAGGCTTCGGTGCAGCTCTGCTGCCTGCTAGCTGCTCTCTCAAGCAAGATCACCGCACGCATGTTGTGAGGTCAAGGATCCTTCTGGGCCCTGGGCTTGCCCCATTCTGCACTGCTGTGCTTCTCCCAACCCTTTTGGACCAGCACCCATCTTGTATGTGCAGGTGGTGATGCTGGATGAGCCAACATCAGGGATGGACCCAGCCTCTCGCAGGGCCACGTGGGACCTCCTGCAACAGCAGAGGAGCAGCCGCACCATCCTGCTGACCACCCACTTCATGGATGAAGCTGACCTGCTGGGTGACCGCATAGCTATCATGGCCAAGGGCGAGCTGCAGTGCTGCGGCTCCTCGCTCTTCCTCAAGCGTAAATACGGTAAGGGAGGAGCAGGCAGGCCATGCTCCACGTCTCCTTCTTGCCAGGGAGGAGCAGGAGGGGGGTCTAGGGTAGGGAAGGGGACCCAATGCTCCTTGTCTGATGGCTGCTTGCTCCCCATCATGCTCTTGTGCCTCTTCTGAGGCCTGTGCCCACACTGCATCATGTCCATAGCCCAGGGAAAGCCATCGATACTCTGGTACCTTAGCATCCCTCTCTACTCCAACAGCCCAGGGCCAGGCTGGGCTGGAATTGACCCTCCTCCCTCTTCTCTTGTGGCTCTGCCCAGGGGCAGGATATCACATGGTGATGGTGAAGGAGCCCTACTGTAACCTGGGGGAGATCTCCCGCCTCATCTGTCACTACGTGCCCAATGCCACCATGGAGAGCAATGCTGGGGCAGAGCTGTCCTTCATCCTGCCCAAGGAGAGCACACACAGGTAATGACATAGTCCCCTGCTTGCCCTCCCCAGCTGGGTCCCCTCATCTGCACTCACTGGGACACACACTGATGTCACGGGCTTGCTGGGAAGGGGAGCTGCTCTTTGTGCCAGTGCTGCTCTTGGAAAAGCAGATCTGGCTACTCCTTTCACTGCCATCCTCCCCTGTGCCTGCTGGCATATTATCCTTGTGCCCCATGCCCACCATGTCACTGCCCATGCAGCAGCTGTATGGCACAGCACTGGTTGCTGCTGCTTATAGAATCACAGTCTGGTTTGGCTGGAAAAGGATCTTTAGAGGTCACCTAGTCCAACCCCCTGCAGTCAGCAGGGACATCTGCAACTAGAGCAGGTTGCTCAGAGCTCCAGACAACCTGACCTGGGATGGTCCCAGGGAGGGGACATCTCCCAGCTTTCTGGGCAACCAGGCACAGGCTCTCACCACCCTCAGTTAAAAACATTTCTTCCTTCTCACTAGTCTAAATCTCCCTCTTTTAGTTTCAAACCATCACGCCTTGTCCTGTCACAACAGGTCCTGCTGAAAAGTCTCTCCCCATCTTTCTCATAGGTCCTTGAATTACTGAAAGGCTGCGAGAAGGTCTCCCAGTTGACAGCTGGTGATGACTGTGGTATGGAGGGTGACACAAAGGTGCCAGGCTGGTTTGGTTCCAAAATCAAATACATGACTAGCTGAGGCTACCTGTGCAAGAAAGAGCAGCAGATGGAGCCCAAAAGCTGTCCTTTGGATGCTTAGTGCTTCAGAGAGCCCCAGAGCTGGCTGCAGGACTCAAACCAGCTGCAGAACTGATGTGACAGCCTCTGAGGGCCCTTCTGATGAGTGTCACCACCCAACACGTCCCTTCTCTGTTCAGGTTTGAGGCCCTGTTCACCGAGCTGGAGCAGAAGCGAGAGGAGCTGGGCATCGCCAGCTACGGAGCCTCGGTCACCACCATGGAGGAGGTCTTCCTGAGGTAGGCAGGAGGGAGGCTGGCCCCAGCTGTGTAGCAGCTGTTGATGACCAAACCTTGTGTGCTTTGGTGACAGCTGTGTCCTATACAACTCTCCAGGCCTTGTGTTGGGTTTTACCTTTTGAGTTTGGTTTCCCCAACTCAGAACAGCTTGATCCTGTCTGGGTTTGTGTTTCATCACCCACTTGCCTTCCTGGCACAGGGTTGGGAAGCTTGTGGACTCCAGCATGGATATCCAGGCCATCCAGCTGCCTGCTCTGCAGTACCAGCACGAGAGACGCTCCAACGACTGGGCCATGGATGACTCCAGCAGCCTGAGTGGCATGACAGATATGACAGATGACAGCGGAGCACTCATCACTGAGGACTGCTCCAGCATCAAGCTCAACACTGGGGTGAGTGTGGGGAGTGTTGGTGCAGCAGGAATGGGGACAGGACATGTGGAGAGGGTTTTTGGAGCAGGTTTAGCAAGTGGAGCCTCTCTCACAGCTGGGCTCACTGTATGTGGTTCAGAACATCCAACTGGAATCCACATCTTTAGGGCAAATCACTTTGAGGGTTGTTGGAGTTGGTAGCTGCCATCTTCTTCATGTTAATCTTGAAGTCTACAGAGATGCTTTTGAAGAAGTCCCAGGTTTTCATCTTCCCTTGTTACATCTGTTGGGATTTCCAGGCATCTTCCCTTGCTAGGCTTGTGTTTCAGATCCCTGGCAGCCCTTCATGGCCTGCTGCCTCTGTAACTGTGATAAATGTCTCCTTGCTTCTCAAGGGCATGTCTCAATGGCAGAAGGGGAGAAAGATGTTCACGGGTTTAAAAAGCAAAGAAGATGCTTGCAGGGCTGGGCTGGTTGCTCCCAGGAGTCTCAGCCTGCTTGTGTTGGCAGGCAGCTGTGTTGCAGTAATCCCATTTGTGAAACTCAAATGCTGAGAGGTGGAGAAAGGTAAAGGTCATAGCTGAAGCTCTTTTAACACCTGAGATCTCACAGTGACTGCATCCTATTGGGAAGCTGTGGAGTTTGATGGGCTGGCTCTCCAGGGAGACCTTATTGTAGCCTTTGAGTACTTAAAGGACCCACCAGAAAGATGGGGACAGACTTTGTGGAGGGCCCTGTTGTGACAGGACAGGGGGTGATGGTTTGAAACTAAAAGAGGGAGATTTAGACTAGAGAGAAGGAAGAAATGTTTTACACTGAGGATGGTGAGAGCCTGTCCCAGGTTGCCCAGAGAGGTGGGAGATGTCCCATCCCTGGAACCATCCCAGGTCAGGTTGTTTGGGACTCTGAGCAACCTGCTCTGGTTGCAGATGTCCCTGCTGACTGCAGGGGGTTGGACTAGATGACCTTTATAGGTCCCTTCCCACCCAAGCCAGTCTAAGACGTGCTGTACTGGGGTGAAGCAGCTGCCCTGCTGATGCCTTCACAGGCTTGGCTGGTGAGCAAGTTCTGCTGCAAGGCCATGGGCTCCATGCAGGGCAGAGAGGTGGTTTTGGGGTCGTTGCCCTCATCAGCTGCATGGGATGATGTGGCCTACAGGGCTGTCCACAGCTGGCAGGCCTCACCTTGACCTGACTTCTCCCCTGGCAGTTGTACCTGTGCTGCCAGCAGTTCTATGCCATGTTCATGAAGCGAGCCATGTACAGCTGGCGCAACTGGAAGATGGTGGCTGCGCAGTTCCTCGTGCCTCTGATCTTCACTGCCTTTGCCCTCATCGTGGCCAAGACCTTCCCAGGACCCAGGGACTCCTCCAAGTTGAGGCTGACGCTGGAGCCCTACGGCCAGACCATTGTGCCTTTCTGTGTCTCTGCCTCTTCGGGCCTGTCGCAGAGGCTGGCAGAGCAGTACCTGGAGCTGCTGGATGCTCAGCATCAGTCACCACTGGAGGTCCTGGGTGAGGCTTCACAGAGCTTCTGGGGAGCAGGTCATGCCCATTGGGGTGTGCAGGAGCTTCTCATGCTGGGGCCCTTGATGTGGGTGGCTCAGGTCCCAGCTGTGGTGTGTCTGAGGTATGTCCCTGTATCTTCTCCTGCATGGGAGAGTGCCACAGTTGGCAGGACCCCTCCTCACCTGAGCAGAGCTGTGTTCTCCATAAGCCTGTGTTTGTGCCCACTGTGGGGGCTAGGGTAGACCACCAGGGCTGGGGCTGCTTGGGTTCTTTGCCAGTTGGCCCAAATGAGCTGTCATGTGATGGATCCTGCTTATAACAGCCATGGTGTTTAACAGGTGATCTGGAGGAGTACCTCATCTCAAGAGCCTCCGAGGAGGGGGGAGCCTTCAACGAGCACTACATCGCAGCTGCCTCCTTCCAAGGGGCTGGGAACCTCACGGTGGTCACCGCGCTCTTCAACAACCAGGCCTATCACTCCCCTGCCACAGCCCTCATGCTGGCTGACAACGCTGTCTTCAGGCTGCTGGCAGGCCCCAATGCCTCCATCACAGTCACCAACTACCCTCAGCCCCGCAACATCACCGAGAAGGCCAAAGATCAGCTCATGGAGTATGTCTGATGGCATGGTGCTTGCTTTCCTGCTAGGGCTTGTGACGTCAGTGGGTGCAGATTGCCTTGGTTTAGTGGTGTCAGTGGGAGAGTCAGGCTGAAG
Organism: Bucco capensis; assembly: GCA_013396975.1. Taxonomy (NCBI): domain Eukaryota; kingdom Metazoa; phylum Chordata; class Aves; order Piciformes; family Bucconidae; genus Bucco; species Bucco capensis. The sequence continues at coordinate 63,554 of VWZO01008831.1, read as the reverse complement.
CTTTTCAGAGCCAAACTGAGCTGTGATTGTACTCAGAAGGTCAGGAGATGTGTAGATGACTTACCTGCCTGAGCCTGGCAGCCGTGTCACCCCATGGACTTATCTCAGTGGTTTCTGACTTATCTCAGTGGTTTCTCATCAAGGTACTGGTTAGGGGTGTTGGTTTTCCCTGGGTGCTCAGAGCAGAGGGGGCTGTATGGCCATAAACATCAGATACCCTGCATCCAGGGTCTCTGAACCTCACCTGTACCAGAGGGGACGTGTGGGAGCTCAGAAAGGCAAGGTGGGGGTTTGTGGTGTGCTAGGGAGAAACTCACCTTACCCAGGTGGATTTTTATTGTGGGGTGTTTCTGGGTGGACCTGGGGGTGCTGGTTGACAGTGACTGAAGCTGAGGTAGCAGTGTGCTCAGGTGGCCAAGAAGGCCAACAGCATCCTGCCTTGGATCAGCACTAGTGTGGCAGCAGCACTAGGGCAGGGATTGTCCTCCTGCACTGGGCACTGGGGAGGCCACAGCTCCAATCCTGGGCTCAGCTTTGGGCTCCTCACTCTAAGAAGGACATTGAGGTGCTGGAGTGTGTGCAGAGAAGGATGAGGAAGCTGGGGAAGGGTCTAGAGCACAAGTGTGGTGAGGAGCAGCTGAGGGAACTGGGATTGTTTAATCTGGAGAAGAGGAGGCTCAGGGGAGACCTTCTCCCCTCTCCAACTCCCTGAAAGGAGTTTGGAGCCAGGTGGGGGTTGGTCTCTTCTCCCAGGTAACAAGCGACTGGACAAGAGGAAACAGCTTCAAGTTGTTCCAGGGGAGGTTTAGTTTGGATATTGGGAACAATTTCTTCACTGAAAGGGTTGCCAAGGCCTGACACAGGCTGCCCAGGTCAGTGGTGGAGTCACCATCCCTGGAGGTGTTCAGAAAACATGTAGATATGGCATGGTTTAGTGGCATGGGGGTTTGGGGTCAATGGTTGGGCTTGCTGATTCTAGAGATCTTTTCCAACCATAATGATTCTGTGATTCTTCTGCGTGCTGGCTTGCTGGATGAGCATAGCCTCCAGAAGAAGCATGGCTCTTGTGCTGTCCCCACCTAGCCTCAGTGTTGGTTTGTCATGCTGTGTCTGTCCTAAGCTTGCTTGCTGCTCTCCCCACAGAGGCCAGACGGGCTTTGCCATCGCCATCAACCTGCTCTACGGCATGGCCTCGCTCGCCAGCACCTTCGCTCTGCTGCTGGTCAGCGAGCGAGCCATCAAAGCCAAGCATGTCCAGTTTGTCAGTGGTGTCTACGTGGTCAACTTCTGGCTTTCTGCCCTGCTCTGGGACATCATCAACTTCCTCATCCCTTGTGCTCTGATGCTGGTGAGTCACCCCTGACAAGCTGCTACCCTCCTGTCCTCCCCTGGGGTGGGAGCTCCTCTGGGACAGCTAGGATGAGTGTGGGTGCAGGAAAAAGGAGGCCACTGGCATTGCCTCAGGAAGAACTGGCAAGAAGGCTGTCCCTTGGTCCTGCTGGGAGCTGGGCCATGTCCAACCAGCTGGGTCAGTTGACTGCAGCCTCTGGCACCTCAACGCTTGGGTGTGGGCACTAGAAAATCTCAAATGCATGGGAGCATGGAGAAGAATTGCCCAGATCTGTCCTTCTGCATCCCAGTCTGCAGAAAAGAGCCTTCCCTTGGGGCACAGGCACAGGCTGCTGGTAGGAATGATCTGTGAGGGGATATCCAGGTCAGTGTGGTGCTGCCTGGGCCATTGAGACCAGGAGACATCACTTGTGGTCAAGGTAAACATGAATTCTTCTCGCATTGCTGTACCCCAGGTGATATTCCAGGCCTTCAATGTGCAAGCCTTCACCCAAGACAGTCACCTTGTTGATGTGATGCTGATCTTCCTCCTTTATGGCTGGGCCATTATCCCTCTCATGTACCTCCTCAGCTTCTTCTTCTCAGTGGCAGCTACAGCCTACACCCGTCTCACCATCTTCAACATCCTCTCAGGCACTGCCACCTTCCTTGCAGTCACCATCATGAGCATCCCAGGTGGGTCACTGCCCTCCATGCCTGGCCACACTGCACCCTGCTGTCTCCAAGGAGATCCAGCTCCCAAGGGGACTCTTCACCCCAAGGAGCAAAAAGACCCAATGAGAGTCCATTCTCACCCATTAAATCTGACAAGATTTGTTAGTTTTCCTTCTGAACTTGGAACTCTCTCTAAAATCACCTAACTCAAATCTGTTGATCCTCTCATGCTCCTCTTTCAGAGCTGGGCTTGGTGGACCTCTCCAAGACCCTGGATAAAGTCTTTCTCGTCTTACCCAATTACTGCTTGGGCCAGTGCATCAGTGACTTCTACCAGAACTATGAGTTCATTCAGTTTTGTACCTCCTCTGTTGAAGCCATCTTCATCTGCAAGGCTTTCAGTGAGTCTCTGTGTTGGTCCTCACCTGCCTGTTTTGTCCATCCACTGTAGCTGCTCTCAGGGGTTCTCTGTGGGGTGGAGCTGGGAAGTATCATGGGGTCTCTAACACAACCTGGACAGTAGCTCCAGGTACCACTTTAAAGTAAAAACTGGGCACTGTTTGACACTCCTAGGTGACCCAATTAAGGAATCCTTTCCTCACTAAAGTGTGGGCTAGAGTGTCACAGACAAGTAAAGGAAGCCCAGTCCCGAGAGGGACTTGATCTCCTCTGCATGCCTCCACTGGGCCTCTTCTGCCAGATCCCCTCCAGACCTCTTGTGGGAAGGGTTGGAAAGGGCTGTGGGCAGGAAGCCCAGTGTGGGCTGGGATGGAGATGAGTGGTGGAAAGAGCTGTGGGCAGGGAGCCAGTGTAGGCTGGCATGCAGATGAGCTTGGCAAAGCTTTGGGCTCATAACTTTCACTGGTGCTTTTCTGCACCTCCCCAGAGTGTGGGCTGATCCAAGTCTTGATTTTGTTCCTTCCCTGCTCAGATATCAGTTATCAGATGAACTACTTCTCCTGGGAGACGCCTGGGATCGGACGATACCTGACCTCCTTGACCATCCAGGGTTTCTCCTTCCTCTTCCTCCTTTTCCTGATTGAGACAAACCTTCTCTGGAGACTGAGAACTTTGGTCTGTGGCATCTGCAGACGGCGGAAATGGGTGAGCTGAAGCATGTGAGAGGGAGAAGGAAGGTAGCCTCCAAACCAAGCCCAGGAGTCCCTGAAAGCTGGAGTCAGGCCCACTTCCCCTGAATCATTTTCCCAGGGAGAATCTGAGGGAGCAGGTTGCTTGGAAGGGCCAGTCCCATTGAGTGTCTGGGTTGGGAAAGGGTGTGAGGCATCTCCAGAGGTGACTGATTGAAGGGATGGGTCCTGCCCAGGTTGGGGACGCTGGAGGAACTGTTTATCCCACAGCAGCCAGGTGGCAAGGGTGTTTTTTTTCTGCCCTATGTTTAGGTGGCACTGCTGAACAGGGTATCTGTGCTACCAGAGGACCGAGACGTGGCAGATGAGAGGAAGAAGGTTTTGGAGTCACCACCAGAACTGCTGTCATCTCTCAGCAGCCCTCTGGTCATCAAGGAGCTCACCAAGGTGAGGAGAGCCTGGCTCTTCTTAAGCATCCTGTTGCTAGCTGAACCATGGTCCCCATGGGGGTGGTAAAGCCACCTCTTGTCTTGCTGTACCATCAGGTGGTGACTGGCATGGCTTGTGTGTTGCTCTCCACCAGGTCTATGACAGCAGGGACTCCCTGCTGGCAGTGGACAGGATCTCCCTGGCAGTCAGCAAAGGAGAATGCTTTGGCCTTCTTGGCTTCAACGGAGCAGGCAAAACCACCACCTTCAAGATGCTAACTGGTGATGAGAGCATCACGTCGGGGGATGCCTTTGTGGATGGCCACAGCATTCTGGCCAACATCAAGAAGGTACTGAAGGCTGCAGGGGCAGAGAGTGGCATTGCAAAGAGTGCTGTGTCCAGCTGGGCTGGGGCACCTTGCAAGTGCCTCTGAGGAGGACAGTTACCAGGGCTGGAGGTCATATCCCAGGGACACTGTGTTTTTGTGTGGCCCAGCTCTCTGTTGTCTAGCCATGTGGAAGCAGTCCCCCCTCCACTTAGATGACAGAGATGGAACAAATGGAAACCCAGCCTTGCAATGGTGGGAAACTCTTCATCAAAGGATTTAGCTCCATAGCTGGAAATGGGAGAGGTGTGAATGATCACAGTCAGATGGTGGTCTCTCCAAAACAAGCACGTCCAACCTTTCCAGACCTCTGCTAGAGGTCTCCTTGCTGGGAATTGCCCACTGCCTTTGGAAAAGTAAGAGATGAGCAGAGGCCAGGCTTTCAGCTCACTCCCAGGATACTCTACCCTTGTCAGCTCCAGGCAAGGAGAACATGGGGAGGGTCTGCCCTCAAAGCCTGACCCTGCTTGCTTCCTCCCCTGAGACTCTGCCTTCTGTTGGACTCCTGTCCCCAGAGGAGGCCAGGATGTAGGGAAGGGCCAGACTGCCTAGGGCATTCCTTCTGAGAGCCTGAAACACCATTGCTCCTCCCAGTGAGGAACCAGCTTGGGAAACACAATGTGAGACCACGCAGTTGCCATCCTGTGGCATGCTGTACGAGTCCATCCCCACGAGACCAGCTGCTCCAGCTGTGGGGGAAGTTCCCTCTCATTTCACCCATGCTTTCAGAGCTGCATCTCAGTCCCATCACTTTGAGCAGGAACCCTGCAGAGGTGCAGCAAAGCTCTGGAGGTGCCAAGGCACCTTCTGGCTCGGACACCTGCTTGCAGAGACCTGCCTGCGAGCTCATCCCCGTTGGGTTCCTCTTGCCCCAAGGTCCAGCAGCGAATCGGCTACTGCCCGCAGTTCGATGCCCTTCTGGAGCACATGACTGGCCGCGAGACCCTGAGCATGTATGCACGGCTGCGGGGCATCCCCGAGCGCTACATCGGCAGCTGCGTGGAGAACATGCTGAGGGGGCTGCTCCTGGAGCCCCATGCTGACAAGCTTGTGAGGACCTACAGGTGAGAGGAGACGTGGAGACAACTCAGCCTCTCTGCCTCTCACCTTGTGGGGCTTCCTGTGCTTATATCAAGTCTCTGTCCCCATTCCGGTCTCCTTCTGCAGTGGCGGTAACAAGCGGAAGCTGAGTGCTGGCATTGCCCTCATTGGTGGTCCCCCCGTGATATTTCTGGATGAGCCCTCCACTGGCATGGACCCCGTGGCCCGGCGTCTGCTCTGGGATGCAGTGACACGGACACGGGAGTGCGGCAAATCCATCATCTTCACCTCCCACAGGTGACACTTGTCTGAGCAGGCCTTGGCACGAGAGACTGGGGAGCAGGCAGGAGGATGGTGGGGTCCAGGGAATGAGACTCATCTGCAGAACTTGGTGGATGGGCACTCCCACAGCCGGCAGCAGTTGGCTTGACCCAAATCTCCCTCCTCCAGAAGCCACCTCCAGTCCCTTCCCTGCTGTTCTGTCTCATGCTTCTGCCCTGCTGAACAAGTCTTCTCCTGTCCTGCAGCATGGAGGAGTGCGAGGCCCTGTGCACGCGGCTGGCCATCATGGTGAACGGGCAGTTCAAGTGCCTGGGCAGCCCCCAGCACCTGAAGAGCAAGTTTGGCAGTGGCTACACCTTGCTGGCCAAAACAAGGAGTGAGGAGGAGGGTGAGCTGCAGGCCTTCAAGGCCTTCGTGGAGAAGACTTTCCCAGGTACTGTGAGCTGCTGGAGCAGGATGGAGAGGGCAGGATGCTCCTCCTGAGCTTCAGCGAGTTCCCTAACTCGGAGCTCTCCTTGCTGGTCTCTCCCAGGCAGTGTCCTGAAACACGAGCACCAGGGCATGGTGCATTATCACTTGACCAACAAGAACCTCAGCTGGGCACAGGTAAGGAGGTGCTGGAGCACGTCCCACCCCTTTGTAGGAGGAGGCTGGAGGGGCAGCCCTGTTCCTGCCCCTTCGCATCCTCTGGGTGCTTTGCTTTCACACTCACCTTCCTCTTCTTCCAAAGCCACTCTGCCCAAAATCCAGGGGACTGCTAAAAAACAAGATGATTAAGAAATAGTTTTTTTCTCTCCTGACCCTTCCTTACCTCCTGGCCCAGACAGGTCACCTGCATGTATGGTGAGGGTGTGAGCACCAGGGATGCACCATGCTGAGCTGGTACTGCTCCATCCCACCCCCCTGCAGTGGCTTGCTCTCAACTGCAGCCCTCCAGGCTCTCCCTGGGCAGCAGGAGCTCGTTTTGCCTTTCTTTGTACATCTCAAAGTACTTCATGAAGGCTCTGGAGGTGCTGGAAAGGATGTATTGGTAGCTGCATTCATCCCAACCCATATTGCCCTGCTGGGGAGGTGGGCTACAGGCTTTAATGAGCTCATAGGCCCTGCTGGATCCTACCCTGGGACAGGAATATCAAAACCAGGATCGAGAGAGAGAGACAGATGTATATATGTAACTTTTTATATTGCTATCTGTATACAGGATACATAGATACTTACCTATATAGTATGTACAGTATAAATAGAGAGATACATAGTATATGTATTACATATTATCTGTATATACACAGATACAAATATATACATATACATAGTATACAGATAGTTTTTATATACAGTATACAAGTGTATATAGAGGGTTTTGTGTGCTATGTCTACTATATAACGTGTACTGTATGTTTTTAATGTCTCTGTATATGTATACTCTGTGCTCTGTATGCTCTGTAGACTCTAGACTAGCTAGAGTATGGAAGATATAACTTACACTATATGTAGTTTATACAGTGTATACAGTATAGAGTATATATACATTATATATTATATATAGTGTATATGGAGAGTATATACAGTATAATAGTACATCTCAAAGTATATGTAGTATATATATACATATATATAGTATACAGTATACAGATATACTATATAGTGTACATATATATATACACACACTATAGTAGAGTGTATAGTAGATAGTATATAGTATACTCTATAGTTCACATATCTATGTGTATACACATACATACATATGGACCTATATACACATAGATACTGTACAGTATATAGTATACTCTAAAGTATATAGTCTGTATACTCTGTAGACTATAAATAGTCTATATACTCTCTATAGTATATAGAGTGTATAGTATGCAGTATAGTATACAGTACAGAGTATATTTATGCTAGAGAGCAAGTACATAGTCTACAGATTATATAAAACCTATATATAGTATATAAGGAGATATAAAAACTGTCTGTATGCTGTATATAGATAGTTACATATAGCATGTGTAGTATACTATTTAGGTTTTTATATTAAATATATATATATAATCTCTCATGTATTGAGCAGAAAGCTTGGGTTGGGATCCCAGCCTAGGTGTATACATAACACCATACCTACATACATGCACATATATATATTTTTATATATATATATATATACACACACGTGCATGATATACATTAAAAAAAGTAGGTATGTATCACATAAAGACAGAGATATATGTGTAAAATCTCTCTATACCAACCTATATATTTCAGTGGGGTCAGGTACTTTGCTCAATAACCCATCTCCTGGCTTCCCACCACCCTCCTACCAGGCAAGGCTTCTTTTGCCCAGCTCTCCCCAGAGGCAGGCTCTTTCTCGGGGGTTTGTCCTGTGCTAACTGCTGTCCCATGCCATCCCATGCAGGTCTTTGGGGCCTTGGAGAAAGCCAAAGAGAAGTACCGCTTAGAAGACTACTCGGTGAGCCAGATATCCCTGGAGCAGGTCTTCATGAGCTTCACTCGCTTCCAGCACTACACAGAGGACAGGGGCAAGTGAGCAGGAGTCCCACTGGTGCCCTTCCTCTGTCACGGACTGGCCCTGCCACCTATACATAGTCTATAGAGAGACAGTAATTTATATATCGGCGTGTCTTAAATAATGTATCAATGTAAGAAACTTTGCACCAGGGAAAGGGGAGAGGATGGCTTGGACCTCCTGTCGTCGGGAGCACCTGCTGCCAGCACGGTCTGTGTGCGTGCATGTGTGCCTGTGACACCTCCACTCTCCAGCCTTCATCTCAGCCATCCAGCAAAAAACAACAGGCCCAAAAAGCAGAGGAAGCCTGGGTGGGTGGTGGGATTGGGCTGGCACCGCGCTCCCCCCATGCTCCTCTTCCCTGCACCCGTCGGGGTGCTGCTTGGTGGTCCTCACCCGCGTGTCTCCGTGTCATTAGGTGGTTGTCGTGATTTAGGAGGAGGCTCTCAGGTAGCTTAGGTCCAGACTATTCACTGGGGTCTTTAGGAAGCACTGTGGTTGTGTCTAGCTGGGGAGGACAAGGAGGCCTCCTGCCTGTTCCACACAAGGAGGAGGCTCCATCTCCTTTAACCACATGGAAAGAGCTGTCTCCTCCTGCCTGCTCACCCATGGCAGGAGACCAGCCTGGCCCAAGGAGCTGGCACAGCCTGAGTAGGACGGGGAAAGCTGGCACTGGCCAAGAGGAAGGACATGTTCATGGCAGAGTGCCCAGAGCTCAGCCCTGTGGTACAGCTCGTGATGGGTACGGCTGCAGAGGCAGAGTGCGGGCTGAGGGCAGAGGTGGGTGAGAGGTCGTGGTGGGATGGGGAGAGGTGTTACAGGGTGCTGCTACTGGGCTCAGCGGAGCGGGGAGAGGTGTCACAGGGTGCTGCTACTGGGCTCAGTGGAGGGCGAAGAGGTGTCACAGGGTGCTGCTACTGAGCTCAGTGGGCTGGGGGAGAGGGTCACAAGATATCTGGGGACACTGCTGGGCTTGGTGGGAGGGGGGAGAGGTGTTGCAGGGTGTCTGGGGCTGCTGCTGAGCTTGGTGGGATGGGTGCAAAACGTCAGAGGGTGCTGTCAGGCTCAGTGGGATGGGTGGGGGGGTGTTGCAGGGTGCCTGGGGACATTGCTGAGCTCAGTGAGATGAGTGAGAGATGTTGCAGGGCGCTACTGGGCTCAGTGGTGTGGGTGTCACAGGTTGCCTGGGGCTGCTGCTGGGCTCACTATTGCGTCCATGAAAGATTTGCCCAGCAGCTGTGCCCTGCAGCGTGCTGTGTTGCTGCAGGACGAGCTTTCACTGTGCCCATGTCCTGCTGTGCTCTCCCCTTAAGACACCCTCCCCTGCCAAAGGACCAGAGCACACCCATCCTGTATCCTCATTCCCATCTCCTCAGCACCATCCAGCAGCAGGCAAGGAGCCCAAAGGAGGATCCTGTCCTTGTCCAGCCATGAGCAATGCTGCTGGGGACAGTGCATTAGGCACCAGCACTGCCCAGCCCAGACAGAGCCACCAGCTGGCATTTCTTTCTTGGTATTTCCCAGTGGTTGGGGGGGGTTATATTTGGGGGGTTTGTTTTGTTTTTTGTTTGTTTGTTTTAGATCCATGTTGATTCTTGTCTGTTCTGAACTAGTCCCTGTGTCACCTGGGGGCAGCCCCTTGGGGCTAGCTGCCCCCTGATCAATGCAGAGCTATTTGCACTATAGGAATACACACACAATTGCACATAACTAATGAATTATATTTATGGAGAGAGGGTGCTGATTCCCTTCCAGTGATTGCATTGCCAGGGGTTGGGTGATATTTTTGGGTTGGGTTTTTGTTTTGTTCCTGTGACTGACTCATTCTTTCCTGTTCCATTTCTTTTTCCCCTTTGCCTAACATTGTTCAAAAGGATGGTGCATCATGTTACTAAGAATTTCCCTGGGTGTTAACAACATGTGGTTTTGATTAGTAAGCAGCCAGCAGGTGAATGGCATCCCTGGAACACCTCAGAGCCCTTCAGTGCTGCTGGCATGGAGGGTTTGCTCCCTGGAAGCATCCCTGCTGGCAGCAGAGCCCCATGGAGATGGTCCCAGGGGCAGCACTGATGCAAGAATGGGGATGGGAGGGATGCTTTTTGGTGGAAGGGTGCCTGGAGCCACCAGAACATGCTGGAACTCCTAGTATCTGGGGATTCTTTGGGAGGATGCAGCAGAGCCTCCAGGGCTTTGCCCGAGATGGGGAGCAGTGGGAAAGTGGTGTACCAGGATGGGGAAGATGCCAAATTGCCATGGGCTGAGCAGAGCAGCAATAGGCAGGACAGCCAAGATCCACACATGTCCCATTGGGTTAACTGGTGACACTCTGCAAGGCTTCATCCTGGAGTAGGTGGCACAGAGGCAGCATAATCCCCACAGTGCCCACAAACACTGGCAGTCAGGGCAAGGAGTGCATCCCCTGGCACCAGCCCACCACTGCTGAGGTCATCCTGGGCAAAGCAGTCTTACTAACACCCCATTTCTCAGGTGCACAGTGCTGTCACAAGCCTCCCCTGTTGCCCAGGCAGGAGCTGCTCCTTGTTTGGGTTACAGCCACAGTGTCCAGGCACAGCAGCCTGGGGGCAGGACCAGGAGTGCTCACCAGCTGCTCCAGCTCAGCCAAGTTTGTGCTGCCAAGGTCATGGCTGCTGTTGGCAACACTCTGGCCTCCAAGTCCACCATGGTCACATGCAGTGGGAGAAGCACCACGGGTCCCACAGAGCTGCTGCTCCCCTCCAGTTACAGTCTGGTTGTTACTTCCAGCATAGGAATAATAAAGAATTTTTTTTTCAAGTGGGTGTTTCTTGCCCTCCTTTGGAGTCAGAGATCAGCTCCAGCCCTGGTGGGCTCCTGCTCTCTGCCTGGGGGGGGGGGCAGGCAGACATGGGGAAAAGTGGGGGCTGTTCTCCAAAACCTAACCTGGAAGAGCTCAATTCAACCTGGAGAAGTCCATGGGCTAAGGGGAGTTGTGTGTACCAGGTGCCTCTGGAAGCACAAGTGGGAATCCCTGTCCTTTCCCCCACAGGCAGCCACAACCACCCTCTCAGCCCCAGACCACACCACAACAACCACAGGGCAAGGGGAAAGACCTTGAGCTTGGGGCTCAAAATGGCTTTTGTCAGGGCACCATCAAGAGCCTCCATAGCAGGGGGGAGGGGTACAGGGGGACAACAACTGGCCCTGGCACCCTCATTCCTGCAGCTCTAACTTCCTACATCCTGCAGCCTGGCTCTGAAGCACAACCCAGGGTGCTCAGCCTCACCCACCATGGCACCTGCAGGTGCTCCCAAGGCAGCACCAGCCCCTAGCTGAGCCCAGGGAGATGAAGCAGCACTGGGGCAAAGATGCAGCTCCAAGGAAGACGGGGAGATTCTCCAAGCCCTTTGCCTCCACAGCAGCACAGTACCAACTCAAAGAATCACAAAGGCTGGAAGAGACCTCTAAGATCAAGCCCAACCATACCTATCACTACCACACCACTAAACCATGTTTCTTCAACACCTCCAGGGATGGTGACTCCAGCACCTCCCTGGGCAGCCTGGGCCAAGACTTAACAACCCTTTCAGGG
>VWZO01008831.1:19792-52138 GCA_013396975.1 Bucco capensis | reverse complement strand
TATCCCCCCCCCCCTCCCCCATGGCAGCCCAGGGCAATGATGTTGCATCCATCACCTTCACCACCTCCTGCAAACATCCTTCCCCATCCAGCAAATGTCTCTCCATGGGCAGTTTCAGTGCTTTATTGTCTGGTAGTCCCTGCTGTCCTTCCACAGGGGCAGATGCACTTCCTCATCCCCAGCATGGCACCGCAGTGTCCCTGGGAGCTGGAGGCTGCAGGAGCTGCAGCAGTCTGAGAACTGGCACTTAAGGAATCCTGGCTGAGGCTGCTCCTCCCTGCTGGGCACAGGCAGCTGGCCATGGCTGTGGTCCGGTCCCGCTGGGCTGGCAGCATGGGCTCAGTTCATTTCAGTCAGCTCTTCAAAATGTGGTTCTGAAATGCCACCAAGGCTGGGTTCTGACCAGATGCTCTCTTTGCTTTGTTTCTTTTAACAACAACAACAAAAAGAAAAACAACCCACCAGAGCCAAACCTTCCCTTTTATGAACAGTTTTCAATTTTGGCCAGAAATTGCTGTGCCCACCACTCCTCCAGGTCAATGGGAACAAAGTCTGAAAGAGAGGGGAGGGAAGTGAGGAGAGCATAGCAGAGCAGCTGGAGATGAGCAGAGACCCCCAGGTTCTCCTCACCCCCATGCCCTGTTCCCAAAAGGCCAGGCTGGGTTTACTGTGACCTGCTATTCTTGGGAACTTCTTGACCACAGCCCTTGCTCCAGCTGCTATCACAGAAGCATCCTGTCCCCACTCCCAGCTCTGTCCTGCTTGGCCCTAGGAGAGGCAGGGCCCCGAGGCAGGGCCTGGGGGGAACTCATCTCCAGCATGATGTTGAGCCCAACTCGGCTGAAGAAGGCATTGTCTCCAGAAGAGTCATCACCTGGGCGGGTCTTGCTTGCTTGGGCTCTTCTGACAGGGCACAGTGGGACATCCCAACCATGCTGCCAGGGGCTAATTTGCCCTCCAGCACCCCCCAAAGAGCTTCAGCACCAGCAGGACAAACCCAACCCAGCCTCTCCAGCACAGCGAGCACTGGGATCTTCCTCCCCCCAGCACTGCAATCCTGCTCACACTGAGCCCACACCAGCTCATTGCACCCTTGCTTCCTACTCACTTTTCAGTCCAGGGTTGGGGGTTTTCTCTACATACTGCACAGGGCCACAGGTGCTCTCCCCATTCCGGCTGACATCCAGCTGCTGCTCTACCTGCTGCCAGGCTGAGGAGGGCAGAAACAGGCAGTGGGTGGGTTTGGAATGGGCATTCCCAGCCCATGGAGGGGCTGTGGCAGACAAGCAGGAGGTGGTGCAACAGAGGACAGGTACCCAGGGCTGAGGATCCCACCCCTGCCACCGAGATCCTCAGCACGATGTAGCTGCCTCAGGTCTCTCCCCACATGCTCCAACCACACCAGGATGCCAGAGCAGGCAGGTGCCTGGCCCCAGGGACCCTCTGCCCTCACCTTCATACACGAAGCGGACATTCTCCTCGTGGGCCAGTGTGTAGCACTCCTCAGGGGCCAAGACCTGCTGTGGCAGCATCTGCGGCCTCTTGCCATTCACTCTGTTGAAGACTAGCTTCTGGGCTGGGCTGGAGATGGAAGCAAGGTGAGGGGGGCAGGCAGGAGGCTCTTACCAACACAGCTTGTAGGGAGAACAGGGGCTGTCCCCTTGCCCTGCCCCAGGCTGCTCCACACCATGTGCTCATGCACAGCCCTATGAGGCTAGCTAGGGACACAGTTGCAGCCCTGCTCAGCTCTGTCCCCAGGGGAGGGGATCAGAAAAAGGGAGCCAGCACCCCAGGAAAGGGGATTCCTATGCAAGTAAGGGGAATTCCCTAGAGAAAATCAGGAGCTGCTCATCTCCCACCCATCCTCCAGCCCCAGTACCAAGCTCAGTCCCTAAAGTAAAATATCTGCTGAAATAGCAAGAAAATGGAAGTGAAATCCAGCTGGGCACTGGGCAGGGGAATGTGCTGTGGTGCCATCCTTCAGAGACCAAGGAGCTAGGTTTGCTGGAGCAGCACCAGCCTCCAGCACATCCCCAAGGTGCCCCAGGACTGGATGAAACCCTCTGCAACTGGAAGCAGATCAGAGCTAGCATCCCCTCCTGGGAGTGAAACATTTAAACCAGACACAGCTTGGAAACAGCAAAAGCAGGCTGAGGAAAGGAAAGGCTTGGGATGAGACCTGTAGGCACATTCCATGTACAGCTTCAGCATTTGAGCTTTTCTGCCCAGCTTTGGGGCAGGACACATTTGCAACGGTCACGTTTCTAGCAGGACAAAGTCTAAGGGGCCCCAGAAGCACAGAATGGTTACAGTTCGGAGGGCGGGAGAGACAGAGAACAGGCAGCCCCTACCCACACCTCCCTGCCCCTTCTGCAGGCAGAGCCTGGGGCAGGGGAACACACCCCACACCTGGCAGGACTGGGGAGCAGGAGGCAGCAGAGTGTGGGGCCCCGATGGAGAGTAATGTGCTTAACCAAGGCACAGTGGTTAAAGAGCAAGAGATCCCGGGAAGGAGGGGAGCTGGCAGGGAGAGAGCTGGCAGTGGATACTTTTCTCACCCATTTCTCCAAGCTGGAAGGAAGGGGCAGAGCTTTATGGGCACCACAGCCCTGACCCATAGAGCAGAGCTCGTGGTGCCAAGCCAGGATTTGCCCTCAGCTCTCCAGCTAGGAGAGCATCTCCTCAAGAGAAGGAACCATCACCCCTCCAGCAGCTGCCCAGCAGCCCCAGTGCCACCCAAAGGTTATCTCCTACCCTTGCACACACACCTTTAAGGGACAAGGGACAAACCTCCGCATGCTGCCTTGGGCCACCTCCGGGGCTGCTGCCAGGCCCTGCCCGGTCCCATACCGGGACCCCGGCGCTGCTCCAGCCAAAGGGTTTGTGCAACCAGTGCCTCTCCCAGGGGCTGTCGAGGGTGGTTGCACAATCCCGGCACCGGGGGACCCCCCAGCCGTCCCCAGAGGCAGGCAGCCCACTGCACTTCGCCCGTTCCCCGCCGCTGTTTGGAGGCATACCCCCGGGGGGTGTGGGGGTGCTGCGCACCGGCTCCGGTCCTGTATCCGTCCCGCCCCGTCACGGCTGCACAGCCCCGGCCGGAGACAGGCGGGCACTGGCAGGGCNTCCCCAAGGTCACGGCGGCCGCCGCGGGGCTCACCTGGCAGGGGGCCATGTCCCGGGCTGGAGCCGGCCCCGCAGCTCGCCCTGCTTGCTGCTCTCCACTGCCTGCTGTGTCGGACCTGGGGGGACGGAAGGAAGGGCTCAGGGCGGCCCGGGTGAGGAAGCGCAGCGGGAGCGGGACCGCGCACACACACACACCCCACACACACCCTCCTCCCGCCTCCTCCCTCCCCGCTCCCGGTACCTGTGCGGCGCTGTGTGGCCAGCTTGCTAGGGCCCCGCGTCAGCGTGTACATGGTGCGTTCCCGCACCGGCCCCACACCACCCCCTCCCCAGTGCGGCGTGTACCTCCCGCCGGCCCTTTAACGGCCCTTTAACGGGGCGGGGCAGGGGGGTGACACCGCCCTCGAGCTTAAAGGGAACGGAACGGGGACGACAGAGACGCGGGGGATAAGGGGGGACGGGCGGGACACATTGGGGAAACACGTGGGGATACGCAGGGCATGTAAGCGACACACATGGGACGCAAGGCAACACGTGGGACGTGGGGACACTCGGGACACGCATGGGGTACATCGGAGATCTCATAGGACATGGGGACACAGAGGACACAAGAGGACACATGGGACATGCAGGGCACATAGGGAGAACATACAGGACGTGGGGGAACACGTGGGACAGAGGGACACACATGGGGCATATGCAAGACCTAAGACACACACATAGGACACGCATGGGGCATGCATGCATAGGGCACATAAGGGACACACATGGGACATGGAGTGACACAAGATGGCACAGGCACACAAGGGGACCCAGAGAACACAGAGGAGAAATGCATGAGGACATTCAGGATACAGGAGCCATGGGACACATAGGAGTCATTCCTGAGATGCACAGGATCCAGGCAGGAGATATGTGTGTTTAGGAGGGTGCTGAGATGCCACCACCATGGGGACAGTGCTAGGATGAGCCTGAGCCCCAGCTGGAAGCCACAGGCCACCCCACAGGGCGGGAAGCCATGTCCTAGCCACCACGATGACCTTTGGAGCAGAGAAGGCACACCAAGGTCTTCCCACGTGGTGGGAAGTGCAGCCCTAGGAGGTAACCACGAGACAGTCCCTGGGCAGCCCACAACATTGCCCAAGGCTGGCATCCAGGGTCGTGGGGACAGGCTGTGTGACAAACCCACTGAGGTCCTTGTGGATGCTCCAGGGGCACCAAAGCCACCCCACAAGGGTGACCTTGGCCTTTCCACCCTGTCAACCACATGGCTGCAGTGGCACAGCCCTGCCAGGGTGGGACACGGTGTAGAAGGGTGCCCAGTCCACAAAAGAGCATCCTGATCCTGCAGGGTCCTGGGCACCCATGGGCACCTCACAAGGGTTTACCCAGCAGCTGTTAGCCCCTGCACGACCACCCCCCAGCCCTGCAGGATGGAGCCCTTTTTACTGCGCTTTAAATACAGCCATGACCCAGGGGACTCTGTCACCAGTGGGTCACCTGCCTGGTCACCCACGGGGGTGTGCCTCAGTTTCCTCACCTGGGACCTTCCTGGGGTTTATATGGTGCTGGTGGGTGCATTTTTCATGCTTGGCAGCCCTGAACCCCAAATCTTCATGCCCCAGCAGGATCCCTCCAGCATCCATCCTCAGGGGAGGGCTGGGGGTGAACAGGGGTCTCGCTGACAGCCCTGTGTGATGGATTCACACGGTGGGGTACTCCCACTGCCACCCACCATATCCCCACAGCCGGGGTGACCACATACCCCCATTTTCCTGGGGCGCCCATCACGATCCTTAACCTGCTCCTGTTAGGGATGCAGCATCACCCACTGCTCCAGTGCACCCTTGGGACCCCAAGGACCTGGGTGGAGACCAGAACCGACGAAGCAGGAAGAGGGTGGCATCACCCACAACAGTCCCATGGTTTCATCACGATCGTGGGTAGGAGCTGAATAGTGAAGATCTAGAAGACAGCAGCGCCCTCATGTCCCATCACTCTCCTGCTACAGCTCAAGCTGGCAGCGTAAGCACCCTTGCAGCTGCGCCGCTGGTGTAGTGGTATCATGCAAGATTCCCATTCTTGCGACTCGGGTTCGATTCCCGGGCGGCGCAAAATTTTTCCTTCCCTTTTACTGTACCGTCTCTTTTTTCCGGTTTTTCTGTCCCCGCCCCCCGTGGGAGGCTCCACCCGCGGCATGGGTGGCACCCTCCGTGCCCGCTGGGCCGCCTGGGAGCTGTAGTGCCTTGTGTCCTGGCCGGAGCCTGCTGCAGCCATGCAAGCGCCGGCGGCAGCGGAGCGGAACAAGGGCCCGATCCTGGAGGTGCTGCGGCAGTACGTGGGGTCCGGAGCCGTGCGGGTGCTGGAGGTGGGCGCGGGCTCGGGGCTCCACGCCGTTCACTTTGCCAGAGCGCTGCCTCACACCCGCTGGCAGCCCTCGGACATCGACCCTCGGGCGCTGCGCAGGTGAGCATGGAATGGGGAGGCATCCCGGGGGCACGGCTTGAGCCCCCTCCCATGGCCTGAGCCTCCTCCCACGGCCTGAGACCTCTCCTCACACACAGCCTGAGCCCTCTCCCACATCCTAAGCCCCCTCCCACAGCCTGAGCCAACTTCTCATAGCTGGAGACCTTCCCCTGCCACGGACCCACAGCTGGCGTCACTAGGCTCCCCAGCTCGGGGCTATGTTTGATTCCAGGAAAGTCCCAATATCCCACTCTCAGACAGCCCCAGCTCCCCAGCTTATTTTTAGCCAGAAAAGACTCCAAATCCCTCTCTCAGCTGACCCAAACCTGCCAGCTTGAGGCTTATTCTTTTCCAGCAAAGACCCAATGCTGACCTCTGGGACAGCCCACCTCCCTGCTTGATGCTTTATTTTGTCCAGGAAAAACACAATATTCAACTCTCAGACAGACCAGGCTCCTTGAGTCAACACTTACTCTATTTTTTTCCCAGAAACCCCCAAAATCCAGGTCCCAAACAGCCCCAACCCCCCACCTGAGTACTTTATTTTATCCAAGACCCCATCAGCCCACCCACTCCGGAGTGATTGCTACTGCACTGCCCTGCAGAGTGCCCAACCATGCATTGCTCTTCCACTACCCATGCGTGGTTGCAGTGATGCCAGGCCTGATGTCCAGCTCTCTGGGCCACAGTGGGTCGGTGGCTGGCATCCTCCTTCTGGCATGGTGCCACCCCGATGAGCTTCCTTGGGCAGTGTTCATTTGCTTTCCGTTGGCATGCATGGGTCTGGCCATGGCTAAATGCCAATTCCAGGCATTGCAGTCCCGGGCTTGGAGGGCTCGGTTTCCATTCAGGAAACAAAAATAAACCCTGGCTCTGCAGCATGGAGAGGAATTCCTCCCCCAAAATAAAATAAACCCGGTGGGAAGGTGCTGTGCTTGGCGCCTGGCCAGGGGAGTGGCAGCCAGTGTCCTTCCCACCCGGCACCTCTCTAGCAGTGGCACGCAACACACACCTCTGGATAGAAATCATCACCAGGCTGGGACCAGGGGGCTGCAGTTCACCAAGACCTGGCTGGTGAATGTGCCAAAAAGGAGATAAATCACACCAAAATCACACAGTCGTGGTGCAGCAGGACTGGTGGTTTTCAGGCAGCAGCGTATAGGCAGTCTGGGCATCTGTGGGTTCTGACAGTGTGCAGGCAGTATGCAGGCAGTCTGGGCATGTTGGTGCAGGCAGCATGCAGGCAGAATGGGGGTGTGGTGTTGGCAGTGCTGTAGGCAGAGCGAGCACATGGGTGCAGGCAGCGCGCAGGCAGCACGTGGGCAGCCTGTGCGCGTGGGTGGTGGCAGGGTGGGTGCGTGGGTGCAGGCAGCGTGCAGGCAGGCAGTTGGGAGGTCAGCGTGCTCTAGCTGCCCTGCCGAGAGGCACTGGTGAATTGGGACTTTAAGCAGCGGCTCTCCCAGTCCACACGCTGCCAGTTGTCGCAACTGCTGCCGCTTCTGCAGCTGCCTGTTGCAAGGCAAAGAGCTCAGTGGCAGCAGAGCTCTCGCCCCGTGCAGAGCACCCCCTAGGCTGCATTGCAAGCACAACCTTCTTGTTAGACATCAGGGACTCCAGCTGGGCGCTGCTGCTGGGGCAGGTTTGGGGTCAGCCTGCAGTGGGTGCTGGTGTGGGGGGGACATGCAGCAGGCAGGTGATGCCCCAGCTGGGGTTGATGTGTGGTTTGGTGCCTGCAGCATTGCTGCCTATGTAGAGGCCACGCAGGTGCCCAACGTGCTGCCCCCCATCCTGCTGGACGTGTCACAGGGCTGGGAGACATGGGGAGGCACCCAACCTGCTACCCTCGACCTCCTCGTCAGCATCAACATGATGCACATCTCCAAGCTGCGGTGCACTGAGGTGAGCAGGGCAGGGCTGGAGCCACCCTGGCCATCACCCTGTCCCTGACCCCATCCCCTGCTCTGGGGGTCCCAGGACCGAGGAGGGGACTCTGGGGGGTGTCCCCAGCCCCCTGATTCAGTCCCCACCTCTCTCTTTCCCCAGGGCCTGTTCAAAGGTGCTGGGGTGCTGCTGAAACCTGGAGGGGTGCTCTTCACCTATGGGGTGGGTGCTGCTCAGCAGAGCACACATCTGGTTGCAGGAGTATCCTAACAGACACGGGGTGTCCCTGGGGATACGGGGGAAGGGCAGATGGGAGGGCAGCTCTGGGCATGGCTTGTGGTGGAGATGGGCAAGGTTGGGCCTCAGGTTTGGGCAGTCTCAGCCTTTAGGGGCACATGGTGGGCCCTGGATGTGGTGGCTTTGGCCTTTCATTCCCAGGACAGGATGGATTTTTGTCCTACCTCACTCCATCCAGGGCAGGGTCAGGAGTCCCACAGTGGGTGACAGGACCTGTGGTTGCTCTCAGGGGTTGTGTCCCTTTTTGCTTGGCTTCTGTGCATGATGAGGACAGTATCTCATGACTGGGGTGGAGTTGGGGGACACACGCCATGGCTCACACCTGCAGCTCCAGCTTTATGTCCTGGCAGCCCTACGCCGTGGAGGGTCAGATCAGCCCCCAGAGCAACATGGACTTTGACCGCAGCCTGAGGCAGAGGTAGGTTGGTGGGACTGGGGGGTCCACGGCTGCTCACGCTGCCTGTCCTACCCACACTGCGTGTCCTGCCTGCAGCCACAGAGCTCCCTCCCAGTGTGGTCCTTCAAGAAAAGACCTAAAGCAGTGGTCAAGGGGACCACCCCCTCCAACCTAGGGTCCCTCCTGGGAGATGGGGATGCTGCTGTGGGGAGCCCTGGGGTGAGATGTCGCTCTGTCTGACCCACACCTCCCTCCTGGCAGCAATCCCGCGTGGGGCCTTCGGGACACGGCGCTGCTGCGGCAGCTGGCCAAGGCCAATGCACTGCGCCTGGAAAGGATGGTAGGTGCAGGGGGCTGGGGGGCTGGACACGGACGGTCCCTGTGCTGGTGGGGACCTCTCTGACCCCCAGCTCTGTGTGTCCAGGTGGACATGCCAGCCAACAACAAGACTCTCATCTTCCGCAAGCTGTAACCTTCCCCCCCCGACATCTGGAACCTCCGAGCATCTACCTGGCATCTCCCCCCATGGCTGCTCGACCCCATATGTATGCCTCCTTGAGGGATCACACTGTCCCCATGCCAGCTGGAGCTGGGGGTAGCAGGGACAGGAGGATGTCCCGAGCAGCTTGGCTGGGGTGGTACTGTCTTTCCTGACCCCTTCAGGGCTGGCTGCCTTTGTCATGGAGTGCCCCAGCCTGGCCCAGAGAAGCCAGGGGGCTTAGGCACAAGGGAGGGCACAGCCTCCGAGGCATGGGGGACACTTCTTGCTCAGTGCCAGTTTCTGTGGAGGACACTTTGTTGATGGTGGGGGGACCTGTCCCCCTCTCCAGGACTGTGCTGCTGCTCCCCACAATAAACTCCAGGGCTTTGCCCCCCACCCCCAGTGGCTTCCTGTTGCTTTCAGCACTGACACAGAGGAGGGCAACCCCAGTCCACCCCACAGCAGCACCAGTGTGGGGATCAGATCCTGCACTGGGAGCACCTAAGGGTGCTACACTGGGCCCAGAGCCTTCAGGGTGCTGAGAAGGTTTCTATGGGTGGGGGTGGTCCTGGCAGACCTCCCACCCCTCTGCAACCCAACTCAGTCCTTTATTGCTTCTGGATGGACTAGGGGTTACACCAGAGGGGCATGTGGCAGATAAATTACAAGGGGAGGTAGGAGTTGGGCTGGGGCTCAGCATGGGATTGGGGGTGAACTACCCGATAGTGATAACCCCTAGATACAAGCACTGGTGCAGGGGCTCCCCTAGGCTGTCCCCTGTGTGGTGGGTCTGTGGCCCCCCACATCAGCACGTCCCAGCTCTCCCCTAGTCCTGGAAGCGGTTCAGGAGGTCGCAGGTTTTCTTCTCCATCAGCTCATAGATCTTCTTCACTCGCTTGTCATTGGCTGCCCGGACATAGCTGCTGGGGTCCAGCGTGGCCATGCCATCGTGCACCTCACCCATGATGATGAGCGGCCCGTCCTCTGCCGTCATGTTGGGGCAGGGGCAGCTCCAGTCCATGTCGGTCAAGGTCACCTCCAAGTACTTGATGTTGAAGAACTTAAGGCCCATCTTCTCATCCTTGAGGACGTCCTCGAGGGCAAAGCGGGCGATGCCAGAGTCCTGATCCTCCACGATCTCCATCAGCCGGCCCACGATGGCAAAGTCACTGCGACAGAGGCTCAGCACCATCTTGCTCTTCAGGCGGCAAGCCTTGCACTGCAGGCTCTTGGGGAAGGGGCAGACGTCCTCGCAGGTCTCCTTGCTCTCGAAGTTGTTGGTGTTGCCCTCACAGCCACCATAGACAAAGGAGTGGCACTGCTTCAGCAGGTGATTGTAGGCCCATCGGGGCTCCCAGTTCTGGCAGGGTCCCTGCACCATGGGGAGCAGGCAGGTGGGGCGGGCACTGCCCAGGCAGGCAGCCCGGCACTCCTCGTAGGTCTCAAAATGGTTCCTGTTGGCCCCGCAGCCCCCGTAGCGGAAAGTGAGGCACGAGCCCTGCTTGGCGTCAAAGTGCCAGCGCACCTCTGGGGCCTCACACCGCCTCCGATCTGGCTCCTTCAGACACTCGGTGCTGGGGAAGGGCTGGGGGTTGCTGACCCGCGGGGTTGCCCCTGGCTCCCACCGGACCACTGACAGCGGGAAGTCGGCTCGGAGCAGCCCGGCGGCATTCCTAGCCGTGCAGGTGTAGATGCCGGCATCCTCGTGGCGGGCATTGTAGATGACCAGCTGGCCGATGTTGGTGACAACCACGTTGCCGTACATCTGGTCAGGCCGCATGATGAAGTTCTCCTCCCGCTCGCTCTGCTTCTCCCAGGTGATGTCTGGCCGCGGGCGGCCGCTGACATCACAGCGGAAGCTGACAGTACCGCCGGCGCGCACCGACTGGTGGAAGGGGTTGCTGTAGAGGGCGGGGGGCACCGGCACCTCGGGGCCGGCCCCCGGCGTGGGGCGAGCCGTCGTCTCCTGCGGCACGGGGCTGGTGTCGGGCCAGGTGAAGATGTGCTTGCAGGGGACGGTGGTGAGGCGAGTGCCCCGCAGGCACGCCTCGGCGTCCATGTAGCACTTGTTGTAGTAGGTGAGGCCGTCGGAGGCGCAGGTGAAGTTGGGCTCCTTCTCGCAGCGGTCCTTGCACTTGCAGACGGGCTGCCCGTCCCAGATGTCGCAGTCGGAGCCCTGCTGCGCGCACACGAAGCTCTCGCACGACGCCGCCGGGGCTAGTGCCAGCTCCGGCACGCTGCCGTCAGCAAAGCGGGCAGCCACGCAGCTCCGCAGCCCGCACACGTTGGTGCAGCACTTCTCAAAGCCTTCGCAGTCCTGGCCGGGGAGGAGAGATTTGGGGCAGGGGGCATGCAACAGGGTGGTCATCACCGTGCTGTGGCGCAAGATGCTGCTCTCCTCCCCTGTGGGGCTTGTGGGTGGGCAGGTGTCCCCAACACAGCCCTGTGAGCCCTCAGCACTGCTGGACTCTGCATTAAGAGCCAGACCTCCCCAGCATGGCTGCACTAGCCCAGCCCACCCTCAGCCCCCTAACCCCCATCCCCTAGGATGCTTAGGGGAGCACTGCAGTGATGATAACCCCTTCTACCCCTGGCAGACAGCATCTCACCCCTCTCAGCTTTTGCTGGCTGAGGGGAGGTAGAATTCATTACACAGATGAATTGTGAAGGAGTCTGCTCTGGATCCAGGCAGCCCTAACTGGGGCAGAGGTACTGGTGCCCTGGATCACTGCTGTGGAGCCCAGAACTGGGGCTCTCCAGGATGGGCAGCCCAGTCCATGGGTGGGCTCCTGCCCTCGGGCAAAAAAGGCAGGGAGGGAGAACTGTTTACTGCCCAGTGAGGGCATCCCTATCCCAGCACATCCATTCCCCTTGTCCCGCACACACATTCCCCTCATCCCAGCCCCTCAGCTGGGTGGCAGCATCCTGGGAGTGCACAGATAGTGTGTCCATGGCTCGAGGGAGGGGGACATGAGGGGACAATAAGCAGTTTCTTTGGCTGCTGGGGGACCAGGGAGTGGTCCTTGGGCACCCCTCACACAGCCAACAGCAGGGACTCAGGGGTAGAAGTTGCAGCCAGGCTGAGCCCATTGCCCTAAAATAACTGACCCAACTGTGACAGTGGGCACGGGGCTTGCAACCCAAAGCATCTCCCTGGNCAGGTGCTCTGTGCATCCACCCACAAGTTGGGGTTCAGCTGGTTGGGGCAGACCCCCAGGTGCCGCATCTTGCCCCCCTGCAGGCTCAGCCCGGCCGCTGCTGCTGCCAACACGGGCAGGAGGAGTGCGATGCCCACGGGGACACGCTGCTGTCCTCCCGCTCGCCGGCCTCGGCCCGGGGGGACGACATTCCCACGAGGAGGCATCTGGCCACCCCACGCTGCCAGCCTGGCTCGCTGGCGAGGGCTCGGGATAAATCACATTCAGGATGGAGGAGATGAGGGAGAGGCGGGCGGGGGGACAAAGAGGAGGAGGAGGAGAGGACCAAACCTCTGCCCTTCAGCACGCCCAGTGCTGGCCAGACCACCGGCGATGCCTCCCACCACCTCCATCCATCGCTGCCGCTCGGCTCTCGGGGTGCTGGGACACGGTGGCCGCAGTGTCCCTCGGCGAGCAGGGCTCAGTCCATCCCCTTTGAGAAGGGCTCACTCCATCCCCAGCCAGAGGGGCTCAGTCCATCCCTGGATCCCCACCGGCTCGGACACAGTGAGCAGGGAGAGTGGGGTGGAAGGGGAGGACTGGAAGGTTGTAATCTGAGTCCCCTCCCTACTCACTGATGCTTCTGGGTGTTTGGAATGGGAAAGGCGCTGACCTCAGCCTCTAACCCCGGCGAGCCCAGTGATCGGCTGGGCAAACACGGGGGGAGATCAAAGGCAGAATGCAGAAAGTCTCCAAAGAGGGAGAGTGAAAGGAGGGGTGGGGGGACACAAAGGAACCCGCCCGGCCCAGGGAGCGGAATTCCTACAGGATGAGAAAACAGCCAGAGCCTGTGGCCCACTTGGACCGGGCCACCAGCGAGGAGACATGCAGAGTGTGGGGACCAGGCTGGCCTGGGAGCCCCTCACCCTGCACCTTGCCTTTTGGCACCCACCAGCAGCCCAGAGGAAGGCAGCCCAGGAGCAGGGTGCTGGCACCAGTGTGTGTCCACCCTGCTCACCCCAACTCGCTGGCCAGCATCCTACCAATGCTGTATCTCACCACCTGGCTTGGGACCTCGGCTCACCTGGCAGGGTGGGTGCCCACCCAGCCACCCCAGAGGGGCTCATCCAGCTCAGTGGCAGCTCCCAGTCCTCCTTCCCTGATGATTTATGGACAGATTGGTTTTCTCTTGGGCTGGAAGGCAGCACCTGGCTGTGCCAGACCCCAGTGGGACTGCTCCGGAACGCTGTGCCTGGGCTTCAATCCGGCCGCTGCCTCCCCGAGCACGTCCCACAGCCAGCCCTAAGCTGGCAGGAGCCGGCCCTGGCTCCCCGGCCAGATTTCCCTAATCCCTGCTGGAGACTGACCTGCAGCAGGAACCTTTCATGGCGTTTTGGGAGCATTAACTCTTCTGGCACTGGTGAGAGCTGTGACCCACCCACCCCAGCGCCAAGGGGGTTCTGCAGCTCCTGGGAGGTAGCAAACCACCCAAGGGGTTTGGTCCTGGGGGGCAGCTCAGCACCTCCAGCAGCCTCCCCTCTGCAAACTGGGGGGAGGTGAGCAGAGGGTGGAGAGGGAAAAAAAAAGGAAGGATCATGTTCTCAACATTTTTTGGAGGAACCAACCCACCTCCACCCCAGAAGTGTTTTCACACCGATGGTTTGGTGCTCCCAGGGGAAGGTCTGCAATGCCAGATCCCAGTATTCTGGGGGGGTGACCATGCTGGCAAGAGCAGGACACAGCCGCTGTGCCCTAGCACGCTGACCTCCCGATGATGCCACTGACACAGCACTGTGACCTCCAACTGCCACCACTGTCCTGCCTGAGTGGCCACCAGGGCCAACAAATTGCTCTGGGGCTCCATGCCAGGGCTCCCCATGGCACAGTCAACTGTGACATCAGCTTGTCATGACCATGCGTGGAGAGGCTGGAGTGCAGCACCATGGCTGTGCCCATGGTTCCCCATTGCACGGCCCAAGGGTCCATCCTGCTCCAGATGCGGAGGGGAGGTTACACTGCCCTGGGACACTCATGGGAAGCTGGTGAGATGTTTTGCAAACAGGGAATTGCAACAGGACAGCTCACCCTGGGAGCTGCTGTTGGCTGTGCCCTGCCTGCCCCAGCAGGCCAGAGTCCCCTGGAGCCAAGCAGCTCTCCCCAGACACTGGCTGCCTACAGCAGCATTACACGTGGAGATTCCTTATCCCCAAATCCATCTGCTCTGGCTGAGAGGGAGAGAGGCAGGCTGCCACGGCACTTTGCTCCCCAAAGGTGCATCCCAGGGGCACAGAGCCACTTTGGGGTGCTCAAGGGCCCTTCTAAGGGTGCTGGTGCAGGAGGGAAGAGAAGTGAGGAAGAGAAAACCTGGAGCCCAGTTCTCACCCATCCCCATGCTGAGCTCCATGAGCCCACAGTAACATGGTCTAAGACTCTGGTGCTGGATTTTGTGTCAGCTCCTGCTCTGGCAGCCCCTCTCCAGAGCCCAGGGAGCAGCCCCTGAGGGGTGGTCTGTGTTTCACACCAGTGCCTGAGATGTCTTATCTCCATGTCACCAAGATCAAAAGCAGCAAGGCAGGGACAAGAGCCTGCCAGGAACATTTGCCTCTGTGGCACAAAGACAGTCAGAGGGATGTCAGATGTTGCAGGGTTGGAAATGCAGCTCCCAACAATCCGAGGACCCTCCTCAGCCTCTGCTAGTGCTTCTTCAGCAGACAAGGAAAGAAAAATTGACCCCACTCTGGACCAAGCCCATGATAGACTTTCACCATCTAAAGGCTTAAAGCAGCCTCTCCCAAACTGTTCACAGGCATTTTTGGGGGTCACTTCCAAAGATCCCAGAGTCCGATGTGAGTTTTATGGCTCAGCACCCCATCCTAAAAGGCAGGACACAATGCCAGGTCCCTCCCTCCAATAACACCCTGCATCCAGGGAGGGCTCCTGCACCCATCGGTGGATGCATTCTTCTTCTCCAGCCTCTCGGGTGCCATCAGATGAAGGTCACTGTTTCTTCATGGCCTGCATGGTCCCCAACCTCGCTGGGGACAGCAGGACCAACCCAAGACACTTTCTCATTGGGCAGGTTGGTTAGGAGAAATGCCCTCAATGAGGAAAGAGCTGAACTAGCCCAGAGCAACCTGCTCCCTCTTCTTTCTCCAAGGAGCAGGGACCCTGAGAGCTCTTCCAGCCTCTCCCACGATGTGTTTGCTTGCCCTGCTCCTCCCGAGCAGAGACAGCTGCAGCCCAGGCAGCCCCTGCTGCTCCAGCATAATGGGCTCCGGCTGTCCATACCCCACCTGAAACCACACACAGCCTTTGTTTCTCCTCTGCTGCCCAGAGGGAGCAGACACTTCCAGAACCCCCCTTGAAAAATGAAAAAAAAAAAAGCCTCTGTGACTCTTCCCTGACCAGGCTTTCACCTTAGCTCCAGGGTTTTCCAGGCTGCAGACACTATCTCATTTCCCCCCTGCCCCCTCCCAGCCCCAGCAATTACTCCTTAAGCTGTTAAAACAAGCGTGGCCAGTCTGGTACGAAGTGGAAAATCTGATCCTAGGGAAGCAAGCAGGCAGGGGAAAAGGGAGGTCAAGGGGAGGTGGGCTGGGAGCGAGAGAGAAAAGGATCAGGCAAGGAGAAGCTTCCCTCCACCCCAGGAGAAAATCTCTCTTCTTTGAGGCTCTGGGCCCCAGCTGATGCCTCCAAATGGCACCCCAGCAACAGCCCAAAGTGACATGGGTGCTCCGAGCTCCCTGGGCAATGTCTGTGGCCAGCAGGACTAGGGCAGGGATTGTCCTCCCACAGGTGGCACTGGGGAGGCCACACCTTGAATCCCAGGTTCAGATTTGGGCCCCTCACTCCAAGAAGGACATGGAGGTGCTGGAGCATGTCTGGAAAAGGACAACAAAGCTGCTGAAGGGTCTAGAGCACAAGTGTTGTGAGGAGCAGCTGAGTGGAACTAGCATTGTTTAGCCTGGAGAAGAGGAGGCTCAGGGGAGACCTCCCTCTCTCCAGCTCCCTGAAAGGAGGCTGGAGCCAGGTAGGGGTTGGTCTCTTCTCCCAGGTAATGAGTGATAGGACAAGAGGAAACAGCCTCAAGTTGTTCCAGGGGAGGTTTAGATTGTATATTAGGAACAATTTTTCACTGAAAGAGTGGTTAGGCATTGAAGAGACTGCCCAGGGCAGTGATGGAGTCACCATCCCTGGAGGGGTTCAAACACCCTTTAGGCATGTGGCACTTTGCAGCATGGTGTACTGGCAGGAGGTGTTGGGTCAATGGTTGCACTTGCTGGTCTTAGAGGTCTATTCCAACCTTAACCACTCTATGATCTTCTCCATTTGGAAGTCACATTCAGCCCAGGCTGAGCTTGGTCCAGGCTGGCTAGGGTGGATGAACACTGCCACAGCACTCAACCCTTACTCCCTCAGGACCACTCAGACCCAAAGAGGCACCTGAAGGCTTGGACTGTACTTGCAAATCCCATCCCTGTGTGCCAGGGACTGCACTACTGTGCACAAGCAAGAGCCTGGCTTCCTCCAGCTACCTCTAGTACTAGGTGCTGCAGACTACTCTGCGTTTTCTTAGGCTCCACCACCCCCAAAATCAGCAATTCTGTCAGAACCAAGCCTTTAATAAGAACAAGTTTAGCTTCTGCAAGTAGAGGGAAGGGCAACACTCCACCAGAGCCAGGAATCATGGCTTTTAAGACTCCCCAGAAAACAGAATAGGAGTTATTTGGTGGATGATCTGGAAGTGACAATACAGACCTGCACCACAAGCAGCCCCAAAGCCCCAGTTTGGAGCAAAACTATCACCTTTTCCCTTTCACCTCTTCCCAGCCCACACAAAAATGAACACAACTTCTCCACCTTTCAACTGGTAGTTCAAAACAGAACAAAACAAAAAGACTTTAATTTATACAAAACAAACTCACAAATAATCAGTTGAACAACACTGACTGTACAAAGGAATACAAAAATAAAAGGAAGAGTCCAAAAAAAACAACTCAGGAATGGTACAAGTGTTGGAGAGCAGCTACAGACTAGTGTTGACATCAGATGCAAGAATCTTTTCCTTATAAATTATAAGAAAACCCTATTTTTTTGTTGTTGAGCGATGGCTCCAGGTCAATCTTTCATCCTCAACACAGCCAGGATCTGCTGAGACCTTCGGGGGTGAAACCAAACCAACCAGCCAGAGGAGAAGGGGTGTGAGGAGGTGTCACACATGGGCAAAGCCAAACCAAGCAGAGGTACAGCGAGTTTCTCTAGCCATGCAGTAGCTTTGTGAGCTCAGGAAGGAAAGCTCCCTCCTCTTCCCTCCACACACCGGTGCCAGGAGCAGCCTGGCCAGGAGGTGCCACGGTGCCCAGGGTGGTGTTCTCCAGAAGTTGCCTTCGGTGGTGCCGATCACCTGTTGGCTGTATATCCCCAGGCTGCTGAGCCAGCGATTGTCTTCTGCTGTGTGTTAAGTGATGGGAAACAGGTGCCAGCCATCCCAGACAGGTTCTCCAAATCCCCTGGCCTTCGCCCCACCATGCCGAGCTCGGCCCCGGGCTTTGCTCTTGAGCCAAACCACCACTACAAAGGATTCTTCTCTCCCTCTCCATCTGCCTGCGGTTTAATTCTCTCCTCGCTCATTTGAGCTGGGCAATAAAGCACGCGAGAGATGAGCCAAGAGACCTACCCCTGGATTGTACTGTGTTCTGTGGAGCAGGGAGGGGAAGCCTCCTCCACTTGCCAGCCTGGCTCTGGAGGAAGGGGAAGGAGAGGTCCCCCGAGGAGGGATGTCCCCCTACATGCTGCCTGCACAAAGCGGGTCCGTCGGCCGCACACGAGCTGCTGCAGCTTCATTCTGCCCACGCAATGCAACAAGCTGCTCTGGGGAAGGAGAGGAGCCAGCCCAGGCCTTGAGGATTTGTTAACACCAGGAGGAAGATGGCAGCACTGGTCTCCTTGCTGAGGAGGAGACTGGCCTGGCATGAGGAAAAGCAGTTCACTTTCTACCATGCTATCACAATCTACATGTCCTGGCCACCTACGAGCATCTGTTGACCTGTTGGGACCCACTGTCCCACCACCAGGCCTCACTTAGCTTTTGCAATAAGGGCTGGGAGTTATTCCTAAGTTTCCAGGTGAATGGGATGAAGCTGGGGGAGCACATGCCCTTGCTTGACATCAGATCTCTCACAGCATGTGCACATCCCAAGCTCTTGCAGCTGAGCACGCGTGCCCCTCTCAAACCCAGGAGTGCTCCTACAGAACAAAGCAGTTTGCTTTCCCATTTTCCTGGAGTTGCCACAAGAGCTGGGCATGTTCACCATGATGAGACCTGAGGGCTGGACCCCACACAAACCTCTTTCACCTTTCCCAGTCCCTGGCTCCTTCATGCTCCAGTGGGAAAGGCTGCTTCTGTCCTTTCCCTACTTTCATCCAGGAGGAGCCACAACAAGGCTAGCCCAAGCAGAAGGTCTTTGGAAAAGCCAAGCAAGCAGCAGCCAGGACTGGGGGGGGCTGTTGTGCAGGGTGGAGGGCTCTGAAGTGACAGCTGAGGTTTTGCAGCAAGAAAGGACAAAATTCAGCCTTCTTCCTCTGCTTCAGGCATGCTGCTTCCACCCTCTGCTCCTCAGCCCTGGATCAGCCAGAGGTGCAAAGCACCAGTCTGAGCTGCCTCTTCATCCTGCCTGCCCCAGATCCCAGCCTCTCCACTCTGCCCCTCAATCTACTTTTATCCTATCCTGTCTTCAGCACTTGCAAGTTTTAGGGAATGATTGGAATAAAGCAACTTGGGGCATCTTACACACCGATTGTTCTTTCCATCTGCACATGGAGTATTGAAAAAAACCCAGCAGGAGCCCAGGTGGTGATTCAAAGTCTCTTAAAGCATTTTTGTCTTTTCATCAGAAAATCCTCCACTTCTCCCCCCTGCTGACACTGGGAAAGTTATTCCAGTGCTTATATTTACATGGCTGCATAAAATTTTCCCTGACTGCTTCTTAAAAAAAACCTTAAAAAACAAGTGATATATATATATGTATAATATTTACATAAATAAAGGCAGAAGGCAAGCAGGCTGCCTCCTTCCCCTTTCGAATTGGCCAACTCTTGCCTTGTTTTCTCTTTTTCTTTTGGCAACAGTAGGTTAACCTCCTGGTGAAAACTGTCCCTCATCCCCTGGGCCCACCTCTATTATCCCTACATCCAACAATCACTATTGCACCAGCAATCTGTTCAGGAGTCCAAGAGTTAAAGTTGCAGCACAGCCTCTCCTTGCCTACTCCCTTAAGCCTCTCAATCTTCCATTAAATCCATTTCTCCATCAAGACTGGATGAGCTTTTTTTCCCCTTCCCCCCTCCCCAACCCGGCAGCTGCTGAATTTTCCACCCCAGGCCAAGAGGCAAAGCCCAAAAGCATTCTTGGAGGGTCACTTGGCAGAGTCCTCTCCCCGCCGGCAGCGCGCTTCCTCCGCGGAGCCAAAACGTGAGCACATTCCTAGTGCTGGTGTGTGCCCAGCCGAAAGGAGCCGGCTGGAAAGGGTTAAGTGTGCAAACAGCTGTCCATCGGTGGGTGGGTGTGGATCCCTTAGCAGCTCACTGCCTCTCCAGCCTGCTAAGAGATCTTGCAGTTGTTGCGTGAGCAGTTCTGTGGGGGGCTCTGAGGAGGACGAATCGATTTGGATCTCTTCAAGCTGTTCCCTTTGCTGCTGCTCCCACCCCCGCTGCTGGCCAAGGAGTAGGAGCGGCCGTGCATCATCACCGCGTTCATCCCGTTGGCCATCGAGAAGGATTTCAGGTGACTCTTGATGGTGACAGGCAAGGGCAGCTTGTCGATGAGGTGGACTGGGGTGCAGGAAACGATGGCTCGGCAGCACAGGTCCTGTAAGCTGAACACTGGTGGGAGAAAAGAGCAGAGAGTCAAGGGCCGAGAGAGTTCCAAGGGTTGCCTTCTCTCCATAACCATTTTTTCTGCTGTGCAATTCCTGCTCCTTCAGGGAGAGATGCTAGTAATGACTGGGTAGGAGCCTTGAACAGGGAACAGAGTAGTCAGGACAAAAGCTTAAGCTTGGGAAAGGCCAGGTAAGCTGTGCCGTTGGAGGTTAGTGTGTCAACATGGGGCTCAGACACTGCCAGCCCTCCTCTCTGCACAGTCCCACAGGCAGCACTTCCTCACATTCCTGCCAGACACTTGGCTTCTCAAGCCATCATTTAGCAACCAGAAGGACATGGCCAGGGAAGGAGGCTATGCAAACGGTCAGCAAACCCTGAAGCAGGTCAGTCTCACATGGGGCCTGTGAACCCCAGAGAACAGACTGAACCAGAAGAAGACTGCCCTTTCAGGCTTCCCAGCGTCCTCTTAGCTCAAGGTCCATCATGTGAGGCTGCTTTGGGAAGCCTCCTTGGAGGGGATTTCCCAGCAAGCGCCACACGAGGGCACACGTTCACCTCCAGCCTCCCATGAATCCACGCTGCTGTTCTGGGAGGCATTCCCTCTTCCCCAGCAGGCAGCCAGCAGTCAAGTCCTGCCTCTACAAGAGGTTCAGGAGAGCTCTGCCAATGCAGCCCAGCTCCTGTTCACCATCCCTCTGCGACCTTGAGATAGTAACATGGCAGCCAGGAGGGCAGACCCCAGAGCCCAGGTAGAACATATGGTGCCTGGGACTGGCAAACAGGATTTTCCCTCCCTTGGGAACACGAGTCAAAGATCCATGTGAAGGCATCTCACCTGGCCTCAGACGTCCAGTGGGGCACACTGCTACCTCCAGCGAGGAATGTGGGACCTGAGACTATTTTGCCTCAAACACAACAGGGCTAAGATGTAACACGGAGCCTGCTCGCAGTTTGCTACACTGCAGCGCATGTTTCTGGATACATGCAACACCCTAGCCCACTGCTCCATGCCAACAGCAGGGATGTGATATAGTCCCTTTCAGCTCCTTGGGCTCACTCTGCTTCCACATCCCTCCAAAAGAGGAGACACAGGCTGAGGCAAGGGTAAGGACAGACAAGGGTAAGGACAGGAGTGCTTACACTCAGCTTCATCCCACACAGTCATTTAAGTGAAGTACTTGCAAGTTGTGAACTTAATTGCCCTCAGCCTCATCCAGAGTAACATGGAGAGATAATTCAGATCCTAGACATGCTGAACTGCCCCTCTGGAGCTGCCCATCCCTCACTGCTGCCTGCCAGCTTCCTGCACTAGTACAGACAACTTGCTGGGGCTCAGCTTCAGCTTGTCTGGCCTGAGGCATTTCTTCAGGTCAGGTGCTTTCAGATCCCACAGTTACTAACAAACACACCTCCCACCTAGACAGCTAGTCTCCATCTCAGCCCAGCCAGCTCTCAGGCTTTCCCTGCAGGGAGCACCTTCCTCACTACTGACCTCTGTTGGGTCTCCAGATCTTCTCCATGCCGTGCCGCATGAGGACGATACGGGACAGCTCTGTGAAGGACTCGATGACGTTGAAGTTGCAGAGGGGGCTGACCTCAAAAAAGGTCATGCAGTTCTTCTCGGCGTAAGCCCGAGCCTGCTCCGTTGGCACCTGCCTCTTGAAGGCAAGGTGAAGCCTGTTTCCCACCAGGATCCGAGGGACACCTGGGGCATGCTTAAAACAAGGAAAGGAGTGGAGAAATTATGGCTTGCCCTTGTGTTCCCTCAGTGTTCTGCTTAGCTGCAACAGCACTGAAGGGCAAAGACACAGAAACTCTGTGAGCGAGGCACTGCCAGGCTGCACTACCACATGACAGGGAAGACTAAATTATCCCCTCCACAGGCTGTTTGAGATGGAACCTCCCTGTCTTTCCTGATCATTCCCAAGCCCTTTCCTACTATAGATTTATACAGAGGTGGAGGGCAGAGAGTTCTCCCCTTGCTTTGCTTATTAGCAGACTGCCATTGTTTCCAGAGCCATTCTTGTTCCCATATCAGAGGTGGCATCTCAGGTGATAACTCTCCTAAGTTTGTCTGTAGACCATTGCATATAATCACAGAATCATTCTGGTTGGAAAAGACGTCTAAATGATCAAGTCCAACTGTTAACCAGCACTGCCAAGTCACCACTAAACCATGTCCCTCAGCATCACATCTCCATGGCTTTTCAATCCCTCCAGGGATGGGGACTCCAGCACCTCCCTGGGCAGCCTGGGACAGGACTGGACAACCCTTTGGGGGAAGAAATCGTTCTTAATATCCAACCTAAGCCTCCCCTGGCACAGTTTGTGTTCCTCCATTCAACTTACCTCATCTATTTCCTTTATCCATCGGTCTATCCCATCAAAGGACCAGCGATTAGTGATGTCATACACCAAGAGAATTCCCTGGGGGAAGAAAACCAGGAGCAATCAGGAAGTTTCATAGTAGGCAAACTGCAAGGGAACCACCTCTGAACGACCACCTTCCTACGCAGGAATCAAAAGGCCAGAAGACTGCTCCAGCAGTACTTCTTGTGTGCTTTCCAGGGCAAAAATTGAGACAATAGGTAAGTACTAACTCAGTCCCAGACTTACAGGGAAGGTTTTACTCCTCTTTTGGCTTGAACATCTCCCAAATCATTTCCAAAACAGCAGTCTCTACAAAGGAGGAGGAACTGCCTCAGTGACTGTCTATCTAGAGGAGTAAAACACATCTTACTCCTGTCACAAATCAGGTGCAAGCTCAATGAGGCAGAAACAGTCTTTGTCTTTCCCCCTTATGCAGAACAGCTGCAGTCAGTGGCAGGATGGTTGCAGAAGATGACAAAGTTTATAAAGCACACCCATCTTCAGCACGTTTTCCCTCTCCAGAATCTGGCTCACTCTGTCATCCCTTTGCTGGCAAGCAAAAACTTGAGTGATGCCAATAAGGAAGACAGCAGCTCTGCAGGACTGAGATCTTGTGACTGGGATCCATGCCAGGCTTTGCTGAAGGTAGCCACTATGGCTAATTGCCACTGCCACCTTGGCAGAGATGAAACATAGTGCAGTGATGCTGGCAAAGCCAAGGGTCAGCTCAAAGGCATCGCTGTAGGACCTCCCCCTTCACCTCTTCTTCTGGAAGCAGAGCTGTCTACAGCATCTTCAGGCCCACATCCATCTTCCCTGAACAACATCCACATCCATCACTCAATTCCCAGTCACCTCTTGTGGTGCAGCACACTGAGAATGGTAACCAAGACAGGCACAACTCAAGGCAGAAAAGTTTCTGTCTGCAGCCATGGAGTAGCACCTCAGAGAGTCTCCATCCTTGCCCTGAGCCTGGCTACCAGGAGTCAGGACCACAACCAGACTCCTGGTCACCACTGAGGTCTGCAGCAGCTCCTACTAAGTGAGCTTTTGTTGAATCAGAGTGTTTCTGAGGACAAACAGAAGGAAAGCAGGCTATGCAGAGCCCTGCAGGCACACAAGGCAGTGAGTGCATCAGCAGCTGCCTCTCGCTACCGGTCAGGCACAGTTAGAGAACTGGCTTAAGCAGCAGCCTTTCTGCAACTCTCCTGTTGTTTTTCTGACTTCTTAGCACTCTCTGCACTCAAGGACATTTCAGGTGATGACAGGCACTGCAAGGTTACCTTGCAGAATCACAGTTGGAAGAGATGATCTCACGCTGTGGGAGGAGAAGCCCAGCCGGGAATGAAGCTCTGGGTGAAAAGTGGTTAACCCACTGGCAGTGAGACTAACCTAAGGGCAAAACTAACCAGCCTGAGCTAGACTCCAGGATAAGAGATCATTTAGAAGCAAGCTTGACAGAACCAGTCTTCTCTGAACCAGGGGTATCCTCCAGGAAGAGCCATCCCTAGGGCAAGTCCCCAGCACAAGCAAAAGAGATCTTCAGTTGGCCAAGAAAAGTCTCAGTTGGCAGCCTAGTCCTCCCTAGATGTGCTGACAAATGGCCTAGCATCTGTCCTGGTACAAGTCAGAGACCATCAGGGACCATCACATACCAGTGGAGCTGCTCCTTTCTTTGTTGAAACTGAAGACCCACTACCCAGATGGGAAACACGAACTACCCAGTGCTCCTGAAACACAGCCTTACAGTAGCTGCTGCTGCCAAAGCCCATGCTGGACTGAGGGAAGCCTGTACAGAAGCCATGGATGTGACATACCTCAAGTTTATGGAAAAACAATCATCAGCATGAGATCTGGAGCACATGGGAATGATCAACACCAGGGCATCTGAGCCACAGAGGCACTTGAATCCTCACAATAAAGTCATGTCTTGAGCTGGCTCTTGAAGTGTTCCCCCTTTCTCCAGCTGTGCTGCGTGTGCCTTGGCACTGTTTGCCTTTTGCTCACAGCACTTCCAGAACAAGCAGCTCTCCAAAGTCTGCCCAATCCTATCATGTTTAAAATCCTTGGTCAGAACAATTCTCATATCCCCAACCTCATTGCACAGCTCTTGTACCCCAGGCAAAGCTTTCATTTTCTGTCCTTGCAGGCCCTCCAACATCTGCATCTCTGCATTTATCCCACTCTCACAAAGGCCCAAACCCTCAGAGGGTACAAAAGGCAAGTCATGCTTGGGGGGTTGGTTTGCATCTTTGATAGCCCAACAGGAAGAGAGAGCCCTTCAAAGTTTGGGTTTGAGGTGGTTGTGAGGGACCTGCTGCTGAGTTTTCATAACTGCAGAAGTGGGGTGGAGAGAGCAGCTGCATCTTCCATTTCCTCCAAGGAAAGTCTAGAGCTCAGGCCCAGAGTCCATGAGTTTTTGCAGTGTCATTTATAGAACAGTCAGAAACCTTCCTACTCAGAAAGGACTGGAGGTTGATTCTGTGGACTAGGAGAATCAGTTTTCTCCTAGGTTTCTGTTCTCCTAGGAACAGAAATGAGGATGAAATGATCTGCCACAGTTAAGCAGTTCCACTAAACCAAAGAAGTCAATCAAGAAATACCTACTACCAGGATACAGCACAGCTTAAGCACATTTTGAATAAAAAAAGATGGACTCTGAGCTTTCTTTTCATTTTTGTTATATTTGTTTTGACTTTCAGCTTCCAAAGCTGCATGTGTGAATGAAGGAGAGGCAGAGAGTAACAATGCAAAAAGTCTGCTGACCCTCTTCTTCCAAGACAAACTGCCAGCAAGTTAAATAAAGTCTACTTATTTCATTTCTAGAATGACAAGATCCTCTAGCCAAGAGAAACAGACCCAAGACCTAGTTTTTGAAGACTGCTTCTGCCTGAAATATGCTCTAGGAGGAGAGTTTTTCAGCTTGCTGGCAGCTGCTGCCTGGATCTTCTTGAAATGGGAATAAGGATAAAACATCAGCACAAACACAGCCCCAGGTTCTCAGGAGCAGGGTGGAAGGTCAGGATCACCATTTCTAAATGCAAGAGACAGCAGACTGACCACCACCTTACCCTCCAGCTCACAACACAGCTCCAGACATGCACACGGAGAGTTCAGCTTGGCAAGGAAAGCTCCCCAAAGGTCAGAGGACACCAAGGCCAAGCTGTGTAAGGCCTTGCTTCTGTCCTCACCCTCCCCAGTAGGAGCATTAAGACCAGCTTTACTGTAACTCAGCAGAAGGAGGAGGAGGAAGCAGCTTAAAAACCTCTGGCCAGCTCATGGGGCTGCCAGATGACCTCCTACTTCTTCCCAAGTAGCACTGGCATGCTCCAGACCCAACGTTTCCAGAGCACACATCCCAAATACACTGCCACTACCATCTTCACCCCTAGAGAGAACAGGATGCAGACAGGGAACTGGCTCCATCTCTGCAGACAGCTCCAAGTGGGAGCTGTCATTTTTTTCCAGCTTTTTCAGAGAAGTCTCCTTTGGAATAACATGCAGAGAATTTTAATGTACTCAAGCAGACAAATGAACTGTCTCCCATTTGCAGCCTAAATTGTTCTCAAAGTGCCTGGATGGCTGTCAACACCATAAGATCCCCATACCTCTCCGTTTTTACTTCCACAGAGCACTTTTCTAAGCATTACTTATCCCAGGTTCCCACAGCATGAAGTGAAAAGCTGCACACTCTGGCTCTGAGATTGAGGCTATTCTGGACCCCTCACCAATCCTCCTGTCTTCTCCTCAACCTGCCTACAGGCTTCTGTGTGAGGTGGAAGGCAACTGGACCCAGCCCCAGACCTGCCCACTGGATTTGCAAAGTTCATTTCCACTCTATTTTTGTTCCACACCACTGGGATTGGCACAGCTCTAAGCAGAGCAGTGACAGACATTTCCACATGAGTACATCACATACTGAACACAGAGAGATCACCCTTCATTGTATCCAGCAGCACATGTGGACACTGAACTCTGCCAAAACCCAAACTTGCTTACACAAAGATCTGCTCACATAACCAAGAAGGGGGAAAAGTGTCATCTCTGTCTGCTTGCTGCACGTTTAGACCAGGCTCATAAGCAATAAGCTTTTAANCAACTCTCTCAGCCTGTCCTCAGAGGAGAGGTGCTGCAGCCTCTGAGCATCCTCATGGCCCTGCTCTGGACACCTTCTAGTACCATGCTCTCCCATCAGTGCAAGGCAGACTTCTTCAAAAAGGCTCCTGGGATGCTTTAGGAGCTGGATGTGCACAAGCACACAAGAACACTGCTGGGAAGAAGCAAGTGCTTGCACGACTGCCCAAGACCTCAGCTCAGTACTGGCAGATGATGGGGGGGCCAGAAAAGAGTCACTCTTTGGTGTTCTCCACCCATGGAAAAAAGCTGTTGCTGAAGAAGCCTGGAAGACCCTCCCCAGACTGGATTGCTCTGGCCCACAGGATGAAGTAAATCATAAACAAAAGATCAGCACTGATGGCAAGCAGA
Source organism: Bucco capensis (assembly GCA_013396975.1). Classification (NCBI taxonomy): domain Eukaryota; kingdom Metazoa; phylum Chordata; class Aves; order Piciformes; family Bucconidae; genus Bucco; species Bucco capensis. The sequence goes on along the minus strand of VWZO01008831.1, from coordinate 25,623 downwards.
ACACTTTGTCTCTCCTGCCTGCTCTTTCAGAGCTACGTGTGCTCATGGCTTCCAGCTGGCACCTTGGGCCTTGGCTCATGGGCAATTCCACCCTGCTGCCAAAGCATTTCCCAACAGCACACCACATCAGGGGGGTTAGTTATTGCTGAGCTTCTGATATATATCTTGGCAGGCAGGGTGGACTCCTCCAGCAGCTGGACAACCCCATCAAACTAACCTGAGGCAGGTAAGGTATTTGCAGCAACCAAGCCAGCCAGAAGGTAGAGCAGAGGCTACATCTTGGAGCCTGCTGAGCTGCCAAAAGAGCCACCATCTTCCTGCATACTGAGAACCCCTGAGCAGGCTAAAGAGCAGCTACTCCAATCACCTCCCTAAGCAGAACTCAACACTCATTACTCTGTTAGGGCTGCAGCTTTGCTGGAAGATGGGAGCATTTCTCAGTGTTATGGCTTGCTGTAGATTGAAACTATCCATGGAAGACCTTCTGTATCCCACTGCTGGGAAGAATTGCAAGCCACATTTCCAAGAACAGTTTCAATCACTGGCACATGAGGACATCAGGAGTGATACTGGCACTGCTTCTTCCTTGCTAGATCAGAAAGTACCACCACAACCTTCTTTTTCCTCTCTGTGATGACTCTTGAAGAGCTTGCACTTGCTCCCAGCAGCCAGAAGAGCCACAGCTGCATGCAGCAGTTGAGATGAACCTGCCAGCTCTGCTGTCACAGTGTGACTGAGACCTTAGAACCAAGCAGAAAAAGCCAAAGAGCAGAAGTCCAGGAGCCAAAGGGAACATTTCTGAAGCACCTTTAAACATCACTAAATGCATCCACCATAAGCTCCACTGCAACAATTCATATCAAAATCCTTCTGCAGTGCAGCAAGCTCCAGACTCCTTGAGTTTGTTCTGCAGGTCACATCACTACTGTGTTTCCATCTCTACCCTCCCCTGGCCCTACAGTCACCAGGACATGGCCTGCACACTGTCCTTGCCCTACCAGTGCCAAGAGCTAGTGCTCTGCCCATCACTATCGCTCCTCTTCTGCCCCAAAACGAGACCCTGAAGCAATGTGGTCAGGGCCTCCTGGCCCAACAGGCCCTAAGAGGGAAGGGATGAGGAAAGCAGTTATGACAGGAGATGGGAAACTCAAAACACAGGGAAGCAAGAAGAGAAAAGGAGGAGTGGTCCCAGGCCCAGCAATTATGCCACAAGCCTCCACCTTGAGCCAAAGAGCCCATTGCATCCCTAATGAGATCAGATCAGCTAGGCAGGGCAGGGAGGGAAAGCAAGGCAGATTTGTGATCCTCACAGCAAATCCTGAAGCAACCACAGCTGAAAGAAGGGGCTGGTCCTCCTTTGAAGGCAGCTCATCAAGAACAGCAAAGCTATTTGAGTTTAGATGTTTTGAAGAGGAAGAAGTTCCTGCTGACTATGAAAGCCACATGGCTGTGTTCCCAGACAAATGGTGTGGAGTCTAAACTAGGGAAGGCATTCAGGTGCTCCAGAAGAGTCCTTCCACTGGAGAGGGATTAGCCTGCAGTCCAGGCTGAGCAAAGCATGAAGCTGTGCTGGGGCCAAAGGAAAACTGCTGAGAAGGTCTGCTCCCTGCCTGGAGACTGCTTTTCCACTGTGCAACTTCTCCAGGGTTTACTTCAGAAGTTTCAACTCTTATGACTACACTTGAGAAAAAAGAAGGGGTGTGTGTGTGGATTTGGGAAGTCAGGTGTGTGTCCCTTACTTGAAGGCATTTTTCATACCAAGGGCTCTCTCACACACTGGCTGCTGACTTACCCTGTTCTCAGTGACCCCTGGAAGGTTGCCAGCTTGCTGAGGCCAGCCTCCTGCTCTCACAGCTAACCTGCCACAGTTCTCTTTGGAAACTTATTCCTCAAGCTCCACTCGTGCTCCTTATGGGAAGCTCAGCTCAGAGTCTCAACCTTCTGCTCAGGGAGATCCTTCTGCTGCTTTTCAGTGGGAGGGTGCTTGTGGCCAGTTTATAGCAAGCTGTTCTTGTACAAACATCACACTGCACTTGAAACAAAGCTTTTCCCACCCTGGCTTCCTTCTTCTCTGCTGTGTTTACTCTTCCTGAGCTTTTGGCTTGTTAGGTTAAAAAAGCTCTTTCTCTTGCCTCCAACTGGATTTGCATCAGGTTTCCTAGAGCAGAAGTCTTAAAGTCTGATGATACCAAGCCAGCAGAGGAGAAAGCAGACACCTGAAGTTGCATTAAATACATCTTGAAGAAATAAGAGAACTCAGGAGCATTTTCTCTCTTTTCCCTCAAGACCACATTGGGTTTAGTTGTCTTTATGCCAATGCTATACCTGAAACTAACTGGAGGTGTTCAAGTCCCTTCTTGCAGTCACACAGCCATTTGTGACTCCAAACAAGCAGTTCTCTTGCTCTGGTTAACCAGTAAGAGTTTAAATGAAGATGTTCTCCTCTTCCCTTGAAAGACATGGTGAGCTGGTTAAGAGGAGTGTGGCCAGCAGAGCCAGAGAGGTTCTTCTCCCCTCTACTCTGCCCTGGTTAGGCCCCACCTGGAATGCTGTGTCCAGTTGTGGGCCCCTCAGCTCCACAAGGATAGGGAGCTGCTGGAGAGAGTCCAGCCCAGGGCCAGCAAGATCCTGAAAGGAGTGGAGCATGTGCCCTAGGAGGACAGGCTGAGAGAGCTGGGTCTCTTCAGCCTGGACAAGAGGAGACTGAGAGGAGACCTCAGCAATGCTTAGAAATATGTTAAGGGTGAGTGTGAGGAGGAGAGAGCCAGGCTCTGCTCCATGGCATCCAATGGTAGGACAAGAGGCAATGGGAGCAAGCTGGACCACAGGAGGTTTAGTATTAACACGAGGAGGAATTTCTTTGCAGTGAGGGTGCCAGAGCACTGGCCCAGGCTGCCCAGGAGGCTGTGGAGTCTCCTTGTCTGGAGCCATTGCAGAGCTGCCTGGACACATTGCTGTGTGAGCTGGTCTAGGTGCTCCTGCTCTGGCAGGGGGGTTGCACTAGATGATCTTTCTAGGGCCCTTCCAACCCCTGACATACTGGGATACTGTGATACTGTGACAGGATCTGCATTCCTGCTAAAACAGCAATTTATTGTCACATCACTTGAACTAATGTAAGTTTAACTCCAAGCCAGCTGGAGAAAACTCTACAAGGACTCCAGGCATTAGTGTTCAAGAGGCATCCACTTTTCACTGTGCTCATCCCATGAACACTTTCACGAGGCAGTGGTGATATTTCACTTGGGAACTAGAGCCTCATCTTATAGGGTAGGCTTGCTGTTTCACAGAATCATACACTGCTTTGGGTGGGAAGAGACCTTTCAAGGTCATCTAGTCCAACCCCCTGCAGTCAGCAGGGATATCTGCAACTAGAGCAGCTTGCTCACAGCCCCAAACAACCTGAGCTGGGATGGTGCCAGGGATGGGACATCTCCCACCTCTCTGGCCAACCTGGCACAGGCTCTCACCACCCTCAGCATCAAACATTTCTTCCTTCTCTTTAGTTTAAATCTCCCTCTTTTAGTTTCAAACCATCACCCCTTGTCCTGTCACAACAGGTCCTGCCAAAAAATCTCTCCCCATTTTCCTGATAGACCCTTGAAGTACTGAAAGGCTGCAAGAAGATCTCCCATGAGCCTTCTCTTCTCCAGGCTGAACAAGCCCAGCTCTCTCAGCCTCTCCTCACAGCAGAGGGCTTCCACCCTGGGATCATTTTTGTGGCCTCCTCTCCACGAGGTCCATGTCTTTCTTCTGCTGGGGGCCCCAGAGCTGAACAGTTCTGCAGGGCTGTGTGGTTGTTTTAAGGGTAAGGGCTCACTCTTTTGGCAGATCAGGATTAAGGCATCACAACAGCACTTTGGAAAAGGTATTTGTGGCAGAGGCAGGATTCAGGCTTTGAGGAAAAGGAGAAAGCTACACCTTGCTGTGCAAGTAAGCTCCATATCCCAGGAACAGAGCATCCACACTAAAGGTCCCTCTGCCTGGCTGATGAGGTTTCTTATGAATGTCTCTAAGGTAGACTTTTTGGGAAGGGCAAGGAGATAAGATGGATGAGGCAAGCCATGCAGATGCTCAAGGAAGAGTTCCTACGGCAAAACCAGCAGAAGGGCAAGAGGTTGCCTCCAAAGCAAGAAAGCCAAGAACTTCATTTTGAGGCAGATAAAAGCAATCCATTTCCAGCTTAGGGTCAGCCAGATCCATGGCATTTTTGGCATCCAGTGTCAAACTGTCCAAGGAGAACAGGCTATACTGTTCAAGTGCCTTACAGCTCCATTGCAGTTTCCAGACCTTTTTCTCCTGTGTCCCTGTCTCTGTATCCAGTTCAAGTATTCTAATCACTACTTATTCCACCTTTCCTGTCTGCTCCACTTCTCTGTATGGTGGCAGCAGCTACAAGTTCTGGCATGTGGCTGCAGGCTCTGCTAGATGCAGTTCTGTGGAGACACAGCACTTGCTCTGAGGAGCTCACAGTCCACACAAAGGGGAGAAAGTCTTCTTTGCAGCAGTTTGGCCAAGCAGGACATGCTTGCTGCTGACAGAGGAAAAAGCTCTCAGATAGTATTTTCCAGAGACAGTAGTTGGGAAGCCTGCCACTTTCTATTCCCAGTTTGATCTGGGCATCTGACACAGCAAGGTCTTAGAGAAAGATTGACCAAAGCAAAGTTATGTGGTCATCAGAAACCACAGTGAGAGATTCTGTGCATTCAGAACTGGTAAGGGAAGTGTGACATGGTCTCAAGGCCCCAAGGTTTATTAGGATTGGAGCTGTAGATGTAGTAAGGGCAGAGGGAAGGAGCATGCAAACAGGAGAGCCTGTACTCTCCCACTGCACAAGACATGCTCCAACATTCCTTGCTTTGCACTTGTGCCAGCACCAGGAAATTGGCCTTTGCTTCAAAGGAGCTGCCTCAAAGCATCCACAAGCCCCAAAATGTGCACCAACAGGAATAAATGAGACACCAGAGGACATACCAACAGGTAAAGTTCTCTCATGTTGTCTCTAGGACAAGTGACCTTGCAGCAAGTCTTAGGGAAAGAGCAGGAAGGATTTTGCCAGGTCTACAGCTGCAAGGAGCAAAAAGCTAAGCGCAACAGTGGCAAAAGCTTGCCTAAAAGTGGCACTTCCCCAAAGGCTGGGAAGCTGCCAGGACAGTGGCCCAGGCAGGAGGCTGCTACATAGCTTCTGACTCTTAGTATCTGCAAGAGGAGGAATCTTCTCCAGAGTTTTCCATTCAGAAACAAGAGGGAAAAAGCAGCAGTTCATTTTACTTTGGAAGACTTAATCCTAGAGGGACCCTGTCACATTACTGAAAGTATGACAATACAACAGTAAGAAAGCTCTATCAACTAACAGCAGTTCTTCAGAGACCACAACATTTCCCTGCTGTTCAGAACCTAGATGTTATTCTGGAGCAGAGCCCAAAGGAGAAACTCCAAATGTAACACTCTGCCTCATGTTTTAAAGAGGATCCAGCTGAGCTCCTCTAGTTTCAAGCCTGCATCAAACATGCAAGTAGAAGCCACCCTATTTTTGGAACTGACTTAAAGGCAACACAGACTGGGAAAACTCCTTTGGGAAAGCCAGAGTCACAGTTAAACAAATCTGACAAACCTCCAAAAGTATGAGCTCCCACATTAAAGCTAAGGTAGATCTAGAACCAGAATTACCTTCACCTCTATAAACCCATCTTCTCAGTCCTGCTCTAGAAACTAAGCCTCAACATATACTGTTACAGACCTTTTCTGCAGCAAGCTAGGAAAGTCTGACATTAACTCACAGAATCCCAGCATGGTGAGGGTTGGAAGGGACCTCTGGGGATCACCCAGTG